>CM053573.1:1438214-1459647 GCA_028646485.1 Cryptoprocta ferox
GGGGGAGGAGGGGAGAAAGGGATGGGGAGGAGGGACGAGGAGGGGGAAGGGAGGAGGAGGGGGAGGAGGAAGGGGAGGGGGTGGGGAAAGGGAGGAAGGGGGAGGAGAGGTAAGAGGGGGAGGGGGGAGGGACAGGGGGAAGAGGGAGGAGGGGGAGGAGGAAGGAGGAGAGGGGAGAGGGAGGAGGAGGAGGGCAGAAAAAGGGAGAAGGGGAAGAGGAGGGGAGAGGAGGGGGCAGGAGGGGGGAGAGGAGGAGGGTCTAGTAATACCCAGTGTCAGGGGGCCTGTTGAAGGAGGAGACCAGGGCTACGGAGTGAGCCTAGTGGTGTCCTAGGAGACTGTGAGGGCTGTCACAGAGGATGTCACAGGCAGAGGACTCTCTAGAGGAGCTTTGTTAAAAGGGGGCGGAGTTGTGGGCAGAAGCTGGAGGGGCCGAGGGCTTGAGGGAGTTCCGTGATTTTGTGTTTTAAATGGAAAGGATTATGCTGTTTATGGGCTAACGGGGCGCCCAGTAGAGGAGGACAGGTTTATGATACCAGGGGCAAGTCCTCGAGAAGGTGAGGTGGGTTGTGGGGGAGCAGGACCTCTGCTCATGGGAGCCGACTCACTTCAAAGGTATTTCTAAGAGACATGGTGTCCTTTTGAAAGGAGGGTATAAAATAAAAGATAATTTTGTGCTCAGTCCAAGAAACTGGGGGATCGTGCCCTTGGACTTAGGATCCAGTTTCTTACTAGCTCACGATGTTTAAACATGCCTTGGGGCATCCTCACAGAAAGGTCTATGTGGAAATGGCATTTTTTCTTTATTAAAACAATTCACTTATCTCTAATTTTTTTTAACGTTTATTTTTTGAGGGGGTGGGGCAGAGAGAGGGAGACACAGAATCCGAAGCAGCTCCAGGCTCCGAGCTGTCAGCACAGAGCCCGACGCGGGGCTCGAACCCACGAACCGTGGGATCATGACCTGAGCTGAACCGAGAAGGCCTCCCAGGCGTCCCTACAATTCACTTCTCTCTAAAAGTATCATTAAGTTAACTGGAAGGTGGTACTTTATTCACCAAATTTGGAACCACAGCAGCGGACTAGCAGGATTCGCGGCCGCTAGCCGGAAGCCGGTGCTGCGTCCCGGACAGCGCCCCCTCCTGGGCGGACAGGCGTGGCCGGGCCCAGTTCTGCTGAAGCGCCATCAGCGTGGCTGCTTTCACCTAATGTTACCTGTGCTAGGGGCGCCTGGGGGCTCCGTCCGTTGAGCGTCGTTCTTCAGTTCAGGTCATGATCTCACGGTCTGTGGGTTCGAGCCCCGTGTCGGGCTCTGTGCTGACAGCTCGGAGCCTGGAGCTGCTTCGGATTCTGTGTCTCCCTCTCTCTGTGCTCCTCCCCTGCTCACACTCTGTTTCTCTCTGTCAAAAGTAAATAAACATTAAAAAAAAAAGTTACCCGTTAAAATGGCAAAATGTCTTCCTTGCGTGTTGGTTTTGTTGTTTGTGGTTATCTGATTTTGTTTCAGGCGTGGAGTTCTGCAGTGTCAGTGTTGTGCGTCGTTCAGCCGGCGGGATGCGGTGTAAAGAAGCCCCCCGGCCCCCTGCGTGTGCGCGTCGTCTGTGCCAGGGGAGAACTGGTTCCCACCCCCGGGCGCCCTTGCCCACAGTGACGGGCTGTCTGCGTGAGTCACCGTGGAAGGACGCTCTCTGGAGGACAAGGCCTCTGCCTCCCTGGGCCAGCGTTCCAGCCGCGACGCTAACCCAGGCGGATGTCCGGCCCGAAGCCGCTTTGTCTGTGGCTCGAGGCACGAGGGCCGCGGCAGGGGGCGTCACGGGGCTGTGCCTGCTTGGGTGGCTGTGCACGGAGGCCTCTCTCAGGAGGGGCCAAGGGCATTCCCTGCCCGAACCCTGCTTATTGGAGCAGCTGGGGGGTGGGCGGTGGCCCCTGTGCAGTCGTTGATGGGGAGCGCGGTGGAGGCAAGGGTGAGGCGTGCGGCCCGGCGGCGCGCCCTCCAGGACGGCGGGCGGACTTTGAGGCGGGCTGGGGTGGGGTGGGTGCCAGGGTGAGCGGGCGCAGCAGGGTCTGGCGGTGGGTCGGGTCTCGGAGAGAGGAGACCGGAGGGATTAAGAAGGGCCCTTAGAACTCTCCGGATTGCCGTGATGCGCAGTGGCAGAAGGACCCGAGGGGACGAGTCTTCACTTACGGGCGTCATTTCACAGCAGGTTCACGTCGGGTTGCAGATCACTTACCCCTTGGTGTGCGGTGCAGAATGTGACCCCTTCCGTGTGATCGGGAACCTGTATGCCGTGCCGTGTGTAAAACAACATGTAAAAACACAGGCGTGTGTGGAGCCTCCGTGACACGGAACTGGCCGGAGCGGAGTCCTTGGTGCTTAGTTGTTCCTCACGAGGGTCACCTTGAGCGCTCACCGCCCCTGGTCTCAGCTGGGGCGCTGATGTGAGAGGCCCCGCGAGTCCTGGCAGAGCCGGGCGGTGCGGAGCTGACGTGCATGAAGCTCTTGCCGTGGGTCAGGCCTGCTCCTCGTGACGCGCCGGGGGGCTGCCCCACCCTCACCCTCCTGCCGCCCTGGGCCTCCCTCTGCCTGTTCCTGACCAGCAGCCGGACCAGAGCCCTACGCGGGGAGGACGGGCCCGTCACTCTCCGGCTCGGAGCCCTGCTAGCTCCCCCATCTCCGTCCTCCCGGGAGCCTGCTGTCCCCTCCGGTCACCCCTCTGGCTGCAGGGCCTTGTCTCCAGCTGCTCCCGGCCTCACCCCTCTGCGCCCTCACCTCTCACCCACCGTGTGCCCTGCTGTCCCTTCCGTGCCCACTCCTCCCCCCTCCCAGCAGGCTGTCCTCTCAGCGAAGCCTCAGGAAGGCAGGGGTCTTGCTCTGTCTCCATCCTGAGGACTCAGAACGGTGCCTGGCAGACAGGAGGCCGTCGTCAGTGTCTGTGGAACAAATGACTAACGTGTCCTTACTCTCTGTGCAGGTAGGAAGTTGCGGAGCCGACTGAAGCTGTCTGCCCCCCCGCCCCCCGTGCTCCTGCCGTACTTGGTGAATCAGTCATCTATTCATGCCCCGTATGTCTGTGTTATCTCCAGATTTTTGTGCTTTTCTTCGTAGAGTAGAAATATTTACAAAACATTCAAAATTGTTCTAAAACCATGAAGTACAATATAGTAAATTAGTCTGTTGCAAACAGGGAGCGCTCACACTGCAAGAGCAGCGGTGTCCCGCCGCCGCCATTTGAACCCCTTCGGGCAGCCCTGCAACTGAAAAGCTTTCTCTTAAATAATAACAGTCCGAGAAGTAACAGATACAGCTATGTTGTGACAGAAATGAGAATGTGAGTAGTTCTGGGAGGTTTCAGAAAAGCAGCCAAGTAAGATGGAAAGTACCTGATTCAGCGGTGGAGGCTTAACGGATTTAAAACCTGGAGAGAAGAAGCTCGTAAGGTGCTTCGTGGAGGAGGAAGCAGGAGAGTGTACTGGAATGTAGGAAGCTGGGATCTCATCCCAGCTCTGCCTCTGAACTTGGTGGGCCATCTGCTTCACACCCTGCCGCAGGTTCCCTGAATGGAAAACGAGGGCGGTCAAGTTGGTGATTTCCAGGCTTGTTCCATTTCTAGGAGACTCCCGTATGCAAGAGTAAAATCATACATTCTGAGTGTTTCAAGGGTCATTCATTGAGCTGTTGGATAAATATTTATCCTAGAACCTGTGCACAGTCCTGTGTTGAAAGTAGGCAATGCCCTGTCGCTTCTTGGCTGCTGAGATCCGCCAGAGGCTAGCACCAGGCCCAGGGTGTCCTGTCACCGCCCTCTGGACCAGGCAGCTCTGCGGAAAGAGGTGAGGTGCAGGAAGGGAGGGGGTGGGTCAGGAGGCGGCATCTCGGGGGTGGAGGAGGGGGTGTGGGCTGCAGGGGACCCCAGCTGGTCCCTTTTTCCGTTTTCTTGGTCTTAGGGGACTAGACTCTGTTGGTTGTCTGGAATTAAATTGAGCAAGGATTGTTTTTCAGGTGTGTAGGTCTAAAGCTTATCGCGGCTGACTATAGATGCTTCCGTGGTAGGTAGTATTTAATCAGCCCCCTCCTGTAACGTGACAGAGTTAGAAACTGAGGTTGTTCATGTTTCTGTTGGTCAGGCTGGGGGTAAGTGTGGAAGTCACGTTGCATCCTGTGCCTTTCTGTGCAGGATCCGCGCACGCAGATCCAACTTCTTTTTCTTGTTTTGGCTTGTGACAGTACGCACAAATTCTCTGACTCTCCAGGTGTTCGTGCACTTGGTTTTCCTGAGAAGAGGAATTTACTCAAGGACACAGGTAGCTTTTCATCATCTGGTGAGGCTGAGAGGCAGTTGTGGTAGCAGGTTACCCGCGGGGCCACAGGCTTCCCCTGCCCACGCTCACCTCCTGACCCAACGCCTGGGTCTCCTTCATCTTGTTTTCTTCTCTTTTTGGGAATTGATTCTGCCTGGCACCTGCTTTTTTAGGGTTCTCTCTTTTGAGGCAAGCCTTTGTGTCTGTTGGTGCAGCCTGCCTCTTACGTATGCTGGGGCTGCATGAGGACAGGGCTTCTGCCTTGGGAAGGGGGACTCACTCGGGGGGTGTCCCCAGGTAGAGTGGGGGGAGCCGCAGGATCCTGTGGGAAGTGCTCACTACCCAAAGGATCATGGGCAACAGTGAGATTTCCCAGATGCTCCATGCGGTCTAGACCTGGGGTCGATCGGAAGACGGACCTGCGTGCTCAGGCCACGGTCTGCAGAGCAGTGATCTGAGGGGCTGCGTCTACTCTGTCCTGGCGATGCGTGACATCAGTCCCTGAGACTGCACGTTTGTTAGTCTCGATTGCTTTGAATTTGATTCTTTTTCAGAATAGGAATCTACCCCAAATAATAGTTCCACAGAGTGACTGCTCCTGAGTCCAGCATGTTTCTGTCGCAGCACAGTGCCCCTGGGCAGGCTGTTGTAGAGAGGTCTCTTGTTTGTGGTTGGTAACGTGTTAAAACTTTATTTTCACTGAAAGTTAAATGTTTAAAGAGCCTTGTGTAATAATTTTTAGGTTCACAGTTTCAGGGAGGTAGCGGCACATTCCGTGAAGGACTGTTTGCTTCGCCTGAAGGCTGGTTTGGGCGTCGAGGCTGCGAGGTTTTAATCCAGGAAGACGTGGAGCCCATAGGAATGAGTCACAGGAATTCAGAGCCATGATCGTTTGGGGCATAGAGTTCACCCTGGATCTGACCGTCACTGGACACCTATGGAAAAATCACCTCCATCACATTTCGGCTGGTTTTGGAAGTGGCGCGAGGGAACATGTCTCAGGACTGCTGGCCGCGTGTCCTGAGTGTGGGGTGCGGTGTCACCTGAGCACAGCTCACGCGCTGTTCACATCTTGTCACTCCTACTCTGTCACGCCGTAGACGGCTTTCACCCACGTGCACGTGAGCGAGTGACAGAGTTGATCACTTTACTATGCAGCTGTCTGTCCTTGACTTTCTTCCTCTGACGGAACCGTGAGGGAACTGATATTTCCATAGAATGAGCACGTACTGCTCACACCGACAGGGTGTTCTAGAGGGAGCAGAGAGGGCTGTGTCCGGCGCACCCCAGCCCCGCCTACACTCCCGGGGGGGGGGCAGCGCAGGGAGAAGTGCTTGATGAACTTAAGTGTTTCTCACCGAAGGCCCTTGCCATAGGAAAGGGGGTTTTCTTCCTTTCAGTTACCAGACTTTCGAGCCAGGACAACCATGTGCGAGGTGCCCTGGGTTCAGGGGGCAGAGCCCCGCTGTGCATGGAGGAGGCGGGAGAGCCCACCCGCTGTCTCCCACGCCCCCTGGTGGTCGGGAGAAGCAGTGCCGATTGCTTGTGTGGCCCAGTTGTCTGGGGCCGCTCGCTCGGGGTGCTCTGAGGACATGCCAGGTGAAGGCCTCTGTACGGAGGTTTTCCTTTCTTTTGTGTCAGCGGCTGCCGTGAGACGCACCCCCTGTAAGCAAGACAGTTCAGGGATTTTCACAATGTCTGAGTCGTGCAGCCTTTACCACAGTCCAGTTTTAATTTTTTTTTAAGTTTTCTTCATTTGAGAGAGCGAGAGCGAGAGTGTACAAGCAGGGGAGGGGCAGAGAGAGAGGGAGAGACAGAATCCCAAACAGGCTCAGCGCTGTCAACACAGCCCGACGTGGGGCTCGAACTCACACACCTGAGCCAAGACCAAGAGTCAGACGGTTAACTGACTGCGTGCCCCCAGGCGTCCACCGAAGTCCAGTTTAGAAGTTTCTGTCACCCCGGGGTGTTCCCGTGTTTGTGTTAATCCCCATCCCACCTGCAGGTCTTGGCAGCCACTGATCTGTCTCTACAAATCTGCCTTTTCTAGACCTTTCACTTAAATGGAATCATGCAACATGTAGTCTTTTGTGTCAGGCTTCTCTCACTTAACAGGGTTTTGGGGTTCTCCCCTGTCGTGGACTGGATCGGTACTTCGTCCTGTTAGTCACTGAGTGGCACTGCCGTGCGTGGACCTAGCACCTCTTATCCCTTTGCTGGGGCTGCGTGTTGGGAGTGTTTGCACGTGTTGACTACTGAGAATAAAGCTGCTCTGAGCGTTCGCAGACACGGCCTTGTGTGGACACGTGCTTGTGTGGGTGTGGGCTTCGAATGGGGTTTAGGGTAAAAACATTTCACTGTTGTTGATAACGCTGGTAACAACCATTTGCTAGATTTTACGTGGCCTGCTCTTTAGGCCTCTCTCTGGGCATCGAGCTTCTTGAATAGTGTGAACCTTTTACTTCCAGGGCGAGATGTCATGGTCATTTGAGCATCGGCTACTAGGGTTTCTTACGCTGGCAGCCCTCTGTGTCAGGGCCCCACAGATGAGCTCTTTCCTATCATTTGATTGTTTTTTTCTCATCCGAGGAGGAGATCAGTGACGTGTGCCCGGGCATGTTAAACACCCCATTCGGCCTGCAGAACTCGTGTGGCCATTGCTTCGCCCCAGCGTTTCCCCCTCTAGGAACCTCGCCTGAGGGCACACCTCCAACCGTACGGAAACACACGTGGAAATGACCTCCTTATTCATTCAGGTGTGTTGACCACAGCACAAAGTGCCACATGGACGACGGTTGGTGTGAACTGATTCGACGTGATTTCCAAGACACGCAGAGAGTGAGTGAGGCATGCTGCTGGAGGGCAGTATGTTGCCGTCCACCAAGGAGAAGGGCCATGAGCAGACACATGAGCGGTGGCACGCTCGTGCCAAAGGGAACGGGGAGGACGGGCCGGAGCCAGAGGCTGCATTGGTTCCAAAGGTGGTGGGATGGGGCGGGAAAGACGGGGTAGACTCAGCTGCAAGCGTGGGGCGCCGTACTCCTCTGAGCACAGCACTCGCGACAGCCTGACTCTGGGAACCACAGCCCTGTTTACACGCCCCGAAGTGAAGCAAAACTTCAGTCAGGAGGTGGGGGCACTAATGTGGAATACAGACAGAAGCAAACCTCAGTGTCCCACAAACAAAATGGAGCCACAGGAAAAGGGCTGAGAAGAAAGGGGTCCGCCCGGTGGTGGAAGACAGCATTTCGGCTAGATTCTGTGAGGCTGAGGACACTGCTTGTCTCGGGGTGAGGTCAGCAGTGTGCACCTACTTCGTGTGCACACAGGACCCGACAGGTGGTCACTCTGGAGTGGGCAGCCAGAGCCAGGTAGCGGTGTAAACCCATGGTCTCTAACGTGTACATAGGGATAGGTGTGTACGGACACGCAGGGATGCGTGTGAGCGTGTGGGTTACACACGCGTGTCCTAGATCTCTGTCCCATGGCAGGGCCCAGCAACGGCGAGCATGCGCAGGTGTCATCCTCCAACAGGAAGGAGCAGGGTTCCTTGAAGAAGGTGCAGCCAGAGCACCTGGCTGTGCAGAAGTAAGGAGGCGGCCAGAAGGGGGGATGCGGGGGCGCGGGGACCAGCCCCAGGGAGCAGAGATGGCCAGAGTTGGGTCAGTCTGAGCGAGGAAATAAATGATGATAGTGTCGGTCTATAGTCCATAGACTAAATACCCACCCTGTACTGATATAAATTATAATTGAATGAAAAAGTAAATGAATGGGGGAGAAGGGGCAGCTCTTCCCGACAGAAGGGTTCTAACTCCTCAGCGTAGAAAGAGTGAGGACGTAGAAAAGACAGGACAGCAACGATTAGGTGAGACTCAGGGATGGGGCTAAGATTAGTGGGTGAGAGTTTGAGGAGAAACAGGATATTTGCTTAGTCTCTCTCTCTTCCCCAAGTTATTTATTTATTAAAAAGGGAAAAATAGTAACTTTTGAGTGGAGAAGGCCAGCAGACACCGCCTTCCCCAGGTGACCCAAGTTAATGTCACCTGTGATAAGATGAACCGCCATCATGTGGCCCAGATACCAACCACACGGGCACGTCGTGTGTCTGGTATTCTTGCCACAGATGCACAATCACAGCATCATCACGAGGAGAGAGTAGACCCCAGTGACACACCGGACCTGTGCTCTTCAAGCATCTGGGTCCCAAAGGACAGGAAGGCTTGAGGGGTGGTGGAGGCTCAGAGGAGTCTGAGGGGACGTGATGGTGAAGGGCACGGTGGGTTCTGGATGGGCTCCTGGCACAGAGGGGTCTTAGTAGGAAAACGGGTGAAGTTCAGATGCAGTTCGTGTTTGAGCGAATAGTATTGTGCCCGAGGTGATTTCCTGGCTCAGTAATTTATCAGTGATCCGGTAGGATGCAAACATTAGGAGAGGCGGGGGGGGGGCACTCTCTGCTGTTTTCAGCTTTCCTGTGAGTCTATAATTTCAAAATAGGAAGTTGAAAAAGCACATGACAAAACATGATGAGACACCTGTGGTGCTCAGGGTGAGGATGGGGGTCCACTTCCGCGGTCCTCCCGTGCAGTCCTCGCATCCGTGTGCGCTGCCATGGAGGGCTCAGGGTTGTGTCCAGGGGGAGGTCCTCTGCTTCCATCTTAGTGGGCATTCTGGTTGCCTCGAGCCCGGGGTGGAGCACCCTGGAGCTGTGCTTCCCACTCCTGGGGGGGCAGGGGGTGCGTCGGCCCCCCCGGCTCCAGCGGGAGGTGGTGCTGTGCCCAGGAGGGGTCAGGGGCCCCGGCTGATGGGGATACCAGAGGCCCACGTCGGGGATCTCACGAGGCTACAGGTGTCTTCCCAGGTCTTTTCCTTTTGAGCTTATTTTTTTTTTCCAAAGAGAGATTTTAAATGTTTTTATGTTAAAATTTATTGGGCTTTTCCTTCATGACTCGGGCTTGAGTCCGTCTGAGAACGCTTGCTCTGCCTCAGGAGTCAGTCCTCTCTCACTTCTCTGGCGGTCTGTCTCCCACACTTGGCCCACTAACCTGCGCGAAGTTGCTGTCACGCCGTTTGCAGCGAGGGCTGGTGTTTCTCCAGTCGGCTCGCCAGTAGCCTGTCGATCCCCGGGCCTGCCCCGCGCGCGCCCGCATCATGTGCCGAGCGGTTTCTCCAGTTACGTTTCTGATCGCTCCTGCCGCTGTGCGGGAAGCCCGCGTGCTGGTTACGCGCAACTCGCCGCCGCGTCCCGCGTCTTCCGGGGGGGATCAGACTGCGCGGGTAGTGCTGGTCCCGGCTAACCTTTGTCCCTCGCCCTGGTGCGCTGACCGGAGCTCCCGGGCCGCCTCCGACGACCCGTTCGCCCGGCAGCGGTGGTCAAGGCGCCTCTCCCGTGCCCCCCCCGCGGTGCAGACGCTCGTGTCTCATCGCCAAGTGTGGTGCTTACGGTGGCCGCTTTGTACGCACCCTTTCTCTAGGTGAGCAGCTCACCTTGCTACTTGGCTGAGAGTTTTTTCCAGTAAGCTTTATCGTGAGTAGCAGGAGAATTGTGTGTGCTTTTTCTGCATCTCTGGAGATGGTTGTATGGTTTTTCCTCTCCAGTCTGTTAATACAGTCAATTTCATTAGTAGATTTCTTGCTGCTAAACGTTTTTTCACTCTTTGCTTTCAACACATTGAAAATTAAATATTCTATTTATCTTAATGCCCTTTCCTTTTTCAAAATAAGTCCTTCCTCGCTCCCCTCAGTCCTCCAGCTTTTTACTTTTTGGAGCAGTTTACACACTGTAAGGTGTATGTGCTGGTAAATGTTTCACAGCTGGCTCTTTTGGAGGGAGGGGGATGTACAAAGCCCCGATGTGTAGCATTTGCCAGTTTCTGTGGTATAAATATTCTCGCCATTGCTTGTTTCAGGCTACCAGCGAGCTGTCAGCTGGTTCCCCAAATTCCGGAAAATGTAACATTCCTCTTTCCTGAGCCGGTAGGGGCTGGCGCCAGCCACCACCGAAGCCTGGTGGGCGGCTTGGTGACCCTCACGTGTGTGTGCACTCGTGCAGCCATCCCCGACGTCCCCCCTGAGGCTTCCTCGTGCCTGTCCAGCTCAGCACTCCTGCCTCCCAGGGGTAGCCACTGCTGTGACCTTGGTCACCATCCCATCCTTGCTCCTGGCGTGAAGACCTACTTTATTTATCTTCACATTATTCTTGTTTTCTGTTCTGTGCATTCACAGCTCTGTGTTTGCCCCTCGTAGCTCCCTGGGCCTCCTCATTTATGGGAGGTGAAACACAGGAGTACAGTGACTTTTGTCAGAAAAGCGACATCTGACCCACGGTTACTATTGTAGCACTAACTATATTAGAAAAACAATGTCGGTTCCGTGATAGTAAATGTCTTATAATCTGAGGGGCTGCTGGCATCTTATATTCATGTAGCTCTTCGTCTTCCCCAGTATAATTGAACCTGTTTTCTGTTATGCATGCAACCATTTGACAAGTAGTTTTCAGCACCTACTGTGTGTCAGGCACTTCGATGCCAAAAGGTGTAGCAGTGAATAAAATAACTCCGTGTCTTGCTTCATGGAGTGCAGGTTCCCGTGTACCTTTTAAGCTGCATGTTTTGCCCATTTGACTGGCCTTGCTGATTTTCTCCTTACTCAGACATCCGCTTGTCTTTGCCCCTGGTATTATCTTAAATCAACCTTAAATCAATCTGATTTCCTCCACTGCTTAATCTCAAAATTCCCAGCTTCAGTATTAGTTGATGTTTAGCCTAACTACTTATATAATTATTTCCGCTTTTATTAAATTCTCATGATGAAAAGGCAAAGGAATTGGATCTGGTGGTTCTACATTCGGGAAGGTGAATTTTTTTAAGGGTTGTGATGGTGGAGTGCTTGGAAGAGTTAGTGAGACGACACTGGTGCATGGACTGTCATCTAAGGAGGAGCCGTGGGTGAGCTTGTCTCACCTTCCGCTGCAGCTCTCTGGATGCCAGCAGGCGCATGCCCTCCCAGGGTGGTCTCTGCCGGGCTCCCAAAGGCATCAGGGCACGTGGGGCTGCGCCCCTGGCAGCCTGCTGGCTCCGGGGCTGGGAGCCTGGTGCCGGAGCACCGTAAGGCGCGTCGTGCCTTTGTTACGTGCTCTGCAGTCAGGTGGAGTGGAGGAGAGGAAGCATGCAAGTCCCCGTCCTCCAGTGGACCCTCAGCCCAGGGAGAGTGGTGGGTTTGCCTGGGGGAGAAACATCTAGAGGCTCTGCCCCCACCCCTCACCCCCACAGCTGTAAATTTAGCCGTCATGGCAGGTAGGTAGGCTGGAGACGGGCCCTCGGACCTCAGAAATCCATTCACCCATTTTAATAAGAGAAAAGTAGTTCTGTTTTATTTATTCAGATAATTAAAAAGCCCTTAGAGATCATTCCTTGGGGAGGATACTGGGAAACAGTGTGAAAAGCACAGTGTTGGGGGGGCTTGGCTCCTGGCCCCCTAGCATCCTCTGTGCAGAGAAGAACCTTCGGCCTGCGGGGCCCCTTGGCCTAGAAGGTGTGTCCAGCCCTCAGCTGAGCTCCAAAGGCAAAACCACATTCCCTTTCCTTGCTCTGGTCTCAAATGACACCATTCCTTATTAGCCGGGTGACTGTTGAGGATGGAGGGAAACCTCTGAGGCCCTGCCTTTTTTTTATCAGCCAACTTTGACCTCTCGGAAGGGACCGGCTGAGCTGGCTCCCTACGCCCCAACACCCCCACCCCCAACTCTGCCATATTGCACTGGCAGCTGAGAAGGATTGGAAAGATGGACATCAAAGAAAAGCATTTTTGTGGGAATAAATATCTCTTTTTCAGTGTAGTTGTACTTTGGGGACTAAGTCTTAATATGAGAGTTGAACCCTCAGAGATTACCTTTAAATCTTGGAATGAGAATTCAAGAGCCATCATCTAAAGAGTCTCTCCATTGTTGTGCTTCTGTTAGATTTTTTTAAAATGGGCACATCTTCTTTATGTACTCACAGCTGTGAGCCAGAGTGAGACCCCTAATGTCACGGAGGAGCAGAGCACCATCTTCAAGTGTCAGAGTGCTGATCAGAGTAGGGGTGTCCCCAACACAGAGTAGGTGAGCTGGAGGGGGTCAGTGATGCACCGTCTTCAAGTGTCAGAGCGCTGATCAGAGTAGGGTTGTCCCAGAACACAGAGCAGGTGAGCTGCAGGGGGCCAGTGATGCTCTGAATATCTTAAGTCTAACTTTACCTGAATAATTATTTGAAGAGCCGTTTTAATAAATAAAGCCTCCCAATCCTATAAAATATGAGTAATTCATTATCATGCATTTTTGTAGTTTTTATTTCTCTTTCTTGAAGGTAGGTCTCAGGTCCTAGAGATGTCAACACTACTATCATGTTAGTTTTTTAAAGTCAAGGAAATCTTTATTTTGTTTTCTAGAGCCAACCGGGTTATCTGTTACTAGGTTACTGAAATCTTTGACGAGTCCATATCACCCCCCACCCCAGTATTTACACAGTGAACAACGGAAACTGGGAAGCCCAGGCTCTGCCATAAGCAGGGTCTCTGGAGGAACGAAGGGGCACGGCTCCTGCCACCCTGTGGGGGCCTCATACCCACTTTCAGGGGTTCAGGCCACAGGGGAGCCTGGCGTGAACCGTGGCTGGGGACGCTGGTGTGCTGAGCAGCTGACATACTGCACCTGGCTGTCCTTCACTCTTGCTCCCCAGATCCCAGGAAGAGAGTGTCGTCGGAGCTGGGTGTCGGCTGCAGGGACCCTCTCGCAGCACCAGGCCCAGGTGCGCAGCCGCGCTATGCCCCGTCTGCTTACACTCCTCGTGGTGGGTCTCCAGAAGCGCCCGGTGATGTCCCTGGTGGTTGGAAGCTGTGTGTCCCTGTGTGTGCTTAGCCCGCAGAGCCACACTGTTGTTGTTCTCTGACATGGTGGTGTTTTCCTGCCACCTCTTGCGTTTTATTCTGTGGTTCTGGAACTAGTCCTTGTCCCGTGTGGCGAGGGTCAGGGTGGTCGTGATCTGAGGCTGAAATCTGTCACTGTGTGTGCATAGCTGTGTCTGAGCGGACCTGCCTGTCTCTTGGCCTTGGCCCCACCCTCCTTCATGTGTCTTCTCCCAGGAAGAGGCCCCTGTACCACGGGCCAGGACAGGGGCCTGGAGGACGCACAGGTGGCCACATGGGGAGGAGGGTGGCGGGATGGGTCTGCTGTAGCAGGAGTCTGGCAGGGTGACGAGGCCCAGGAGGTGGATACTGCCGGCCAAGACCTGGATTTTAATTTTTAAATTTTTATTTATTTTTAATTTTTAAATGTTTATTATTGAGAGACAGACACAGAGCATGAGCAGGGGGAGGGGCAGAGAGGGGGGAGACACAGAATCCGAAACAACTCCAGGCTCTGAGCTGTCAGCACAGAGCCGGATGCGGGGCTCGAACCCACGAGCCCTGAGATCATGACCTGAGCCGAAGTTGGACGCTTAACTGACTGAGCCACCCAGGCGCCCCAAGACCTGTATATTTTTAAAGTTACAGACGTAATTGTTCTGTGTCCTTCTCTCTGTGACTCTGGGCACTTTTCTCCTCTGCCCTGATAAGCACCTTAGGGTCGGGCTTCCTGTCCCTGTACAGCCATGGCACAGTGGGGGCGTAGAAAATGTTTGACGGGGGCGCCTGGGCGCTCAGTCAGCTGAGCATCCGACTTCGGCTCAGGCCATGATCTCATGCTGTGAGTTCGAGCCCTGCATCGGGCTCTGTGCCGACAGCTCCGAGCCTGGAGTTGCTTTGGATTCTGTGCCCCTTCCCCCTCTGCCTCTGTCTCTGTCTCAAAAATAAATAAAAACATTGGAAAAATAATAAAAAGAACATGTTTGATGAAATCAAATTAAATAACTTGCTTTATGGCCCCTCATCTTTGGTGGCGATCCGTGCGTCACCTTCGCAGCTCATGGCTCACCTGATTAGTTGTGCGGCCTTACATGACGGTAGCCTGTCTGACTCACAGAACTTTAAGAACTTTTTGGTTTCTTGATTTAATGTATAATGTGGGCTTTCATAAGATGGGTTTCTGGTGAAGTGTTTAAAAATTGAGGCTCTTTTGAGAAATAAAATATGTCAGATTATTCAGAAACATTCTTTACAACTCGGTGAGCAGCTGGATTCGAGCGCAGCATCCAGAGCGTTCTGAGCCTCACTAAAGACCCACGGTCTTTGCCTCTGTCGGGCCGCCCGTCCTGACTCTTGTTGGGGACAGAGTGTCTCAAGTGCTGAGAGCCCGCTGTGGAGCCCGTGCTCATTTGTCATTTGGAGTTACCTTTACTTTCGTAAATCTGTAAGTAAAATTTGGAAAGTTTTCATTAACTCCCCAGGGAGGTTTTGGGTTGTGGATTTGGTGAAAAGCTCATTTCTGGTGTTTTGGTGCTGGTGTGGTCACCTGGAGGGACACGTTCTCTGTGCAGAGAAGCGGCCCCCGAGCGCCGTGTCTGGTTGTGTCTCAGCTCCACACCGTGGGTCCTCAGGACCCTGTCCTGGTGGGCTCTGTGTTCACATGGCTCTTCTCACCTCCCTGCCCGTCTTTTCTGAGTGCCCCTCTCGTAGGGGTGGGGGAGGGTGGAACTGCCTGGCACACGGCAGTGTCTGCTGCTGCACACCTATTTATCTAGCAGTCCACACACAGAGGTGACCTGAGGACAGACTGAGCCGGGGCCTCCACATGGGGGACGGCAGACAGTGGTCACGCTGGGCCTCCCAGCTCGGATGCCTGCCCCCACTGTCACCACCTTCTCGACTGGTCTGGTTGGCTTCTGGCCTCCTGTCCCTCTGAAATGGCTATTCCTAGTCAGTAGGGACCTGTCTTTGTCAAGGTCAGTGGCCACTGTCCTGTCCCTGTCTTGCTCAGGCCCTCAGCAGCCTCTGACAGAACTGCCTGAGCCGCCTGGCCCCCCAACCCCGGCCCAAGGGCCACGCTCCCCACCCACTCTGGGTGCGGATGCCTCTCCTGCCTGCTTGCCCCGCAGCCCCAGCCCCTGCCCTCCACTCCGGAAGTGGCGCAGCACACACCTGCTCCGAGCTGGTCTCGGCCTGTCCCTGCCTCCTCCCGGTGCCTCCCGTGGGGGCCTGCAGCCGTTCTCACCTTCTCCTTTCTCCCGCCTCGCTCGCTGTCTGCACGAGGCTCACCAGCTCCTCCAAATGTGTGCCTGTGTCCCCCTCTCTCTGAGCCACAGGAGCTCCTCATTGGCTTTCAGGCGTCCAGACTTGCTCCCGTGTGGTCCATCCTCATGGGGTCACTGCAGACATCCTTCTAGGGGCGTGTCCCATCAGGTAACCCCTGCTTGAGCCCTTCCAGTGACTTCCCGTCATGATGGGGAAAGTAAGTTCCCTTAGGAAAAAGTTCCCAGGCCTTCTCCCTGCCTGACATCCCTCCATTTTTCCTGTTTGCCGATCTGCACAAGCAGAGCCCCCCACCAGGACATTCGTCCCCCAGGTGTTTATAAGGCTGCCACCTGCCTGTCTCTGGGCCATCAGCTCCAATGTCTCCTTGGCGAGCCTGTCTCCCCCGCGTTGTTCTTGTCCACGTCACCCCGCTCCAGGAATACTCGCCGTGGCCCTGCGCGCTGGTTGGCCTGTGAACTGACTCTCCCTCTGCCCTGGAACACGAGCTTTCGGATGCCTGAGGCCGTCATGGTCGCTGCTGTGGACCCGGGTCTGTAGCGGCCTGTTCATAGGACTTGTGCCCACGCCGTTTCCGTGGCCCGTGTTTGGGTCAGAGTTGGTTTGGCAGCGTGTAGCAGAAAACCTGGCTGGCGTGGCTTTCCATTCCTCGGTCCCTTGTACCAAGAAGTGGACAGTCTGGGGCTGGAACTGTGGTTTCTGGACCCTTCTGTCTCCAGTCTGCTCTTTCATTCTCATGCTTAGCTGCTCGGGGCTTGTGGTGAATTCTGACTCCAGCCTGATGTTCTGTAGAAAGGCAGGGAAGCAGGAAGGGGCGGTGTCTCTATCAAGAAGGCATTTCTGGAACCCCCCAGTGTCCGAATCATTGGCTGGAAGAGCGCTAGCGCTGCCTGTGGTCACTAGGATCTGAGGCCGAGTCTGTACGTAGCAAGGCAGGCTCGGTGGGGAAGGGGTCCTGGTACCTGACTGCCAGACGCTTCCCGTCTCTTACCGCCTCAAGTCCACACAGTAGACAGGCGCGTGGGCATAGATGCAGGCTCTGTTTTCCACAAAAGTCATTGGAGAAGGGGGCTGTCTGGGGCTGGGTGGGATTGCTAATCTTTCACCCCAAAGCAGACAGAATTACCCACCTGGTGACACGAATGACTGGGGACAAGTGCGGGGTGTGCTTGGCAGGGACAAGCCCCTTCTGTGCAGTGGCCTGAGTGAATGGTCACTGTGGGTGGGCCCGGCCAACGACCACCAGGAACCACGCCTCCCTCTGTAGGGAGGAGGGAGCCAGCTGGCTTCTCTCCACGGGGCACCCGAGAGGAGCAAGGAGTGGGAGCCCCTCCACCCCCAAAGTGACTTCTGCTGTGTCTGTGGAAGACGCCTGGAGAAGTGAAGGTGCCTGCATCCGGAAGGCAGGCCCCCCAGTGTCTGCGCAGGGACGGCTGCCGGGGCCCATCGTCACACAGCTCCCCCGGGACAGGGAAGGGGCAGACCCTCCTCCAGGGGGCCCGCTCTTGTATTCACCTGCTTCTCTGCAGCCTCTTGCACGTTGCTGAGGTCGCCTGCGCTAGAGAGACGCCCCGCCCCGCTCAAGGGCATGTCCAGAGCGGCTCAGGAGGGCTGGGAGCCTGGGGGGGCCTGCCCGGGACTGGGACGGACCTTCCCCACGTCGCTACCTGTTCAAGTTCAGCGTCTTTCCCCCGTGTTTCCTACGGGGAGCTAGCTGTGAGGATGGACTTGCCCTGCCTTCTCAGCAGTGCCCGTGGGTCAGGAAGAACAGAGGGAGGGCCCCCCAGTTCCTCACAGTCTTGTCCATGTGAGGTGCTCCCCTAAGAGCACAGCGTTGCTGGAGGTCTAGGATGCAGGTGTGGCCAAAGGGGGCCTGCGAGCCTGCTGCAGGTGGTGGAGGCTTATTCAGAGCAAGCGGTGGTGGGGTATGAAATCAGAGCTGCGGTTCGGAAGGTTCTCCTCGGCTCTGGCTGGAGAGCGGGTGCGGGTGTGGGTTTAGATGCGGGTGTGGGGGTGGGTGTGGGTGGTGGGTGGGGGTGTAGGTGCTGGCTGGAGAGCAGGTGCAGGTGTGGGTGTAGGTGCCGGTGGGGGTGCAGGTGCAGGTAGGGTTGTGGGTGTAGGTGCTGGTTGAAGAGCTAGTGTGGTTGTGGGTGCAGGTGCGGGTGGGGGTGCAGGTGTGGGTGGGGGTGCAGGTGCGGGTGTGGTTGTGGGTGCATGTGCGGGTGGGGGTGCAGGTGTGGGTGGGGGTGCAGGTGTGGGTGTGGTTGTGGGTGCAGGTGCGGGTGGGGGTTCAGGTGTGGGTGGGGGTGCAGGTGCAGGTGTGATTGTGGGTGCAGGTGCGGGTGGGGGTGCGGGTGCGGGTGCAGGTTGGGGGTGAGGGTGGGGAGGCTGCTGTCCAGGCGGGAGGTGAAGGATCAGGGCAGGTAGGGACCTCAGACACATGGCCTGGGGTTTGGCCCACGCAGCCGCATGGAAGGCAGAGCCTTTGCCCGGACAGAGCCTGTGGGGAACAGGCTCTGGTGGTGTGGGGTGCAGACCTGCCGACTTTGACAGGCGGGCAGCTGGGGGGGGGTACGTCTGCTTTTCCATCTCCAGTTCCCCGTGGGCTCTGAGCCCCAGGCCTGCCAGGGGGTGCATCGCACCTCCCCCTCCAGGCTGGTTTCTCACAGGTGTTCCTGAACATCTGGAACCAACCCCTTTATTTTCCGTAATTTCCTGCCCCTTCTCCTCACAGTGAATGTCGCCGACTCCCCCCAGTTGCTGGAAACCTGGCAGCTTTTCCTTAGTCCCCTGCACCTCTTGTGCCTGCTGTCCCATTCATTCCCTACCCAGGATGCTCCCTACCTCTGTGGCTCCCCCTTGGCCCAGTGGCCCCAGGCCACCACCCTCTGACTGCTGTCCCTGTGGGTTCCAGGCCGACGGCCTCCTCCCTCTGACCACTCTCCGTGTACGCCAGGACTATGGCCTCCTCCCTCTGACTGCTCTGTCTGCTTGAGTCCAGCTCCTTGCCTCTTCAGGTTTTTGCATATGCCTTGCCTGTTCCTACCTTGTGGCCTTCCCTGTGCTGTTCTTCCTCCATCAGGTGGTGGCCCCTGGCTCTGAGATGATCCAGACCTGCCTGTCTGTGGGGTATCCTCTTGTCTTCAGTGGAGAGGAAGCTGAAGGAAGTGGTTATTTGCCTGGATTCTGGAACCAGACTATTGGGTCTGAGCCGTCCCAACCCCACCTCTCACTATGTGACCCTGATGTGTTGCTTGACCTTCTGGGCCTTGGTTTCCCAATCTGTAAAATAGGGATACTAATACCTATCTCATTACTGTGAGGATTGAATGATTATGTGAACCATTTGAGACAGTATCTGTGGATAGCAAGAGCTGGGTAAGGACTACACAGGGCACCCGGCAGAGCTCCTCAAGACGGGGGAGCGTGCAGGAAGTCAGGAGCTGGCCACCTTCTCCCTGAGCCTCGCTCCCTTTGCCTCGGAATCAGAGACACAGCCAGGTTATTCTTAGTGTTTTAGGCCAGACTGGGCATCTTCCCGGAGAGGAGAAATGATTGGTCCCCCTATAGGGACATAATTTTCCCCAAGAAAACACGTACCTAAGTTGTTTTACCAGCAGGCAGGCAGAGCTGGAAATGGCTTCTCCAAATTGTAGAGATAAAATTTGATAGGTACTTGGGATTGGAATTAAACCTTGGACCATCTGATAGGAATTTCCATGGCGTCTGTTAAGGATTCAGCATTATTGAGAAGTGGTAGGGAGGTGACCAAGGAAGTGTGATTTCCTGTGGGAGAGCAGCCTTCTCGTTACTCCCTGTAGTCAAATACGGCTATAATTGGTCATCCTTTAATGCAGAGTAAAACCTGTTAAATTTGGATTTCTCTTTAGATTGCTCTGTAAGCCTTTAAAAAAGAATTTGCCATTTATGTTCAGTGCAAGTCAATACCGTATCACTTTGTATAAATCAAAGCCTAATTACTAAACACAGTGTGCATTCCAGAACATAGTGTTTGTTCACACCTGCTGTTCTTGTTTGGAAGGTTGTTGAATTTGGTGTTTCTGGAATGCTCTCTAAGGCCATAGTGTCTTTGGTTATGAAGGCCCCATAGCCTGCTAAATAATGGAGTGTCCATGTGTGATGATAAACTGGAGACTTCAGAGAGGGTGTCTGTGTGTCGATGGTTGTGTTAGATTAACGTCCAGAAACTATTTTAGGCTTCGTCCCAGGTACTGCCTAAAAATATTGATAGGGATGTATTCAGTTGTGGGTTTATAAAGATAAAAATGTATAAAAATAGCATAAAACTTGTGTGAATGTGACTCAGGCAAACTTCTAATCTTCCCTTTTCCTAACACGTGCTTTACCAAACCTCATGTTCAAGATTTAAAACAGATGTTTTACGGGGAACCTGGGTGGCTCAGTCGGTTAAGCATCCTACTTCAGCTCAGATCATGCTTTCGAAGTTGTGGGTTCGGGACCCGCGTCGGGCTCTGTGCTGACGGCTCAGAGCCTGGAGCTGCTTCGGATTCTGTGTCTCTCTCTCTCTCTGCCCCTCCCCTGCTCACGCTCTTTCTCTCAAAAATAAACATTAAAAATTTAAGAGAGGTTCTAAAAAGTCACCTTTAAATTGTAAAAATTAACATATACCAAAATAAGCAGCATTAGAAGATCGTGTGAGGTTATATATATCTGTTCTTTGGAATTGGGTTAAAATGAGCCTCCAGGGTCGCTGTTGGGGTGGGATGGGAAGGGCAGCAGGGTGCACATGCTGTGGCTGCGGGGATGTCTGCTGTCGCTGTGCTGGCCCCCATCACCTGCTGTCCCCAAGTCAGATGCGGCCACCAGCTCCGTGAGCACTGCCTGTCACCCACCACACATGAAACACTCCGCAAACCACTCAATCATTTTTTGACTTTATAAATTTAATGAACCAAAGTAAAGGTAAAGTATCTTCTAATTCCCAAGGTAGAGGTGCAGGTACCCAAAGTCCCCAAGTCCCATCTTGAACTCAGGATGTCGCCAACTTCCTTCAGTCTGTACCTGGACTCGCAGGAGGCGTGGCCTTGTGGCCACGTGCTGCAAACCAGCCGCGGTGGGACTCTCCCTTTTCCGGATCCGCTTCTATTCGCCAAGTCAAGGGATGCAGGCCGGGGGTCCTGGCCGCGCGGGGCGGGCGCCCTGCCCTACCCGAGGGCCAGCCGCAGGGCGAGCGGGGCCAGCGGGGCGAGCGGGGCCAGCAGGGCGAGGGCGCCGGGCGCCGGGCACGGGACGCGGGCGGCGGCCTTGAGCTCCACGCCTGGCAGGGGCCGGCCTGCCGACGAGTTGCCGTCCCGGATCGCGCTCGGGGTGGCCGCCGTGCCTGTGGGCTCCGTGCAGGTCTGCGTGGGCAGGAGCAGGGCCACCAGCAGCAGCAGCAGCAGCAGCGCGGGCGTGGGCTGGGTCGCCATGGCTGTGCGCTCGGGGCGCGTCCCCTTGTTGGTGCTGGGCGTCGTGGCTGTCCTCTCGGGGTCCTCTCGGGGTCCTGTCTGCTGCGGTCTGCTGCGGTCAGCTGCACCGTTCAACGCCCGCGGGCGGCGGTTAACCGGCGGTTCGCCGCATGCTGCTCCGTGCACGCGCGCCGCGGCGTCTCCGGGCCGGGCACATGGCGCCGTGGCTGCGCGCCGCGCTTCCTCCCCCGCGGCCCTCGTCCCCGCGGCCCTCGTCCCCGCGGCCCGAGGCCCTCGTGCCCGCGGCCCTCGTCCCCGCTGCGCTTCCTCCCCCGCGGCCCTCGTCCCCGCGGCCCTCGTCCCCGCGGCCCTCGTCCCCGCCACCCTCGTCCCCGCGGCCCTCGTCCCTGCCGCCCTCGTGCCCGCGGCCCTCGTCCCCGCGGCCCTCGTCCCCGCCGCGCTTCCTCCCCCGCGGCCCTCGTCCCCGCGGCCCTCGTGCCCGCGGCCCTCGTCCCCGCTGCGCTTCCTCCCCCGCGGCCCTC
>CM053573.1:1460147-1496633 GCA_028646485.1 Cryptoprocta ferox
AGACACCAAAGGCAAGTTCCGCTGCTGCTGCTCAGACGTAGACCTCAGGCATCTCGCGGGTAAAGGGCCCAGTCCAGAGCCCGGGGATGGAAGGCACTCACTCCATCAGCGTCGCTACCGCCGTTACTCCCACAGCCCTGTGGCAGAACACACCGCCACCAAGCAGCTCAGTGCCCTGGAGCATAAATTACCCACATGAGGCGGTGCTGCAGCCGGCCAGGTATCTGCTTCAGGCCGCTGTCTGATGGAAAGGAAAAACCTGCCTTTGGGGCCAGCCAGCTCACAGGCAAGCCCATCACCCTGCCTGAGGGCCAAGTGCTAGGTACAGTGTCCAAAGGAGCGCTTGTTGACAACCAAGTACGAATCAGGGCCCCTGGAACGCCCACCGGGACCCCCCCCCACAATGAACAAGTGTGTGCACCAGATCCAGTTCTGTGACACGGACCACCCCCAAGACCAAGGGGCTTAACGCAGCCGTGTAACGGCTCAGGATCCTGTGGCCAGCAGCTCGCACAGCTCACCTCTGCTTCGTGGGCGTGGAGCTGCTCCCACTCCTATGGGCCACCAGCAGGGACCACGAGAGGAGCCAGGCCGTCAGCAGGGCGGTCAAGGCGGCTTCTCGCGGGGGTGTGACTCCCATCAGCGGCAGGAGGACAGGCAAAGCTCAGCGCACGGGCGTCTCCAGCCTCTACACCACATTTACTAAAGTCCCATTGGCCAAGTGAGTGAGGGGCCCAAGCCCTGAGTGGGTGTGAGGGGGGCTGCCCAGGGCACGGTGAAGAGACGTGTGACCCCTGGAGGCCGCCTCTGCGATGTCTCCCCCAAGTATGGTCTTCCACAGGAAGGCACGCAGCCCTCCAGCAGGAGCTGACCTCCAGCACGGGCCGGCGAGGAGCCCGGGCTCGCTGACTGCCGTGCCAGCTCAGACGAGTACTCTCCAGAGCCAGGCTTGGGGCCCCGTCCACAACATGGACCGATGGCACACAGAACGGGCCTCTTTATGCTGACATGGTGGAAAGCAGTCTCCAGCGCTGGAGCCGAGACCTGGGATGGCCAGGTGTCGTGGAGCACCAGTACCCCCACTCAGCACCTGTGAGGTCCGGGGCCTTGGTGACGGACCCCACCGCCTCCACGGGAAAGCCCCTCGGCCCCCCCGCTTACCGTCAGTGTCAGACACCTGGGCGCGGGGGCTGTTCCTCAGCCTCCACAGAGGCGCTGGCAGCTCGGGGCACCAGTGCTGGCACCTGGCAGGCCTTGGGCATGAGCAGCAGCCTGCAGGCCTGGCCCTGCCCCGCCCCCCCAAGCACGCAGTCTGCCGTTTACCTCACTCATGCAAATTGTGAAAATGAAGTATCACTTTGATGTCCTGAAAAACAAATCTGATGCTCAAATGCTTGCGTGTGGGAACCCAGCTGCCCCCCACCTCTGCCCCAGTGACGGGGTTTTAGGTTTGATGTAAGAGCGTGAACCTGTCAGCGGCCATGGGAAGTCTATACAACACCTAAAAACCACCTTGACCACTTTGTCCCTCTAGCTGCCATGGCCATGTAGCAGGATCCCACAAGGAGAATTAGAAATCAGCCTGGGAACCCCAGGTACCTATGGGATGGAACAACGGGACTTGTGAGCCTGGGACAGTGGCCTCAGGCAGACACCGGAGGTGGTGTGGAACCTGGGCTCAGGCGGGGCCTGGAGAGGAGGAACTGGGGGCAGGAGAAATGAGGGGTCCAGCCTGACCACACCGGAGCTGCTGTGCCTTCATTCACATCCTGGGCTTCCAGAACGGCATTCAATGGAGGGAAATGTTCCAGGCCTATAGGTATAGAAGCAACTCATTTGTCCAGGTCCCCAGCAGAGTGTTAGCAGTCAGAGAGCTGAACCACGTGACCTGTGCACAGAGGGGCACAGCCCCTCTGAGCCACCCGGCTGGCCGGGCCTGCTTTCCGCCCTTCCTTCCTAGGCCTCGGGCCCATCGTGCCCTCTGCTCCCACAAGGTCACCATGTGACCCCAATACCGCCTCCCCGGGGCGATGGCCTTCCCGACGGGTCCCGCTGAGTCTATGCCCCCGTCACAGTCATGGTTTATGCAGGCAGGTGACCCACCTCCCTTGAGTGTGGATTTCCATCATTCAACTCCAAGGACACCTTTTTCTTGTTCTTTTGAAGCCTGCTCCACCATGATCCCTGTGTCCAACCAAAAATGTGTTTGAGAAAAATGTGTGTTTCCTTGTTTTATTTAATTCTGCCCGGTGTGCTTGGGAGAGGACACCCCCAGTACTTTTAGATTGTAGTCTAAGAGTAGCCTATTGATTTCTTGGTTTCTAAAAAAGTCAGGAAGATACGACTGCTAATAAGAGCTAACCAGTACACTGTGATACATTTACTTGAGACAAAATTTTTTTGTCCTATGTTTATAAAAAGCATGTCACTGGAATGACAAGAACCAGATGGTGCTCAGTCTTCTTCGATCAGCTCTTCGTGGGAGTGGGCGCCCTGCATGGAGTCTGCCTCCTTCTCTGGGCCCCCAGCATCCCCCACCCCGTGAGACCCTCGGGCACGGGCAGGACCCAGAGTGGCCCAGCACCCCCCCCACCGTGAGACCCATGGGCATGGGCAGGACCCAGCACCCTCCCCCATGAGACCCGCTGGCACGGGCAGGACCCAGAGTGGCCCAGCACCCCCCCACCCCGTGAGACCCGCGGGCACGGGCAGGACCCACAGTGGCCTCGTTTGTACAGGGGAGCAGGCGCACCCTCTTGCTCCCCAGCTCCAGGAGCGAGGTGGAGTCCTCACTCCGTGTGACTTCACTGGGGAGGTGGGGCTGGCGTCGAGACAAGCCCGAGTCCATGCCTGGACCTGCCGTGTGGCAATACGGCCAGGAGGGCCTCATCACCTGCCACGCATGCCTGCCGGGGGAGCGAGCCCGCAGCGGGCGGAGACGGGGCATCGAGAACAGGCTGGCGGCTCTTCGGTGCCTCGCGCCCCGTGTCACGCGGCAGGTGAGCACAGGCGAGGAAGCGGCGGACCTGCTCCTGAGTTGTCGGGGGCGGTGGCGAGGCGGGGAAGCGAGGTGAGCAGACACCGGGCTGAGGAGCACAGCTGCAGCTCGAGCGGGGTCCAGCCCGCTCCGCACACAGCAGCTGTGTGACCCCACGGCGTGTCTGGCCTCTCCGAGCCTGGTCTGCATCCGTGAAAGGAGGGTGCGTGTTACTCGCCCCCGGCTCACGGGCTGGCCCCACGCCCCCCGTGTCGAAAGGCCCCAGCGGCCAAGACCCCGGTGCGGCGATGCCGTGTCGTGTGAGTGTGTCCCGCCCCAGGCCCGAGGGCCAGTGCAGGCGTCACGAAGCCGTGGCCCTCGAGCTGAGCCTTGAGGATGAGTGGGCTGGTGGGAAGGGTGCTGAGGCCGAGGGGGCAGCATGTCCGCTTGACTTGAGTTCAAAGAAGACAGGGCTTCCCCGTCAGCCTGTCAATCAGGGGCGTCATCCTGATGGGGCTGGGCCACTTGGACCTTCCTCCCTCGACCGCCCACCAAAATGGAACGTGCCCGGTGGCTAAACCAGAGGTGTGAAGGCCAGCGGCCAGCACACAACGCCCAGGGTCTGTTTTTGCACAGTCTACATGCTCAGAATGAATTGAACCTGTAGGAGGGATTGGGGGAAAAAAGAATAGGAGACAGACAGGTATGTGGCCCCCAAGAGCCTAAATACCCCCCCAAAGCCTAAAATACTTACCATCCGGCCATTTACGGAAAAAGTGTGTGGACTCTTAGTTGAAGCCAAGTCTCACCCCTTGCACTGAGAGTTAGACCCCGCCCCAAGTGCATGGACTCTCATGGGGGGCGGGGAGAGAAATGCAAACCAAAACCAGGGTGCCTTTAGTGTGGGTGTAGGTGAGGCTCCCAGTGCTCTCTGGCCTGAAGCTAACCCCCACCCCCCAGCCCCGGGCGGGATGCTGATCGCTTCCGTCAGGCGGGGGCCGTGCAAGTGGAGAGTTCAGATGTTCTTGGAAACAGACTGGGTAAGACTTGGTGATAGATTGGGTGAAGGGGTGTGGCGCGGGAGGGCTCTGGCTAGCGTGTGCTGCGCACTGAGATGAGGGACAGCCGGGAAGAAGCCACCGGGGCCTTCTGTGTGGAGTTTGCGAGGCCTGTCAGATGTCCAAGCTGCTGGGCACAGAGGAGAGGCCCATCCGTGCTGGGACACACGCTTGAGACCCCGCGAGTGGAAGTGATTGCCTGGAGAGGGGCCAGGGGAAAGGCGAGTCTGGGCCGACCCGATGGACAGCAGGTGCGCAGCGGGGAAGGAGGGGAGCAGAGGAGAGTGCGAGGACCCCGCCCGGGCGTGGCTCCAGAGGGAAAGGAAAGTCAGTAAGATGGTGAGTCCAAATCAAGCAAGAGATCCACAGAGGTCGTGGTCACTTTGAAGAGTTCAGAGGGGTCCTGGGGACAGAAGCAGCTAGAAGAGGGCACTCCCCATCTCGTGAGGAAGCTAACATCATCTTGATTCCAGAACCTAAGGAGAATGACAGTGAGGAAACAAGGGACCAGCCCCATTTGTAAACTGAATAAATAACCACGAGACCCGAAACAAACACTCAGCAAGCCCGAATCCAGGCCTGTGTAAAATGAGAACAAGGACAAATGAGAACGGAATTTCCTTCACCTGATGAAAGGTGCCGAAAAGCACCTCAAACACGCAACCAACTGGGCCCACCCAGGAATACAACTTTGACTTAACACTTAAAAATCTATTACATGAGGGGCGCCTGGGGGGCTCAGTCGGTAAGCGTCCAGCTTCGGCTCAGGTCATGATCCCAGGGTCGTGGGATCAAGCCCCACGAACCCTGCATCAGGCTCCGAGCTAAGCATGGACCTTGCTTGGGGTTCTCTCTCTCTCTCTCTCTCTCTCTCTCCCTCCCCCACTCATGTTCTCATGCACTCTCACTCACAAAATAAATATTTTATATTTTTATTTTTGAGAGAGAAAGAGACCAAGTGTGAGCGGGGGAGGGGCAGAGAGAGAGGGAGACACAGAATCCCAAGCAGGGTCCAGGCTCTGAGCCGTCAGCACAGAGCCCGATGTGTGAACTCATGAACCGCGAGATCATGACCCAAGCCGAAGTCAGACATTTATCTAACGGAGCCACCTAGGCGCCCCAAAATATATTTTTCAAATAATCTACTATGAGAATCCCCATCACGAGATCAGAGGAGAACACCTGTATGATCATCTCAGCAGATGCAGGGAAGGCTTTTAGTAACACCTGGCATCTCTCACGGTTAGAAACACAAGCTCTTAGAAACTAGGAATAACGGAATTTCCTTAACCTGATGAAAGGTGCCGAAAAGCACCTCAAACACGCATCAAACACACGGTGAAGTGTGAGAACATTCTTCTCAAATCAGGAACTTTCTACTATGAGCATCGTGAGAGAGCCCAGACAAGCGAGCACGACACGGCAAAACGGGAAGGTGTATAGAGACTGGAAAAGGAGAGAGAAAACAATCACCGATGACCTGATGACACATGCAGAAAATGAAAATAAACTGCAGCTGAATTATTAGATTTAATAACACCTGGCAAGATTACTGAGTATAAAGCCAACACACACACCAATTTCTGTGCATCAGCAACAAACAATGTGTAATTTAGAAAAAAGAGTCTGTTTACAGTTGCACACAAAAGTATGAGTTAAAAATAAATCTAACAGTAGGGTGCCTGGATGGTTTAGTTGTTTAAATGTCCGACTGTGGCTCAGGTCACGATCTCGTGGTTCGTGGATTCGAGCCCCGTGTCGGGCTCTGTGCTGACAGCTCAGAGCCTGGAGCTGCTTCGGATTCTGTGTATGTCTCTCTCTCTGCCCCTCCCCTGCTCACGCTCTGTCTCTCTCTGTCTCTCTCAAAAAAATGAATAAACGTTAAAAGTAAAATAAAATAAATCTAACAGGAGAGGTGTGTCATCTCTAGGGAGAAAAAGTATTTGTAAAAAGTTATGAAAAGCCAGTGACTGTAGAGACCGTTTTAATGGCTAAGAGGACCCCAGGGTCATAAAGATGTCACCTCTCCCACATATCACTGGTAGACTCATGGAATTCTATAAATATTCCAACAGGGATTTTTATGCAACTTGACTGATTCTAAAATATATAACAGGAAGGCAAAGGAGCTAGAGTGGCCAAGACACCCCTAAAGAAGATGAAGGTCAGGATTTGCTCCAGCAAATATAGCAGCCTACTCTGAAGTGATAGTAAGTGAAGCCATCTGTTATTGGCTCAGGGATGGACAAAGTGACCAAGGAAACAGAACAGCGAGTCCAGGAACAGGCTCCCTCCTGGTTCTATGTATGATGGAAGAGGCAGTGCAGATCAGTGAGGAAAGAAACGACTCAGTAGATGATGCTGGGACATTTGCTTGTCCATTTAGGAAAAAATTGGATTTAGGTCTATACCTACACCCTCCACAAAACTCAGTTCCAGAAAAATTAAGGGAAAAAATTTTAAACTTTTAAAACATAGGCAAATATCTTATGACCTTAGAAAAGAAAGAATGTCTTAAGCACTTATGAAAAGTGTTAGTCATAAAAGGTAAGATTGATAAATTTGGCCATATTAAAATTAAGAATGTTCATCAAAAGATGCAATAAAGTAAAAAGACGCAACCAACAGGCAGAAGATGTTTGCGGTTCGCGTAAGCTGTCAGAGGATTTGCATCCGGGACATATACACAGAACTACAAATCCAATAAGAAAACACAAATGACTTAATAAAAATGGACGAAAGGTGTCAACAGAAGCAGAAGCCTGTATGGCCAAGATGCACATGAGAAGATGTTCAGCTTCATCGCCGGCGAGGAAATGCAGATTCAGATCACAGTAACACCATTTTACACCCACCATATTGGCAGCAGCTTGAAAAACTAAAACATCAAGTGTTGGAGAGGATGTGGATTGGATCGCCAGGATTCTTAAACATTCCCAGGAGGAGCGTATTTGGCAACCACTTTGGAAAACACTCATCTCATCAAAATGAATATCCGTGCACCGCGCTAGCCAATGATCTCATTCCTGAGTGCGTACCCAGGACAACCCCTTCACACGTGGTCAGGAGACAGGACACAGGACGTGCGTGATGGCCATGCTCACAATATCCAACTACTCATTTACTGGGAACGATGAAATCCATCAGGATAAATGCACACATGGTGCACACATCCTGAGGGTGCACCACAGCTGCTCAGTGGCTCAACTACAGGGACACCCAACATGGCTGAATCTTGCAAATAAAATGCTCCCTGAAGAACACGCGATCTCACACCGCGTGAAAGCAAGCGACGCCAAGCATGAGAGGGCTTGGCGCACATACATGCATTCGTGTGCGTACTGATTGTACTGTGTATACATGCATAACTGACGTGCACGTGCACAGGTACGCGCGCACATGCACACACACACTATGTACACATGATGCATTTCCCAGCAAGTCAGCGACGAGCACAAGGTTTCAGGTGGAGACCGCCTCCAGCAGCAGCCTCTGAGCAGAGCATGAAGGTGAAGGTCACCGGAAATGGCCTCGGTCTGGGATGTGCGGTGAGGCGCGAGGGGTCGTGTATGACACCTTATAACTTACACGTATTTTACATTACCTTTTGGTAAGTCAAGTAGCATATTAAGTATATTTTAAATGCAAATTTTAAAGGAAGGAGACACATGGTCGAGACAGGAGAATCAAGCAGGGAGAAGTCCGTCACCCGGAATCAAGATTGATGAAGGTGCAGTCTCAGCACGAGAACTCCTAAGCGGTGTGTGGGGGGGACTCCGGGGGAGTGGGAAGGACAGAAGGAGAAACCCATTTGGAAGTTTCATGCAATAAGTTGTACAGCCTGTCAGAATCCACAGTCCCTCTGCGGACCGTGACCTAAAGGAGCTCGTGTGTCCCAGGAGAGTGTCCCAGCCGTGTTCACAGTATCAGAACCACGGCAGATGCCGCACTCTCCACAAAGGTGGGGGTTTGGTGAGGGTCCTGCAGGGCAGCACGTGCGGGACAGTTAGCGAGGAAGGGAAGTGGGTTCTGGGTGCTGAGGGGGGTATTGACACCATGCACGATCGTGAGGATTACATAAGGTGAGCTATTTTGTAAGCCATAAAGGACTATCGCCATTAGGAATTCGTATTGCCAAACACCTCAAATCCTGTGTGTGACGAGATGAGTATCAAAAAATATAAAACCAAACAAAACCAGCCGCTTCCCCAACTTCTGTTGAATGGTGGTAGATTTTTTTAATAAATCAGATTCAAAACCAGTATGGCCGCTGGAAACACACGACTCTAAAATAATGGACCAGAACCAGGAAAAGGGGCTTTTCTTTTTTCATTTTTGCCGAGTTCTCTCTTAATTATTATGTGAGTAGTCTTTCTGGAGAAACCGAAAGGCAGTTAGGGACTAAAGCTGGATAAGAGAGTGAGGAGCGGGCGGAGCACGGGAGGCCCCCTGCCCCCTCCTCCCGACTTCCAGGCATCCTTCCAGAGAGGGCTGGAGGCTGAACACACACCTAATCAAAGTCTGGTTAATGACAAATTAGATGGCTCTGAGGTTATTTAAAGCCTCCTCTGGGGAGAACTTCACTACCATACAGTCCAGCTAGAATTTACAGTTTTAAACTTAGAATTCTCGAGGCTCCAGCCCACTGTCACATGAGTTACTCAGGAATGCAGCCGCTCTGAATGGTTCCCTGAAAGGGTCCCCATACACATACTGCTAAACATTTCTGCAGAGGCACAATATAGGCACAGAAAAGGACCCAGATCAGATCGGAAGCGCACGGCCTAATGAATTAACCCACAGTGGACACACCTGTGAAATCGCCACCTGGGGCAAAACGTAGACCGTGACCACCACCCAGAGTCCCCTTCCCCATCTCTGGTCCTTCCAAGCTCTGGAGGGTGATGTCCGGCACCATCAGTTGGTCACGTCTATGTTTACTTCGCTCCCGTGAGATCCTGCAGCACTGCCCTTGCGGGTCTTGCTTCCTTCGCTCGATGGCAGGTTTGTGAGAGCCACCGTGCTGTGTCTCAGCGGCACTAATTAAGGTATTTTTGCTGCCCTATAGTGTCTAGAGCATTAATATTCTACAACGTATTTACTCATCCTGGCATTGATGGGGATTTCGTTGTTCCGTATTTTTTGCCGTATGAATGATGCTTCAATGAGCATTGTCCGGCCCACCTTTCGGGATACACACAAACACATTTCTGCTGCGTGTAAACCAAGTCACAGGGGACACATATGTCCCACTTCAGCCACTTTTCCAAAGTGTTGACCCACTTTCTGTCCCCCGGTGGTGTGGGAGCCTTCCAGTCACTCCTTGTTTTTACCATCACTTGGTGTTGGCAGTCTTTTTGATTTGGGCCACTCAGGAAGGCGTGATGGTGGCTCCCTGTGGTTTTCACCAATGACTGCGCGGCTGGTGTCTGTACCCATGTTTATTGGCCTGTGTGTGTGTCCTTTCTGTTTATTTCTAGAAGTTCTTTGTATATTGTGAACACAAGCTGTCTGGTCAGTTGAGCGCAGATACCTTTTCCCGCTCAGCAGCTGGCCTTTCCATAACCTTAACGGTGCCTTTTAACAAACAGCTCTTAATTTCAGTGTGACCCAATGTATCAACATTCCCCTGTGGTTAGTGCTTTTTGTGTCCTATTTACAAAGCCTTGACTTTGTTATGAAGATACGCTCCTGTCACCTTCTCCAGGGTTTATTGTTCTGATTTTCAAATTTAGAGCAACAGTCCACCGGGAAGTCTGTGTGGCGTGAGGTAGGGGTCCTGATTCACATGTCACCATCGCATGGATTGGAATCCAGTTGACCCCGTGCTGCTTTTATTTCCACACTGGACTCACTATTTTGTTAAGTGCCGTAATTTTCTTGCAGAAATACTTACTGTCTCAATCACTGAAGTTTTGTCCTAAGTCCTGTTCTCTGATAGTCATTTTCCAGTTTTGTTCTTCTTCAGAACTTGCTGGCTATAGTCGGTATGGGCTGAAGGGGACAGGCAGAGGGAGGGACGGCAGGGAGCTGGCTGCCTGCTTAGTGGATGTTGCCTTCCAAAGAACTTCCAGTCTGACGCGGAAAGAACTGAAAAGCAATGTGGGTCTTTATGCCAGGCGGGCAGAGCATGCCAAGGCAGAGAGGGTATTTATACTCCCACACACGGCACAACTTCCTGCAGCACTTCCTCTCCTCGGTCTCCCCTAAGAGCTCTCATCCTGGTGCGGCATCCTCCCCCCCCAAATGCCCAAACTTCCTCCTGCCCAGCCACCTTCTACATCTATTGTTCTCTCTTCCGGGAGGACCTGTCTTGGCTTTGTCCTTGTGACTGAATTAAGCCAACCTCAGTCTCTGTACTTCCCATTTGCCCCCATTGCTCAATGGATTTGGGCTACAGAAGAACTCTGAGTATTTCCTCATGAACACCCCTGTCACCTGCTACAATTGCATGAATTGAGTGAGGTTTCTGCCTAGTGTGGCCTCCAGACCCACCGGGTCACCATCACCTGGCTGCCCCACACAGATGCACACCCCGGATCCCCAGGCCCTGCAGGGCGGCCCTGGAGCCCATTTCCAGCAGGAAGTGAGAGGGGCTGGGCATCGGTGGGTTGTTTGCTCTCGTGGGCTGGTTATCCAAACCCCCTGTACTCCACCTTCTCTTCATCAAAGACCCAAAGACACTCGGCAAGGCCCCCTGCCCAGACAGGGAGCTCTGGGGTGTGCCTGGTTTTCATGGCAGAACTTTCTGGAGAGATGGTGCCTGAACCACCACCCTGTTCCTTGTGTCTCCACAGCAAGTGTGCCTGGTGCTTCCTGGGGCTCCATCATGGCCAGCACCCCTCTGGTAGCCCTCTCTGCTCTGTCCTCACCCACAGTCTTACTCGGAGCCAAGCAGTGGAAGGAACAGGAGAATTTGTGCACGAGCTCAGGCCTCCCGACCCCCAGCCGGCCTGCGTGCCTGTCTGCCAGCGGCTTATTGTCACAGCCTGGCGCACACCTGCAGTCCCTGTGTCAGAGCATGTCCTCCCCAAAAACTGGCAAGTCACATATCATCCAAGTATAAAGGCTAAATCGTGTTATAACCAAGTGTGTACAAACAGCGTATAAGCTCAACATACAAAACGCCCCAGGAAGCACCCGCTCAGATGGAAGTCACTGTGTCTGACTGCAGTGAGGTATATACACCTAGACCCCCAGCCAGCGTGGATGTGGCGGGATGTGTGTTCTAACACAACCCAGGGCCCTAAGGGCGAAGATGTCTCCACCTGTCTAGTGCCCCCACCAGGGACCCTCGAGACCCAGTCACTAGTCAGGAATTCACAAGTCTCTTCTCAGGGAGAAGGGTCACGTGACAAAAGTCTCAGAACAGGATCTCCTGGTTGTCATTGTCGTCGTGGAGGGCACAGGCAAGGAGTGCTCATTGCGAGTGGGGCAGGACACCCGAGGCCCCACGCAGACCCCTCCAGGGGCCTCAGAGCGGGTCCAGCAGGGGAAGAACAGGGTTCGGAGAGGGGGCGGGCGGCTGCGCCACTGCAGGCCCACAGCAGATCCCAGATCGCCTCCTGTCCGGCTGGTCCACGGCCTCATGGTGGTGCGGACACACATTCCAGAAAGATGAGTGAGCGCCTGTAGCCAGTGCGGGTGCCTTTGAATCACATACATGTGTGAGCCCACCTATTTTTGCTTTCTAGAATTCCATTTCTATTTTTGGTAGGACAGAAAAGCTTTGACTATTTCCCAAAATGGAAAAACACATTTTTTTCCTGACCGTCTTATAATATCTCGGTTGCCCATTAAGTAAGTGCACGTGGGCTGTATGGGTGTTCGGTGAGCCCCTTTCCCGATTCCCCGAGCAGTAGCTGGCTGTGTGCACCACGCACGGCTTTCCCAGGCGCTACTTTGATCTCATTTGGGTTTTTATGCTCAGTATTTAACACATATGGCGATAGGTGGGCTTGGGTGAGGGTGTCAGACACGCCCACCCTTCTGTAATGGGACCCCAGGCCTGTCCCCAGGGAAGGGGGGGCAGGCCTGCCGGTCTCTCACTGCACTGCCCTCAAGATGTGTGTGGGCACCGCACCCCTGCTATTTCGGGAAGCCCGCAGCCGCCATCGTGCTGGTGGGCGTGGACCAGCTTGGCTCACCCACTCCAGTGCGCCAGCCTTCTTCACGACCAGTTGATTGGCAGGAGGATCTGAGCCCAGCGATTAAAAACATTTCTAGAAAGTAACAGGGGCACCTGGGTGGCTCGGTCGGTGAAGCATCCGACTCTTGATTTCAGCTCAGGTGGTGAACTCATGTTTCATGAGTTCAAGCCCCACATCGGGCTCTGTGCTGACAGTGTGGAGCCTGCTTCAGATTCTCTCTCTCCCTCTCTCTCTCTGCCCCTCCCTGCTCATGTTCTCTCTCTTTCTCAAAAAATAAATAAATATTTTTTAAAAAATAATAGAAAGTTGTTAACACGTTTGTTAAAACAGCAATTACTCTATGGCCGCCCGAAGGAGCCTGCAGGTAAGTTTACCTGGTCTGTGTCCGTCTCTGGTCTGTGTATCAGTAAGATCTGGTGGGCATCCTGCCCCGGCGGCGCTCGTACTAATCAACCCACTGCGTTGGCAGACCACCCACATGCCGCACAGCGGGAGACTCGTGACACATTTAGAGTCTCTGTCACCAGACCCCAGTCACACTACCGCAGCCATCGCCCACAGAGAGTCCCCTTTAGGTCAACGCGAGAGGAATCCAGTCTTGCGATTTCTGGCCTGCGGTGGTGGGTCTATTTCTGGACTCCATTCTGTTCATTGATCTATTTGCTGCCCTCCTGCCGCCAGTCTGCCCTGATTCCTGCCGCTTTGTAGCAGGTGGAGCCGCTGTCAACCCCCAGGCTCTTTGTCAGAACTGTCGCCTCCCTCCTGGGAATCCTTTGCATTTCCATCACGCTTTTAGGATAAGCTCCTCGACTTATAGGCAAAAGCCTGCTGGGATTTTGGAGAGGGCGGTATTGATCAGCAGGTCATCCAGGACATGGGACAGCTTGTTGCTGTCCTCTCTCGCCCACCGGCATCCTCTGCATCCCCGTTTATTTAGCTGCTTGGATTTTGCTTGGCCGCAGCTTGGAGTTTCCAGCGTAGAGGTCCTGCGTGTCTCTTTGTCAAATCCATTCCCAAGTGTTTTAGGTTTTTGCTCCCACTGTAAATCGTGGTTTTTTTTCATTTAATTTTCCCGTTGTCTCTTGCGCACATATGGAGATGGGGGGGATTGATTTTGTATAATGACTCTGGATCCCTCGCCCTGCTGTATTCATTTACTAATTCCAGTACTTTTTATAGGTTCTTTAGGGTTTTCTGTGTCTACATCTGCATGTTGCCTACGAATAGACACAGATTTACTTCTTCCTCTCCCATCTGTAAAGCTATTTCTTTTTCTTGCCTAAGTGCACTGGCGGGGATACAATGTTGCAAAGCACGCTCACGGTGTGGCTCGGGTGAGTTAACGGGTAGGGACTCAGGTCGGTTCAGAGGTCCCCAGGGCACCCCAGGAGGCGGTGCAATTCCTGATTTTCCTTTGGGGGGTTTGTTGTTAAAGCGCAAACCTGGCAGGAGTCTCCTATTTGTAACACACTCGAGAGCCAGGCTGCCTGGGGGAAAGTGAAAATGGAGGTCATCTTGTCCAAGAAGCAGGAAGGAAGCTCTTTCCTTTGAAGTCTGTGTCTGTCTGTGCTCCTTTCTCTCCCTCCCCCCTCCCCTGTCTTTAACTCCCCTCTCCCTGTATTTCTGTCTTCCCCCCATCACGGTGTCTCTATTTGCCATCTAGCGGCACACTCCCTCAGCCGCGGGGAGACTTTCAGAGCCCTCCCCGGGGGCCCCACCCCACCACTCAGTATCCAGGGCACATGTGCCCATATCCACCCCTTCCCTGATTGTTTATAATTAACAATAAAATTATTAAAGTTTCAAAACAGCGACCACAGAGCATTAAAACTGCAAGCACTATCGTCCTGGCCGGGTTCACTTGAGCACGGAATCCCCACCCCCCAGCAGGGTGCCGTGCCCACCAGCTGTGCTGGCGGGTTTATGCTTGAGACCCACTAGCCCACCTAATGCAGGCCCTGTGTATCGTGTAAAGGGGCTCTTTTTCTTATTTCTACTGCACTTGCCCTCTTTGATGACAAAAATATAAACTATTAAATTCATTTTGGTGTGTATTTACCGAGGGCGACCATATGAGGAACACCATGTAAATCACTTCACTGGGGACATAGAGGAATAAAATCGTTCACCTACTTCCCACACACCAGACACAGGCCACCGCAGGCTGGCACTGTGCTCAGGGATCTAGAACTCTCCGACCGTCCGGGGCCCAGCTTCCCACACTGATGGAGCACTGGCTATGGGCCAGGTGTTCTATGGGTGAAACTGAAGCCCAGGGAGCCTATGCAACTTGCCCTGGGTCGTGCCCCTCGGAAGAGGTCTTGCCATGGAACATAGGAACCTGAACTAGCCCCGTCTCCCCCTCCCAAATGACCACCGTGGGATGGCAGATCTGTGCCACGGACACACAGGTGATCACATTGGTACTTGTGCTTAATCGGGTCAGAGATGACTTCCTTTTTTTATGTTTATTTCTTTTTTGGGGGGGAGGGAGACAGCACACATGAGCAGGGGAGAGGCAGAGAGAGGGAGACAGAGGATCCAAAGTGGGCTTCGCACTGACAGCAGAGAGCCCCAATGAGGGGCTCAAACTCATGAACCGTAAGATCATGACCTGAGCCAAAGTTGGATGTTTAACCGACTGAGCCACCCAGGTGCCTCAATTGGGTCAGAGATGACTTCTTGAATGAGGTGACATTTTAAGTGAGCCTTAAAGGACTAAAGTCATTCACCAGGTCCATGAGAGTCCTGGGGAATAGCAAGTGCAAAGGCACTATGGCCAGAGCATACTTCTCTTTGGGGAACCTGGAAGCAAAGTTGAGAGGGAAGTGCTGTTGTGCCAAAGTCAGAAGAGCAGAAATAGGGCTTGGGTTGCCTAGAGAGAGCCCAGGGAGTGCCCTCTACTCCAGGGGTAATCACGGGCTTCCTGGAAGAGGGGCAGGTGTGGCAGGGGCCACCAACAGCAGAAGAGGGCTGAGGAGGGAGAGGAGGGCAGCTGTGGCTAGACTGCAGGTTCTGGAGGCTGCTTCTAACCTCACGTCCCTCCTACCCGCCAGCCTGCAGAATCCCCCATTCTCTGAGCAGGCTTGATGGAAAGGCTGCCCCCCTGCCCCGTCTATCCTGCACTGCTCTCCCAGCATCCACCCACCCCTCCGTGCCCTCCTTCTGCCTTCTCGCAGGAAGATGCTCTTCTGTAGATAGTCTTCTCACTTGGCTTTGTTCACACCTCACTGTGTCCCAGAACCGCTCCAGATCTGTGGCCACAGGACATTCCGGTTTTCTCCAGCTTTTGGCAATTACACACAGGGTGGCACGGAACATCCTTGTGCACAAGTATTTTCGTTTTGTTGGAGGCATCGTCAGGGTAGATTCCGAGAGGTGGGATGCTGGGTGCAGATGTGAGTGTGCATGGCGTTTGCTAGGTGTTGCCATTTTCCCTCTGGAAGGTGCGCCAAGCTGCATGTCCACCAGCAACGTACGGAGGCCTGCAGGGCCACATTCACGGACTCACACCACTCACCACACCTGTAAGCTTCGCCCGTCTGTTAGAAGAGAAATAGCATCTCAGCACTGTTGAAATTTGCATCCTTCAATCATAAATGAGCGAACATTCATGGATTTTAAGACTCACTGTAACGTCATTTTTGTGAATTGGCTCTTTATGTTCTTTGTCCATTTTTCTATCTGGTGTTTGGCTCTTTGTCAATTTCTAAGAGGTCTTCATGTATCAGGGATATCGGTCCTTTGTGTATATTGTACGGTGCACATGTTTTCTCCTTCAGTTGTCTTTGACCTTGTTTATGGTGGTTTTCTGCGTGGAAATATTTTATTTTTTTATCCTCTTACATGCCAATCTTTTGTGTCTTCCGAGGAAGATTCCCCCGTCCAGGTGAGAGAGGACTTCACCTCATCACCTTCCGGTACGTGTATGGCTTCCTGTGTCACACCAGGCCCACCTCTATCGGGAGTCCATCCTTGGCTGTGCTGGGAGGGAGGAGCTACCATAATCCCTCTTCTAAGGGCTATTCTATTTATCAGAGTCCAGTTTTGCCCCAGGAATTTGAAATGCCTCTTTTATTATATGCCTACTTCCTGCTTCCGGCTTCTCTTCCATCCTGGGTCTGATGGTCTAGTCACACACCATGTTGTGCCGTACGAAGGGCTGGTCCCGACCCGGAGTCTTTTTCTTTCAGGAGTATGATGGCGGGGCGCCTGGGGGGCTCAGTCAGTTAAACATCCCACTTCGGCTCAGGTCATGAGCTCGCAGTTCATGAGTTTGAGCCCCGCATCGGGCTCTGTGCTGACAGCTCAGAGCCTGGAGCTGCTTCTGATTCTGTGTCTCCCTCTCTCTCTGCCCCTCCCCTGCTCATGCTCTGTCTGTCTGTCTCTTTCTCTCTCAAAAAATGAATAAAAACATTAAAAATTTTTTTAAAAAGTATGTCTATCTTTTAGGGATCATTCAGAAATTATTTCTTGTAACGAGTAATTAATGTGAAGTTTAGCTGTCCTCAATTTCACTCAATTTCTTTTTCTTCTGTTACATTTAAAGAAAATCCTTCCTCCTCTTGCCTCTGCCTATTCACCCACTGAACCAAGTGTTCGGTCTCTTGGTAGCCTGCATGTGGCCTGCCTCACTCAATGTGAATGAGGGGTATTTCTGGCCTTGGAATTGGCCAGTTGGCCTCAGCATTGGAATTTCTGGTTTGTTATTGCTTTCTCTTTTGTAACTTTTGGAATTTTTTGACTCTTCTCAATGTGCATACATTCCTCCTATTAAAAAAAAAAAACCAAGTCATTATTCTAAAAAAGAATTTTAAAAGGAAGGAGACACTTAGGTGGGTTTGGGTGGGAGAGGGAAAGAAGCCAGTGGCCATCTGTAACTTAGTGCTTGGTGCCTTAATATTTCCTAAAAATATCTCTGATTTGCATCTCCAACAAGTAAATGTTTTATGGGAAACCCATTTTTGTTTCAGGATTTTTGGAGCAGCTGATGGCCCCACTCTGCCAAGACTGCCCATTTGTCCTGTGTTTCCTTCCATTCTGTGGCCGGCAGCTCTGGCCTCCCCCAAACAGAAGAAGCGGAAAGGTGCAGGAAGAGATAAACTCGGCGAACGGAGCCGTCTCTGCCCTGCGTGTCAGCTTTGGGGTTCTGTCTTCCTCTTCATAATAAAGAAATGCTTTTTTGTTTTGTTTTTCTCGTGGCTAATTTGAGATCCTGGCCGCTGCAGGAGCCCAGAGATAGCAGCGGATGACTCAAGTCTGGGATGGAGAGGGCTTTCCTTCACCGACCGCAGAGCGCGTGGGAGCGCAGTGCAAGCGAGGCAGTGCGCACCGTGGGCTTCCGTGCCTGCTTATGCTAATCCCGCCCAAGCCACTCGGGAGCCTAAAAATACTCTCCCTGTCACCGTGGCTCTCATTTGTAAAACCAGCGGAGCCCTGGGGTCAATGGCATCAGGCTAAGAAAGGGCTGGCCCAGAACCGCTGGGGCGCTGGGCCTCCAGCCCAGGTGGCACGGGACGCCGGCCACACCCGTGGTGTGGCAGCGGCTGCTCCTGCCCTCGCACCTCGTCCTGGGAAGTCGGGGCCTCCTGGCACGGCCCTCTGCCGCTGGGATCCTTCTCCGGCGGTGCCTCAGCTCTGCGTCAGCCCCCTTCCCACAGCCGCCTCACTGGCCAGTCTCCATGCTCACCTCTGCCGCCCCTCCCAGGGGCTCAGGACACCAGCATTTAGGAGGATGTTCCTGGACACCCCGACCGGTGCACTTTCCTGCCCAACCGAGGGCAGTTGGATTGACAGGTGTGGATGAAGAAGAGAGAAGCATGGCTTCACCCCTGCATTGTTTCCATCGGCCTCCCTCCTCCTCATCCTCCTCGCCCTCACCTGCACCCACATTCGTCCTGACGTGAGGCTCTGCTCACCCAGAGTCCCTCGGCCTCACCTCCCAGCCGCAGTCTTTGGTCCTGGGAGGGGAGGACCTAGGCAGTGGGGCAGGAGTGAGGAAGGTGGGCTCCAGCCCCTGCCCTTGGTGGGACCCTCCTTGAGGACTCCCCTGAGCTCAAACACTTTGGAACCAAATTCTAAGCCGCTGCCCAGATGTGCATCAGCAGTGTTTTCCGGAGGACACACAGGTCACACAGCCCTGAGGGCACCGTGTCTGCAGACATCCTGTGTTTTCATCGTAAAGGTTTGCAGACACGTCTCAGGCCAGCCTGCCCTTGGGTCTGCTCAGGTCCCCTCCCCACTCCACAACTCGTGAGCCTTCCAGCAGTCAGTTGGGGCACCTCAGGACCACCTCATCTGTCCCCCACTTCTTGGGGGCAGCTGTCCTTCCTTCTCTGGTGCCGGGGTCTCGAGTACAGTTGTTTGATGTATCTTGTCTCTCTTGGGGTTCTTGGTTGTTCCAAGCAGGAGGGCAAACCTGAACTGTCTTGGCTGAATTATCCTAATTCCTCATTCTTTACTGTGGAGCGTCTCCTCTGGCCCAGAAGTTTCCCAGAGCCGAGTCCAGGGCTTGTCCTTGGCTCCCCTGTGTCCCGGCGGACCCTGCTGGAGGACCGTTCTCCGGGGTGGAGCGGGCGGGCCTGGGGCGAGCACCGCGGAGCCGGCATCCCCGGGATGCGGGTGCGCCCTGGCTCAGCCCCCTCCCTGCCCCTGAGCCGCGGGAAGGAGCTCCGAGCTCCAAAGATGCAGCAGCGGGCTTCTGGTCTAGACGGCTTCTTGCTGCCGGCTTCCACCAGGCTGCATTCCTAGAGGGGAAGGCGGGGCTGGGCCCCTCTGGCCCCTGGGCCCCCCACCCGCACCTGCCTCCAGCCCCCAGGCAGGTCCCTGAAAGTCCCCAGGAGCCGGCGCGTGACGGCGTTTCTCAGGGACCACCTGCTCCAAACATCTGGAGTGTGGGCTCATCTTATATTTTTAATTAAAAACATTAATTTAATTTTCTGAAAAGGTTATAGTTGGTTCACTCCTCAGAAAGTATAAGGTGACGAGTGTCCCTCCACTCCTGCCTCACCTCTCCCAGGACCCCCCCCCCGCACGTCACTGTCACCACTGCTAGACGTTAAATGCGCGTGTAAAACTGCAACTGCCTATGTTCCTCCTCCTTTTGCAAAGTAGTAGCAGTTGTTCTTCCCTTCATCCTGCTTTTTTCAGCCAGTAACACATTCAGCAACTACCTGCCGCGCTGCTTGTGCGCGGCGTGAGGCCCGCGGGAGGCTCCGCGGAGAGACGCACGCAAACGAGCCTGGGCCCCGGCGGTGGGGGTGCGCGGACCCTCCCGGCGGTGAGCGCGCGGGCGCAGACAGCGGGTGGGAAGGGGCCGGGGGCGGGGCCGGGGGGCGGGGCAGGGGCGGGGCCTGGCGGGGCGGGGCCGGAGGGGTGGGGCCTGGCGGGGGCGGGGCCGGAGGGGCGGGGCCTGGCGGGGGCGGGGCCGGAGGAGGGTGGCTGTGCGAATCCTGTGGCGGGAGTTGGAAGGCTTTAGGCACCCAGAGGGAGGGCAGTCCTGGGCAGGAAAGGGGAGCAGGAGGTGGGGGTGCACAGGGCCTGCGGGGGGATGTGGGGAGGGGCAGGCGGCGTCGGAGGCGATGGGAGCCCGCTGATCCCGAGGACCTCGAGGATGGGGGGTGTCACTGCTGACGCTGCGGTGGGGAAGCCATTGGAGGGTTTGAGGAAGGACGACTTGGTCTGACCCACCTTGCGGGCTCAGGCCTCTCTGGACGCGTCCAGTCCCTTCGGGGTCCCGGGCTGCCTCCACTAGCAGATGGGGGAGGGGAGCTCCTCGGCCAGGCCTGGAGGGGGCATCCCTGGGCTGCCCGCATCCCACGGGACCCGGGCGCAGGGGCCTGGGAAGCACGTTCTCCGACTTAAGTGGCTGCGGCCCTGCTGCCCGCCGAGGCAGGGAGCGTGGTTCTCAGTGCACCCGGCTGGCCACCTAATGCCGCAGGGCCGGCGACGGCCACCATGCCCGGCTGGCCACCTAATGCCGCAGGGCCAGCGACGGCCACCGTGCCCGGCTGGCCACCTGATGCCGCAGGGTCGGCGACGGCCACCGTGCCCGGCTGGCCACCTGATGCCGCAGGGCCGGCAGCAGCCACCACTCCCGGCTGGCCACCTGATGCCGCAGGGCCAGCGATGGCCACCGTGCGAGTGAGGCAAGGACACACGCAGGGGCAACAGCAAGAAGAGGCCCGATTCTGGGTGTGTTTCCGAGGTAAAACCAGCGCGATGTGCTGATGTGTGCGAGAGGGAGGCATGGAGAGTGGGTCTCGGGCTCCTGCCCCAGTGAGGGGCCTGTGGGATCACTCATTCCGCCGGGGCGCTCGGGAGGGAAAGGCAGAACTGTAGTCTGGGCTTGTTTCCTGGTGCCTATTGGCCATCTTGGTGAAAGTCTCTCAGGCGTTGGGGCCTGTGATAGTTAACTTTATGTATCAACTTGAGGAGCCACCGGTGCCCAGACATTTGGTCAAACGTTACTCTGAGGGTGTTTCTGGACAACATTGACATTTAAAGCAGTAGACTGAGTAAGCAGACGGCCCTCCCAGTGCAGGTGGGCCGCATCCAATCAGACGAAGGGCTGGATAGAGAAAAAAGACTGATCCACCCCAAGTGAGAAAGGATTCTCCTGCCTGCTGGCCTTTGAGCTGGGATATCGGCCTCTCTCTGCTCTTGACTGGAGCTAAACTATCAGCCGTCCAGGCCCTGCAGCCTGCTGACCCAACCCCACGTCACTCCGGCAGCTTCCATAGTCTCATGAGCCATTCCTCGCCATCAGCCTTTCTTTCTCCGCACACATCTGTTGGTTCTGAGTCTCTAGAGGGTCCTGGGAATTACAGGTGTGCTGGCCTGAGTTCAAGGGGGAGGTGTAGACAGCACGCCTGGATATTGGCTTGTCACCATGGACGAGGGACGCTGTAAGAGAAGTGACAGTGTGCACAGGCGAGCCAGGGAGGGCGCCAGCCGGGGCGTGCGTGCTGGGAGCCGCATGGCCTCCATGGGGGGCACGCGGCGACGCTCCCCCGGCCCTGGGAGCCGGCTCTTTGCCCTGCAAACGGCACAGCAGCGTTCCCTGGGACCTCACACCACCCGGCCTGCACTTGCCAGGAGCAGGCTTGCCCGACGCAAGGGCACGTTATGTGGAATCTGGCGGTGTGGAAACTGGCTCCGGCAACCCCGCGGGGAGGTGAGCTCATCATTTTACGAAGACGAATGGAGCACATCCTCCAGCCTAACAACTCCTAGAGCGCCGTGTCCACCCCGGTCGATGAGCAGTGGCTGCATTAAGGTCCCTGGACGCCGGCCGGTTTGGTTCCCGTCTCTGCTTAAGGCTTTTGTCTATTACCATCCAAGCCTCAGGGCCAAGTTGGCATCTGAAGGGCATTTCTCTGTTTAATGGATAGTCTCTGGAGGGCTCCACTTTTCCTTCTAGGTTTCTCCTTCCTGGGGACACCGTCTTTGCTGATCATTTCCTGCCAGGAGGCAGCTGGTCCCCTGGGCTCCACTCACCTGCCTCAGAACGTCCCTTCCCACTGGACCGATGGCCCAGGGCCAGGTGCTCGCCCTGGGAGGGACAGCTGACAAATGTGACCTGCAGGTGTACCCTCAGGGTGCCGCCGTGCCTGCGGTAGCAGATCTGCATCTCATGACTTGGAGAAATCTTAAGGAGAGCTTACGAAATATTAATTTGTGATTGTATACAATAAACCCATCACATCTCTTCATAAAGTTACGAGCAGACTCACAACATTTCTGCAGTGCTTACAACACGCCCGATGCTAATGTGAGTACCTGACATGTAGTTGCTTATTTGATCTTCAGAACAACCCACGAGGGTCCCGCCCATGGTGAGAAGATTCACGCGGCGGGAGGTGGAGCCTTGGGGGAGGTGCAGCCCGTGCGAGAGCCGGGCTCCCAGGGGTCCCTCCACAGCCCCTGCTCTCCGGCGGCCACGAGTGGCAGCAGCGTCACCACAACCCTGAGGGCCGCTCACATGTGCCTTTGATGGGGAATTCACCTCGCCCCGCACCGAAGTAGGTGCCCGAGGTTTCCAAGAAAATGCTCAGGCCCACGAGCACAGGAGGGCATGCGTTCTTACGTCAGTAACCGCGTGGAAAGGCATAAATCATAACGGGAAGAACAATTGGTAGATCGAAACAAAACAACAAAACAAAACACCAAGCAACAGAATTATGACAAACTGGGAGAAACATTCACAGCCTGTGCAGCAAGCAAAGGGACGCTGTCCTGCTGTTTAAAGATCGTTTAGGTATCAATCAGAAAGGGACAAAGAAGGATCAGTAGGCAGGTAACAAGAGGGGGCCAGGGTCACTCAGCTCGCCCCAGATCACCACATCGACAAGACAGTAAATTCAAACAGAGTGACAACATGCCACACTCCAGTTGTCGGATTAGCGAGTACTACCAAGAATGTCATTCCCGGTGCAGAGGGAACGTGGGGGACACTGGCGTTTTTGTCACCTGTTTCTGCAGGTGAACAACAGCTCCCAGAAACCTTTACAATGTGCACAATTTGTTGGAATTCATCCAGATGATATAATAAGACACATGCTACCAAATGGATGCACGCCAGTGTTTTCTCAACATTCTTACTCACCCAAGACCTGGACAAACCGAGTGGTCAACAGTACCAGATTAGGGGCGCCTGGCTGGCTCAGCCGGTTAAGCATCGACTCTTTTTTAAAATTTTTTAAATGTTTATTTATTTTTGAAAGAGAGACAGAGCGCAAGGTGGGGAGGGGCAGAGAGACAGGGAGACACAGAGGGAGACACAGAATCCGAAGCAGCTCCAGGCTCCGAGCTGTCAGCACCGAGCCTGACTCAGGACTCGAACTCATGAACCGTGAGATCATGACCTGAGCCGAAGTCAGAGGCTTAACCGACTGAGCCACCCAGGCGGCCCTAAGCATCTGACTCTTGGTTTCAGCTCAGTTGTGATCCCAGGGTCTTGGAGTCAAGCCCCGAGTCAGGCTCCATGCTGAGCATGGACCCTGCTTGAGATTCTCTCTCTCTCGATCTCTCTCTCTCTCCCTCTGCCCCTCTCCCCTGCTCGCTCGCTCTCTCTCTCTCTCTCAAAATAAATAAATAAACTTTGAACAATACAAGATTAATCAATAAATTTTATTTATTCAAATAATGTCAATAGATGCAACTATTAAAATGACCCAGAAGGTCTGCACCTACTGACTTAGCTGCTAGTGATGTAATTGTTACATGAAAAAATTGTATACAGTAGGGCGCAGATTGCATACTCATACTTACATAAACCTTGTGCCTGTCCTGTGTGTTCATACAGACACAGATAGGAGCCGTTTTTCTCTGTGATGGGCTTATGAGTGACTTTTTCTTCTTTTTTCTTATTAATTTTACATTTTTTCTGCCAGGAATATATATTCCTCATATAATAAAAGGGATAAGAACATTTCCCCATGGCATGAGCTGAACCTGCATTCCCTTTCCTGGGTGTCTGCCCTCTGGACCACCTGGTCTGGAACAGCCGGCTGTCTGCAGTCTTGCTCCGGACCCATCACCTGCTCAGAGCTCTGCTAAAGAGTAGAGCAGAGCCTTCTGGAAGGAAAAGCTTTGTGAGCTCCCTGCACTAGAAGAATCTGCAGGTAATTAAAGGCTCTCCTCAGAGCACATCCCACCCGAGTCTGAGCTGGTTACTCAGCCCCACTGAGAGCCTGCTGTGTGCTCAGACACCCCCGGGGATGGAATGTTCTGGAACTGTAGCAGCAGGTTAGAACGGGCACTCTGGCACAGACACCCACTGCCTAATCCCCGGGTGGATACAGACCTCGGCAAGCAGCGAGCGGAGCCTCGGCAAGGCGGCGTCAACCACTGCTGCTGGTGAAACCGCGTTCAGAACAAAACCTCGGTGTCTGAGAATAACGTTTCTAAAGCAGTTCCAGGGACAGAACAGAAGCTAATGTCATAAGGCGAGCAGGAAACACAGAAACGCTGAGCGGTATCTTAGCCGGAAGGGGCGAAAGGAAATCTCAGCGCCTGCTGGGTGTGCTGGGCCGGCTACCGGCTGAGCAAACGCGCAGAAGCGTGTGCAGCGGCCCAAACACAGGAGGACGGAGTTTGTGCTCTAGCAAAGGGCCAAACGGGGCTCTAGGTGGCCGGGGAGGCAGAGTGGGGGCATCGGGGGTCCCGAGCAGGAGAGAAGGTCCCTCCTCTGCTCAGCCATCAGGGAGGAGGCACGACCCCCTGCCAGTGATGGCGGGGCCACCGCCAGCCGCGCAGGAGAGCGAGAGGCCCTCCTGGGAGGGGTGCGTCGCTCCACTCAGGGGCTGTGGGCTGGAACCTGGCCGGAGCCCAGCGGCCACTGGACACTGGGAGAGGAGGTCAGACCGCGGGGCAGGGAGAGCATGAGACGAGTCTGCGAAGCAGTGGGCAGCATCTGCACACATTAACTGCCACAGTGCTTTCCAGAATAAACATGATTAAGAAAAGTTTGGGGGCGCCTGGGGGGCTCAGTCGGTTAAGCGTTCGACTTTGGCTCCATCTCATGAGTTCAAGTCCTGTATCAGGCTCTGTGCTGACAGCCTGGGGCCTGCTTGGGATTCTCTCTCCCTCTCTCTCTGCCCCTCCCCAGCTCACAGGCATGCACGCTCTTTCTCTCTCAAAAAAATTAATAAACTTTAAAAAAAAAAAAAGAAAAGTTTGAATGTGGCCGTGGCATAGTCACAAGAGGCCGTCTCACAGGGGCACAGCGGGCAGCCGTAACGGCCACCGCGAGTGAGAAACAGAGTATTCCTGGACCCACAAGCGACCGGTTAGGGACTACTCTTTCCCTTTAAATGAGCAAATATAGGTGATGCAGTTATTTTATGAGCAGACAGAGAAACATGATGATTTTAGACTCACAAATCACTGAAAGTATTTATCTATGTGCCTCTTTCCAAGCAAAATTAAAGCAAATACCGTAAAAATGTTGAATTGAAGATTTTGTTTCTAAAAAGAACTTTTGTGGCAAACATTGCATATCTTCGAATGGCTTTTAATATGTTTAAACAAATTTTCCTGTTTTTCTCCCAATGTATTTTCTCTGTTTTATTTTTTTTTTTTTGATCTCCATACAACTTTGCTCTGACCACACTTATTTTTCTAAATTCTTTTGTAATCGAATACTGTATTTTCAGTTTGTACCAAAACTATGTGAAAGTTACCTCGACCAAGAAGTCCCTGGACTAATGTTCACCAGATGGGCTGTGTCTGGCATTCTGTGCAGAAGGCGTCTGCGTCCTGCCCAGATGGTCCTGCTATTTCCTGAAAATGGGCTGGCGGAGGAGACAGGTGGACAGCCAGCCTCATCGCTGCCAACGCCCAGAAATGAAGGGAATTGCCAAGGAAGGAGAAGAAACCATCCCTGGCATCTGAATTGCCTTCGGATTGAAGGACGTCACATTGGAAATCTGACCAGAAGAAGATACATTTCGTTGTGGGCGTAGAAATGACGTTGTTCATTGATAGCAACTTTCACCCAACATAATTTTAATAAGCAGAACCCAAAATACAATTTAAAACTGCTGCTGTTGAATATGGAAATTTCCTTGCAGATTACTTCTTACCAAAGGACTAAATCGCCTAGCGATGGGAATCTAGTTTAGGGCTTGCTTGCTTTCCGCGGTGGAAAGCCCGGGGCCCACAGCCAGATGGCGAAAGCCGGCCATGATCCTGATGTAGCACGCAGCCAGTTCTTAGGACTTTAAAAAGGATAGAATGTATTCTGCAGGAAAATCTTACAAGTTAACGATCCAACTGTTTGTTGGCTCACGAAACTTAATCTTTAGAGAAGAGATAAAGGCAGATCTAAAATTCTGTCTTATTGAGCCCCTCCGAGAATATAATTATACAATCACAACACGGAAGTGGGTTTTTTGCTACAGCTTCTGGCTCCCCGGTCTTGACCACAGTCCACAGTCTTTTGGATACAAAATTTAAAAGAGCAGCATAAAAGGAGTGATGTACATATTGGCAACGTTTCTCACTCATCACATTTTGTATAAAATAAATGCCTAATGTTTTAAGAATAACTTTGAGTACATTTCTTTTATGTTTAAAATTTAAGCAATTACTTTTTGCATTTTATAAGAGTCTATTCTCCTACCTGTAAGCAGTATGTGCTGAGCGCCCCGTGGACAGGAGTCCCTTGTGTCTTGCCCCTCCTCCGCCCCCACGCCTTCTAGGGCTGACTTCTCAGGGTGAGATATCCTTGAACCTCTGTCATTTGCTTTATCAATTTTAGATAATATCTTTTAGTCCCTCGCCATGATGATGAAGAAATCAGCATACTTGTCCTGATTCCCAAAGACAGTTGACCCTGAACAACAGAGGGGTGAAAGGCACTGCCCCCTGCCCCCCGCAGAGTCTAAACTCCACGGGTAACTTCTGACCCCCCCCCCCAAACTTAACTGCTAAGAAGCCTCACTGATAACATCAACAGTAGATTAACATGTATTTTGTGTGTTGTATGTATTATATACTGCATTCTTACAGTATAATGATGTAGAGACAAGAAAATGTTATTAAGAAAATCATAAGGAAGAGGGGCGCCTGGGTGGCTCAGTCGGTTGAGCATCCACCTCTTGATTTTGGCTCAAGTCATGATCTCATGGTTTGTGAGTTAGAGCCCCGCATCAGGCTCTGCACTCTCAGCACAGATCTCGCTTCGGATTCTCTGTCCCCCTCTCTCTCTCTGTCCTCCTCCTGCTCACGCTCTCTCTCTTGAAAATAAATAAGATATTTAAAAAAGAAAGAAAGAATAAGGAAGAAAAAATACATTTACTGTACTGTATTTATCAAGAAAAACCCACTTACCCGGGGACCCGTGTTGCTCAAGGATCAGCCAGACTTGCTTCCTCCAAAGTGATGTCAGCACTCTGATTTCTCTACAGTCAGAAATCTATTACTGAACATTCTCACAAATCTGTTCTAGCCTTAGTCCTATGGTTAAATGACACAAGGCTCACTGCTGGTTATTTTGATGTTTCCAAATTCATTTCTTAGTTGGCTGAGGTTTGCCCTCTAGCTCACAGGAATAACATCCCCTGAGCTTTGCTTGTGGACAAGGGTTGGCTGGTGGCCTTTCACTCAATGACACCCTTGCTGGATACGAAACGGGGCTCACGTTGTCTGCCCCTGAGGATGTCACGGGTACTGCCCTGCTACCTTCTAGCATCAGTTGGGCTGCGAAGATGTCTCAGGCCCAGCTGATGATTCTTTTTACAACCAACCTTATGCTCTTGCTAGGCTGCTAAGAAAATATTTTTATTTCAATTATGAAAGCTTAGTAAATTTCCAGGGTATCTTACTGTTGACAATAGGGTGTTAATTCTTCTTAAAATCCAATGTGACGTTTTTAAGCCTACAAATGTGTTTCCCTTTATTATAAAGAGTATGCTTAAATTATATTCTTAAATTATGTGTTCTGTTCCTTAGTGTAATTTTCTTCCTCAGGGGCTCCAATTGTGCCCATGGTGAATCTCTTTTGACTATTTTCCATTTTACTTTCAATTGCTTTTTTAAGAAAACATTATGTTGTGGGAGATTTCCAGCATGAACGCATACACAGAATTGTGTAATGCATTTGTATGTACCCACCCCCTCGATACCTGTCAATGTTCTTCCATTCTCGTGACATCATCAGCACCCAGAGTCCACACTTTACATCAGGGTTCACACTTGGTGCTGTACAGTCTGTGGGTTTGAAGAAATGTGTAGTGACAGGTAGCCACCATTATAGTTTCATCTAGAATAGTTTCACTTCCCTAAGAATCCTCTGTGCTCACATAACAGTCCCTGCCTCCTCTCCAGCCCCTGGCAACCACTGACCCTTTGACTGTCTCTGTGGTCCTACCTTTTCCAGAACATCAGGTAGTTGGAATCCTACAGAATGCAGCCTTTTTAGATGGGCTGCTGTCACTTAGTGAAATGCACTTAAGCGCCCTCCATGTCTTTTTTATAAATTTTTTTTGTTATGTTTATTTATTTTGAGAGAGAGAGAGACAGAATACGAGCAGGGGAGGGGCAGAGAAAGAGGGAGACACAGAATCCAAAGCAGGCTCCAGGCTCTGAGCTGTCAGCACAGAGCCCAATGCAGGGCCCAAACCCACGAACCGTGAGATCATGACCTGAGCCGAAATCAAGACTCGACGCTTAACTGACTGAGTCACCCAGGCGCCCCTCCCCATATAAACTTTAGAATCAGTTTGTCAATATCCACAAAATAACTTCTTGGGATTTTTACTGGAATTGTTTTGAATCTATAGATCAAATTGGGAAGAGCTCACATCTTGACAATATTGAGTCTTTCTATCCATGAACATGGACTATCTCTGCATTTATTTAGTGCTTTGATTTCTTTCATCAGAGCTTTGTAGTTTTCCTCATACAGATCATGTACATATTTTGTTAGATTTAAATCTAAATATTTCATTTTGGGAGAGTACTAATGCAAATGGTATTGTGTTTCTAATTTCAAGTTCCACTTGTTTATTGCTAGCAAAGAGGAAAACAATTAACATTTGTATATTATTCTTGTATCCTGTAACCTTCTTATAACTACCTATTTGTTCCAGGAATTGAGGTTTTTCATCAATTCTCTTGGATTTTCTACATAGACACTCATGTCACCTGCAACAGAGTTTTATTTCTTCTCTCTCAATCTCTGTGCCCTTTCCCCTCTTTTCTTAACTTATTCCATTAGGTGACACTTCTGGTATGACATTAAAAGGAAGTGAGAGGGGTACATGTACCTGATTTTAGTGGGAAAGCTTCAGGTTTCTCACCATTAAGTACGATGCTACCTGTAGGTTTTCTGTAGACATTCTTTGCCAAGTTGAGGAGGTTCCCTTTTATTTCTGTTTACCAAGAGTGCTTATCATGAATAGATGTTGGATTTTGTCAAATGTCTTTTATTGTATCTATTGATATAATGTGTAATTTTTCTTCCTTAGCATGTTCATACAATGGATTAATTGATTTCTGAGAGTTGAATCAGCCTTGCTTACCTAAGATAAATCTGACTTGCTTGTGATGTATAATTCTTTTTATACTTTGTTGGATTCAATCTCCTAATATTTTGTTGAGGATTTTTGCATCTATGCTCCTGAAAGATATTGATATGCAGTTTTCTTTTCTTGCAATGTTTGTCTAGTTTTGCATTAGGGTAATGCTGGTCACATCAAATGAATTAAGAAGCATTCTCTCTGCTTCTGTCTTCTGAAAAAGATTGTAAATAAATGGCAGAATTTCTTCCTTAAGTGTTTGGTAGAATTCACCACTAAACCCATCTGGGCCTGGTGCTTTCTGTTTTGAAAGGTTATTAAGTCTTGATTCAATATCTTTAATAGATATAGGCCTCTTCAGATTGCCAGTTTCTTGTTGTGTGAGTTTTGCAGATTGTGTCTTTCAAGGAATTGATCTTTACCACCTGCATTATCACCTTTGTGAGCATAGAATTATTCCTCGTACTCCTTTGTCATTTTGATGTCCAGGTGATGTCCTCACTCATTTCTGATATGAGTAATTTGTGTGCTCCTCTTTCATGGAGGCTTATTGATTTTATTGATCTTTTCAAAGAGCCATCCTTTGGCTTTGTTGACTTTATCTATTAATTTCCTGTTTTTATTTTCATTGAGTTCTCATTTTTTAAATTATTTTTTAATGTTTATTTATTTTTTAGAGAGAGAGAGAGGGCACATGCACAGGGGAGGGGCAGAAAGAGAGAGAGAGAGAGAGAGAGAGACAGACTCTAAAGCAGGCTTCAGGCTCTGAGCTGTCACCACAGAGCCCAACGTGGGCTCAAACTCACAAACCACAAGATCATGACCTGAGCCAAAGTCAGATGCTCAACCGACTGAGCTACCCAGGTGCCCCTCTAATTTTTTAATTTATTTTCATCTGCTTACTTTAAATTTAATTTGCTCTTCTTCTTCTAGTTTCCCAAGATAGAAGCTTAGATCATTGATTTCAGATCTTTCTTCTTTTCTAATATAGACATTTAATGCTATAAATTCCCCCTCCAAGCACTGTTTCATTGCATCACACAAATTCTAATGAATTGTTTTCCATTTATTTCAAAATATTTTTAAATTTCTCTTGAGGTTATTTCTTTGACCCATGTGTTATTTAGAAGTGTGTTTTTTTAATCTCCACATATTGGGGGATTTTTCAGTTATCTTTCTTTTATTGATTTCTGGTTCGATTCCATTGTGGTCTGAGAGCATACATTGTATGGTTTCTATTCTTTTCAATTTGTTGAGGTGTGTTTATGGCCCAGAATGTAGTCTGCCTTAATGAATGTTCCATGTGAGCTTAGATGAATATCCTGCTGCTATCAAAGGGGTCTGTGGATGTCAATTGTACCCAGTTGATTGCTGGTGATGTTGAGTTCAACTATGTCCTTACTGATTTTCTGCGTAGAGGAGACTCCATATTTTTATTCAGTTATTTGAATTGGTGTTACTAGAGCACCGCACTCCTGTGGCTGCCGTCATAGTTTTCTATTGATCTTTGGTTTTCAGTGCTTTGACTTTGATGTACATAAGCATGGTTTTCTTTGTATTTCTTCTGCCTGGGGTTTGCTGAGCTTCTTAAATCTATCAATTCATCTTTTCCAACAAAATTGGAAAATTCTCAGCTGTTATTTCTCTCTTTTCTTCCTTAGACTATAATTACATGTATACTCAACTTTTTAATATTACCTATGGGCTCGTGAGAGTCATTTCATGTTCTGAATCTTCTTTTCTTCTCTGTTGTTCTGTTTGCATGAGCACATAAAAAAGTGATCAATAACATTATCTGTTTAAAGTCATCCTGTGTCCCCACCCCCATCCTCTCCAAGTCCTCCTGCTTTGGGTCACTACCCAGAGTCTTTGTGGTGGTGCTTTCGTCCACCATGGTGAGTGTCTGCTTGTCCTCCGTGAAAGGGGTGGTCTGGTTAGGAACCACCTGGCCATGAATGGAAGCAGAAACTGTTGTATTTGATTCTTTTGCTCACAAGAAGATCACAACAACAATATTCATAAATGTTAATGCAAAAATAGCAGAGGAAAACTCAGCCATAGTCTGAAAATCGCTAATAGTCTGAAATCTCTCAGAGAAGAATTATATTTCCTGATCAAATCTTTATAACTTCAATTAAAATGTCTTCAGATGCAAATAAGCACCACACGTTTTCTTTTTAATGTTGAAAATAGTTTTCTGATTTATATTTAGACTGACAACCAAGTCATCTTTGTGCAGACAACAGCAAGGACGTTTCTGCAGCTCCAGCGCGGGCGTGGGTGGGTCCCCTCGGGCTCTGTCACATCCACTCAGGGCTCACACTCCCAGCGAGGCCACAGCTGGGAATGGAATGGACATTTGGTAATCAGCCGGCTTTGTGGCCTCGTGTGCCCCATTGGGATAGATGGAATCTGTCGTTATTTTCCACTCTCCTTTGGTTGGGTGTTAAATTCACTTAAAACAATAAAATAAGTAACAAACATAGTAATAGAACCCAGAGTTGAACATCTACACCTTCGGCATCGCTGCGCTCACCCCGGAGCCTGCTTCTCCCATACCCGCCATCGTGGGCAGAGCCTGTGTCACCCTCCTACTGTCTGCTGTGCTCAGGGTGTGAGGAAGTCTCCGGAGCTGGCTTTGGGGGGACTGCGAGCGCCGGGGCAGGGCGTGGTCTTCCAAGGACCCCCCAGCAGTTCCACCAGCCTGTCTGCCTCCCTCGGGCTGTGTGCCGCGCTCCTGGCTTTGCAGCCAGGAATCTCAACCAGGCTGAGAGAGAGGCGTCTAACAGGTAATTTTACACTAACAGCTAAGTCAACTTCACACATCACACAGCGATGCAGTCACACCAACAAAATGCCTCCCAGATACTTATAAAGTGATGACATGGGAAAAGGCCATGAGCCAGCTAATGCTTTCCTTTTAAGGCCAGAACGGAGGCTCTGAGCACAAGTGTGTCCAGGTGAAAATGAGGCCCTGGGTCAGCCTTACTGAGACCTGTGCCCTCCGGACTGCACCAATGGCCACCTATTAAATTGTCAGATGGGGCTCTGCTTACAGGAATGAAATATTCTGGTTAAAAGGATTAATTTGGAAAGTTGTTGGCAACACCTTTGCTTTTTTTTTTATCTTCTAATTATAAAAGTTTTTATTGTAGGGACGCCTGAGTGGCTCAGTCAAACATCTGACTCTTGACTTTGGCTCAGGCCATGATCTCACGGTTCATGGGTTCAAGCCCCGAGTCGAGTTCTGCACTGACAGTGTGGAGACTGCTCTGATCCTCTCTCCCTCTCTTTCTCTCTCTCTGCCCCTCCTCTGCTCGTGCTCTCTCTCTCAAAAATAAACATTAAAAGAACGTTTTATTGTAACATAAACATAAATCAGAAAGATCACACAAAAGAAGCACAGCTGAATAAGCTGTAAAGTGACCGTCCAGGAAGGAGTAGGATGTTGCCGATCCTCTGGAGCCCAGCACGGGCTCCCCCTTACCTCCTCCCCCGCCTCTGCGACCCTGACTTTCCCAGGAATCACGTGCGTGCACCTGTGCGGTTCTATCACCCAATGTGCATCTCTACACGCTAGCAGGGCCTTGCCCAAGCTCCTGGAAACCTGGTGTGCCAGCCGGGTCTCCCAGTCTATGGGCTCTCCCTCCAGCCCTGTCCTGTCCTTCTTCCTGGGCCAACTGGCCCAGAGGCTTCCCGAGCGGCTGAGTGCACCCTCATGGTGCAGTCCAGCATGTTCCTCTGTCCTCTGTCTCCTGAGCGGTGGTGGGTGGACCAGGGACTGAGATTCGGTCCCTTGGCCAGGACCCCGGGGAACACAGCAGGTGGTCTTTCTTCGGGATGACAGCAGCTGCTGCCGCTTGATACATGCATCTCTGAATTCACTGGGTCAGCAGAGTGGTGACAGTGTCATTTTATTATTTATTATCCATGCATTAGTTGCAGCCGCGTCATAAAGAGACACTTGTGTCTTCTGCTGCCTGGTTACCCAGGGTGACAGTTTGCATCAGGAAGGCAGGACAGATGCTCGACTTTTCCTTCACTTACCAGTTTTCAAGATCATGAATCAACTCCCTGTCCTCTGAAGATCACTTTCCTTTATTTAACATCATGATAAATTCACGGAGCTACACATGCTTGATGGGGTTAAGACCACTGCCCTGGTCATCATGGAAGCTCAGGTTGTCCCTGTAAGAAAGAACCCCTTCAAATAGGTTCCTGAGTCTTCTTTTTTAAAATAAATTTTAAATGTTCGAGTACTTTTAGACGTACAGAGAAGTTGCAACGACACAGAGGGTCCGTGTGCCTGTGGCCCGTTGCCCTTCTGCTAAGGGGTCACTGTGGTATCTTTGTCACAACCAACAAACCAATATTATTGCATTTTTGTTAACATAAGTTCATGCATTTCTTAGATTTCGTAATTTCTCTTAATTTTGTTTCTGTGCCAGGATCTCTCCCAGGACACTGCCTTACGTTGCATCATCATTCGTTATTGGCTCTCTCTCTTCCTTTCTTTTCTTTCTTTTTATTTAAATTTTGCCCTTAACTAATCTCTGCCCCCAACGTGGGGGTCAAATCCACAACCCCGAGATCAAGAGCCATAACCTCCACCGACTGAACCAGCCAGGTGCCCCTCAATCTCTTCTTTTGAAAACAACTTTTTTTTTTATTATCGACACTGCAGAATGATAGATATGTGGGTAGCTATGGAAAAATAATGATAAAATGCGTACATTTGCTTATCACTGTCAATAAAAACATTACATATATTGCATAATTTTGGTGGCTTTACAAAATACCTGTGATATAAGGAAAGCAAGTAATAACACTGCTGTTTTTCAAAACCAGATGAGAAACTGAGTGTTAAAGGAAGAGAAAGACTGACCCATGCCCCAGCCTGTGCACTGGAAGATCCAGGCACTGGTCAGAACACCGGTGGCCTGGGTCCGGGGCCCGGAGACCGGACGGCTCTGACCCACCCGGGACAGAGGACGTCCCCCCAACGGCTGTTGACCTGAGCCGTGGATGAAGAAGCTCGTGGGTCACAGATATTCTTAAGTCAGGAATGCAAAGTCTTTTTTTCTTTTCAATTAGGGGACATTACAATCACATAAGGTAAAATATTGGTTCGGTTTAGTTGACTATTTTTTCTTACTAAATTTTTTTACTTTGAAAAAGTTCAAACTCACAGAAAAGTTGAAATAATAGTGCGATGAACAGTTGTACACTCTGCACCTACACACACCCCATTTTAGAAATTTTTGTATATTTTTCTCTTTCTCTCCCTACACACACACACACACACACACACATACACACCTTTTTCTTAGAAGGCACCAAACAAGTTAAGAATCAATATAAATAATATTTTCATGCAATATTTTACAAGATGGAATTGGATGGAAAGAACTCACGATGAGAAAAATATCAACATGGTAGAGGCAGGAGAGGCGTTATGCACCCCTGTCCTGACACGCACCCCTGTCCTGACACGCACCCCTGTCCTGATACACACCCCTGTCCTGACACGCACCCCTGTCCTGGTACACACCCCTGTCCAGATACACACCCCTGTCCTGACACACACCCCTGTCCTGACACGCACCCCTGTCCTGATACACACTCCTGTCCAGATACGCACCCCCGTCCTGATACGCACCCCTGGCCGGATACGCACCCCCGTCTTGAGGCCCCAGTCTGGCCTCAGGCGCCGCCAGCCCACCCAGCTTTTGGGGCCTCCACTGCTCATCTCTAGGTGACAGGCTGTTCCCACGGCGGCCCCTCGGGGCTGGTCGGGACAGGAGCCAGCAGCCCGGCCAGCCCGGCATCTTGGCAGGGCCCCCAGGCCTGGCGTGTTTCTCCTCGCGTCTCTGCCCTAAAGTGGACTTTTGGGAACAGGGAAGAGCTGGGGGGCGGGGGCTGTGGTGTCACTCCCCTCCCCCGCCCGGGAGACCATCCCGTTGGCTGTGGGACCCGCCAGGAGACTGCGGGGCCACCGCAGACCTTCTCTGGCATAGATCACTTTGAACATCGGGAAGATTCCCACCTCAGACTCATGGTGGCCTAGTGATTTTCTAATTACTTAGACTTTTGTTATTTTCCTTCCCAGAATCACCTGGGTGGGCGGGGGGTGGGGGTAGACTTTCAGAGAAGACCAGACAAATGGAAAATGTCAACTTTTAAGTCTGGACATTTTTATTTATCTGTGGGCAAAAATAACAAAACCCTTCGGGATGCTTTTAAAGTGGCAAGCAAGGACTTCCTCACCTCACATACATTTAAAGAACGAATGAAAGGAATTCAGTTAAACTGTAAAATGTGAATTTAGACAGAGAACTTCAGGTCGAAAATAAACATTTGTGGAGCCTTAAAATACCAGCAACTGCAATGAGGGTGGTTTTCCCCCTTAATTACCACATTCACGTCCAGAAATAGAGAGACCTCTGTGCCGGGCATCCAGCTTGAAGCCACAGACTCATTCTCCACGGCTTCGCCCGAGAAACAAGAACCAGGGACTCTCCAGGCCCATCGGTACTGCACCGAGTCCACTCGGACCGCTGAGCACCCACTGGGTGGGCCACGCCCACGGCAGCTTTTTACCTTTTGTATGTTCGGTGGCAGAAATTCTTTTCCCCAATAAAACCCGATGCCATCATGTAAGTCAGGTCCGAGGGAGCTGTCCCTGCTGGAGTCCAGGCAGCATCAGCAGGACCAAACCCCCTGCTGAGGGCGTGCGTGATGGGATGGGGATGTCATCCCTGGAGCTGCGGGGTGGCGTCTAGACTGGGGGTGGGACGTTCCCTGGAGAAGGGGATGCCGGTGCCAGCCTGGGGTCCGTCCAGGAGGGCCCAGGGTTTCCAGACCAGCTGGCACCAGGGTGGCCTGAGCAAGGAGCCACACCGGGGGGGAACGCAAGGGGTTAATGTCTCGCACCAGAAAAGGTGCACCTTTTCCCTATGCCGACCCCCCGGGACTCTCCGGTGCATGTGTGATGGCCTCCGGTATCAAGGACAGCCCAGCAGGCTGTCTGCTCCTGTCCCCCCACACCTGTGCCCTGAGGGCTCCCCCCTGTCGGTCAAATGGCCTGAGACACAAGAAGGACCAACCTGGAAGTGCTCTCCTCCCTCCAGGAGCACCTGCAGGAGCACCACCCCAGGGAACTCCCCTCCCATGTCCTCCACGCATTACTCCCCAGAAGTGTCCCCTCCAAGACGTCTCCTTAGCAGCCTGTTCCAATGCCCTACTAGGAGCCCCGCCGTAGCAGCCCTGCAGGAGCG
>CM053573.1:1496733-1532232 GCA_028646485.1 Cryptoprocta ferox
TGCTCTGGTGGTGTCCAGACATGAAATGAGAGCTGTGCACCTCGGTTTCCTTGAAAATGCTGATGCTTCCATGTGAGGACAGATCACACCTGTAAGGGGCTGGAAATCAAAGAGCCCAGGCGGTTCCTGTCCCCAGCGCCCCCGCCCTGCACATCGTGCCGACGGACAATCACCGCTGCAGGATTCTGTGGTCTCACTGGGGACGCTGCATGAGGGGATCTCTTCCCTCCTGCCCTTGCTCCATCTGTCCTGAGGACCAGCCCTCCCTCACTGGTCAGAAACAGCGTCTCCTCTCTATCCTGCAGTGACCAGCGTGGGCCGGCCTCGGCCGGGCTGACCTTGGCGGGTGGCTGTTGGTTTGCCATCTAGGGTCTGACCGACAAGCCTCGCACGCTCGTGCTGGTGGGCCTACAGGGAAAGGTCCTACAAGCGGCCATCTGCGGGACCTGTGCATGTGGGACCACCTCTCTGTGATGGCCCAGCTCACAGTCCCCTGAGCAGCGGGACCCCCGACGGTCCCCAGTCAGACGGGACGTCAGGCAGGGCTGATGTGCATTTCCCTCCTGGGGCACTATTCTCCCATTTTAGAACAGGTGCATTTCACTGTGTGTTGTGTGTGTGTGTGTGTGTGTGTGTGCTGTGTGTGTTAGTAGTGTGTGTGCACGTGTATGTGCATGTGCGCTTTGTCCGTGAGGTGTACAGGCCCCTCTGTCCTTTACCTTTGGTTATGATGGCCTTGCTATGCATAAGTAGCACAATTTTTATGAAGCCAAATATGTCAGCCGTTCATAGCTCCTCGGTTTTGTGTTACAGCTTAAAAAGCCCTTTCTTGTTGGGATGAGCACTGGGTGTCATATGTAAGCGGTGAATCACGGGAATCTACCCCCAAAAGAAGAACTCACTGTACGGGGGCCAACTTGACAGTAAATTATATAATAATAAATAAATAAATAAGAAGAAAAATAAATAAATAAAACCCCTTTTTCCCACTTCAATGTTCTAAAGAAATCCCCAGTTTTTAAAGCCGTCGGATCCTGCCGGATGGTGTGACGCATGAACCCGACGACCTGTTTTTTCTAGACAGCTAGCGGGCACCACCCCACTGCCTGACTGCCCGCCAGACGCGAAGTGCCCATCGGTCTGCACGGGGGTCTGCTGGGGCCCTTCTGCCCTGTGACAGCTCTGCACGGGCACATGGCTTTGAGAGTGCGGCTTTATAACATGTTTTAAACACTCTTTTTTCCCAAAATTATCCCCGCTTTCCTGGGCATTTGCTTTTCCCGACAGCCTTGGTAAGAGACAGTCTCCTTCGGGTGAGCTCACGTCCGTCCGTCCAGCCTGCTCTGGATCCTCCTCGCCCCCCGCACCCTGGGCCCCACCGCCCAGAAGCGCCCTGAGACCCTCTCGGCCTCCGGCAGCTCCCGGGCCGCGTGTCTGTCTCTTGCACGTCGCCCTTGCTCACAGCCATTCCCCTTCCTCAGTTCCAGAAAATGCTCTCGCACAACTCTTTCCCCGCCTCCTGGCGTCTGGATGACTGTGGGGGGAGAGGGCTTTGGATCGCGGCGGAGCGGGGGCCCGTGAGCGCCTCAGCGCACCTGCGCCTCCGCCCCTGGCCCGTGGGCCGTGCGGCACTGCGTGGGCAGTGCCCGCGGTGACGCCACTTATGTTTCCTTTTATGGCAGAAGCGGAGAGCTCTGCTTTGTGTCCGAGGCAGGGGGCTGTCAGTGTGTCTGTCCTCTGTCATGTGTCGGGTCCAGGCCGGCTTCGGAGTCTGGGCCTCGCCCGCACCAGCGGTGTCTTTACAGCCAGCGGGGGATCTGGTCTGGAGGGAGGGCACACAGGCGCTCTGTGCAGCACCTGGAGGGACTGCAAAGGCCGAGGACCCCTGCCCTGGGGTGGCGGGCGGGGGAAGCCCACGGCTGAGCTCCTGATGGAGAGCAGAGCTCGAGCCACATTTATTTAGACATGTTGAGATCTCCCCACCCGGCCGCCTCTCAGAGCCTCTCTCTGCTCCCTGGGCCAAGAGTGTTAGGCGGCCTGGCCTCTGTGACGAACACAGAAGACGGGTCCCCAAGCCAGGGAAGAAGAAACCCAAGTCCACTCCCATCTCAGCCTAGAGCTTCTGAAGGTGAGGCCTGCCCTCCCGGTGCCCCCTTCCCTCGGCCAGACCGTGACCCTGGGGAGCACGCTGCCTCCGGGGACCCAGGATGCCAGGCACCGAGGGCACATGGGTCCCATCTTCTCTCACCTCCTCAGCTGCCCTGACTCTTGCCACATCCGGCTTGCTTCATCCTTCGACGCTGACTCACTGGGACACGTTGTGTTTTTCTTGGAGTCTCTAACTGCATTTCTTTCCTCCTGATGACAGAAATATGTGCCTTCACCCCAGCTCCCGAATTACTCTGTTGTTGAAAGGTGCCACCTGTGCTCACAGGGGCCTGTGACTCCTGCCTCCCTCGGAAGGTAGCCGTGTGGACCCGGGCCATGTCCGTCAACCCTGCTCTCTGCGCTCTTGGGGTGTGGTCACTTTGTCCCAGACCCCAGGTCTTCCTCTCTCTCCCAAATGTCGTTTCAGACAGGAAGTGCGTGTTCTGAGCTCTTGCAGGTCAGAACATGGCTCTCTTTCACTGTCGGCCATGCTGGACTGTTTGGCTGGGTATAGAATTCTAGGTCCTGAATCGTTATCGTCAGAAGCCCGAAGGCCCTCCACAGAAACCTAACACCAGCAGGACTGATGCCAGTGCGATTCCGCTCCTTTGTAGACAGCTTCTTCTTCTCCCTGCCAAACTTCCAGAATCTTCTCTACATGCTTGATACAACAAAACTTGAGCAGGTGTGTCCGGTGTGGCTGTCTTGTCCTTCACTCTGTGTAGGACACTTGGCCTTTCCATCTGCCTTTCTTCAGCCCTGGGAAACTTTTTGTACTGGTTCTGTTAGTATTTCCTTCCCTGACTTTTGGGTTCCTCATCCTGGAACTTCCATCAGGCGGGTTTGGGAGTACCTGGGCTGAGCCTCCAGACTTCTTAATGTTTCCCTCATAAATCCGCATCTTTGTCTGTTTTCTCTGCATTTTAGAAACTTCTTCTTCTTCCTCTCTGGCCTTCCCACCGAGTTTTTATTTTGAAAATTGCATTCCGGATTTCAAGAACTCTGATGTTCTCCAGTTGCTCCTTGTTTCCAGAGTTCTGTTCTTGCTACGGGTGTGGCATCCCCAGGGGCCTCTTCCAGTAACTATGGCTTCCAGACTTTTCCAGCTCTGACACATCAAATATGAGGACCTGGGCCCTAACTATGGCACCTGACGGCTGTGTGGGGGCCATCAGGGGGTGTTGGGGGCTGTGGGGGTAGTTGTGCGGGGTGCTGTGGGGGGCTGTGAGGGGGAGCTGTGTCTGGGGTTGTGGGGAGAAGCTGTGTCGGGGGCTGTGCAGGGGTGTGTGTCAAGGGCTGTGTCGGAGGCTGTGTCGGGGGCTGTGTCGGGGGACGGAGCTTGTCCCTGATCACTCCACCTCTTCCTACCAAAGGTTTCTGCCTGTGTCCCTGCCAGCTCAGGCCACACCTTTGAGGCTCTGACTCCCCTCTCTCACTGTGTAACCTCAGCAGATCTTGTCTTCCACCTGCACGTGCTCCAGGACCCACGCCCTCCCCTGCACCTGCTCCATGGCTCCCCAGGAGGCTATCATCCACCTGGACCCCTGGATGTGTCCCCCACCCCCGGGCCTCTCCCCAGGGCCATGCTCCTCTCAGCAGAAGGACGGTTCCCAAATGCTCGCAAGGCCCCCCCTCTACAGTGCCCAGTGTCCCCTCGGTCCAGCCGGAGGCCCTCACCCCCCAGCGCTGCCCCAGCAGAGCCTGCACCTGCCACCAGGCAGATAACTTGTTTGTTGTGCTTGTCCCTCAGGCTGTAAGCCGCAGATGCCCCGGCCTCGCTGCCGTATCCCTGGGGACACCTATCCTGCTGTGTCCCTGGTGGCCGACCTGTCCAGTAGGAGCTCTACAGGTCACCGTCGAATGGCCCAAGTGAGCATAGGCTGTGACCTGACACCCAGCGTCTGCAGGGCTAGGAGGAGCAGCTGAGAAACGCAGTGTTGGGGGGAGGGAAGGCCACGGGGGCAGGAAGGAATAGACACGAGGAAGGGTGAGCGGACAAGAGACGTGGGATGCTCTCTGTCCCCAGGGCACAGGTCTTAAGCTATTGGAAATCTCCCGAGTTGCTGGTGTGGACGCGCCAAGCAGCCTCCACGACCTCCGTGACAGCAGGACACCCCCCAGTGCAGGGCCCCGGGGCCCACACAGGCTCTGGTGTGAGGTGGCCTCTCTGGGTACTCCGCCCAGGTCCCTCTGGGTCAGCGTCACCCCACTGAGCCTCCCGCAGCTCTGGCGGCTGCCTCAGGTCTTAGCTGCTCAGATGCGGCCACTGGCTCCCTGTCCCTGATACTACCCCCAACCCCACCCTGCTCATGCGTGTGTCAGCTGAAGGCCACTTCCCCGAAGATGGCGGCCGCCCCAAGGGCAGTGCTCACAGTGGACACTGGGGAGACCCAGTAACAAGGCAAAAGAGGTCCCCAGAGAAGCCCATATAAAGTCAATAAAATGAAGTAGAAACTCCTTAATAATAAACCTGAATAAATAGCAGCAAATACTCATGCTTTTTTCCTCTTAAAAATAGGCATGGAGAAGGGCAATCGTGGGGATGAGCACTGGGTGTTTTGTGGAAACCAACTTGACAATAAACTATAAAAAAATAAAAATAAAAAATAAAATTACCTCGCTGGAAAAAAATATGCATATTTCTGGGACACCTGGGTGGCTCAGTTGGTTAAGCACCTAACTCTGTATTTCAGCTCAGGTCACGATCTCACAGTTTGTGAGTTTGAGCCCCGGATCAGGCTTTGCACTGACAGTGCAGGGCCTGATTGGGATTCTCTCTCTCTCTCTCTCAAAATAAATAAATAAACATTTTAAAAAATATACATATTTCCTAAATCTATCCACTGACAAAGTTTAGAAACAATGGCAAACTGGTTTAGCACCGACCATCCAAATTGTGATCTCTAAAGACTATCTCTCCCCCCGGGAAACCAGCACTTCTTGGAGAAATGGTCGTTTCAGGTTTGGGACAAGAAATCCCCAAGGCGAGTCTTGCCAGAGCAAGAGGGCCCTGGTGTGACATGTGACCCACGGTGGGGACAGGTGGCAGTTCAGACCGAGCACACCCCAACATGACCCTGGAGGAGGGGATGTGTCAACAAGAGTGCCATAGATCCTTCCAGAACAAGGCTGGCAACACAGATGCCTAGTTTTCAACATTACTCCAGACATTTAAAGATTAGGTTTCTAAATTATGAAAATGTTATAGAAACTGTGGAAACCCCAGAGAAATAGGAAGAAGAGAGGAAACTCCCCCAGACCTAATCTCACCCCACAAACAGACCAGCTGACTTTCAAAGCACCTGCGAGACCGAGAGGGGCTCCGCCGGCTCCCAGGCCGTGCATGGCTTGGCAGCTTGTTGCTAAGAGAGAAAAGCATGTCTGGCACCTTGCAAACGATACGGTGCCCCGGGCAGCAAGGCTCCTGCTCTCCTGCCTCCCCAGGCAGCAGCTGAGGGCCCGCCCCCCCGCAGTGGGGTCAGATTCTGCACCCCGAGAGCCGTGTCAGGGCTACAAAGGTTCACCTGCTCACTCGCTAAGCCCATCACATACTCAGCTGAATCAACATTTACGAGCCCTTCTGTGTGCTGTGCTGGGGGCTCCGAGAAAAATGTGACATCCTGGCAGGGACGATGGACCTGGGCAGCGGTGGACGGGCACACACCGGGTCTCAGAGAGGCCATGGAGGGGCCAGGGCCTGGGAAGCCCCTCCCTGTCCAGCCCACTGGGTCCCCTGCCCCCAGGGCCAGGCAGCCTCGGCCACGCCGCCCTCCTGGGGCTTCACCGAGTGTCGGCAGGCCTCAGTGAGCCCGATGCGACTAGCGCATTCCCCTTGATGTTGGAGAAGCCTTGAGCTTCCCATTAAAAACAATCCTGTGAAATGGGGAGAAAGTGAAGCTGTTACAAAGGCAAACACCCAGAGACTCGGGGCCTCGATTCAGAACCTGAAAGAGGTGTGCTGGCCCCAACTCTCCCGAGAACATTCGTCCCCTGGACGTGGTTCCCGCCCAACTTGAAGAGAAAGGCTGAGCCAGGCCACCTGCCTGGGCTCGTGGGGCCCACTGCCACCCCCGATCTGTGCCAGGACCGGCCTGGCCCCGCCCCAGAACCTCTGCCCCGACACATGCACGTGTCTCGGTGCCTGCTGTCCTTCCCTGAGCTTCAGGACCCCAGGACGTGGAATTCAGGAAGACCCCGCGCATCCTGGCCTTTGGGCTTGGATTTTCCTGGGAGCGTCGCATACCCTTGCGGCATCGGGGAAACGGCCGGACGGAGAAGTGGTGGCCGGGCCGGGAGCCGGCGCCCAGGCTGGGTGCACGAGCCAGACGGCGTGGGGCCCCGACACAGGCCTCGAGTCAAGGGGGGCAACCTTCTGTTTGCAGGCACCTGTGGTGGGAGACGCGAGCAGACTCAGCTGTACCCCGCCGTCCGGGCAGGGGAGAGGGGCCGGGGTGGGCATCGCGGCATCTCCTACATCTCATCCTCGCCAGGCTTCTCCTCCCTCAGGAGGAGCTGAAACTGGGGCGTGCATGCGACCTGCCCAGGACAGTCACTGTGAACAACCAAGACATGGACCCAGGTCTCCACGTGGGAGGCCACGTCCCTGCCACACGCTGTGCTTCGAAATGACCAACACTGAAATATGAGCCCTGAATGAACGGGGAGGGGGCAGGAACGGGGGTGGGCCAGGCCTGTCAGACGTAGGACGGGGGGCAGCGGACCGCAGGGTCCGGGTGCGACGTGATGGCGCCCGATTCCGGCTCAGCGGCCGTCATTACAACAGGGACCCCGGCACTGGGGTCTGGAAGGTCTGGAAGGCTCCACCCGAGGCCCAGGCGGTCAGCATCGGCCTTCTCCTGGGCTGTAACAGTGCCACAGAGAGAAGCGCCCCCTGACATGCACACTGGGACCCCAGGAAAACCCAGGGGCCAACAGCAGCCTGCCTGCCGCACGCTCAGCCGACGGCCCGGGTGGGGCGGCCCCCCTGCAGCCCTTCACCTGCAGTGGGAGGCGGGCACCACTCAGACAGGCCTCTGTCCTCCAGCCCGAGAACCCGGGTCCTGCCCCAGCCTGGAGAGTGCTTTGTCTTCCAGAACCTGCGGGCCTGGGCCGGTGACATGGGGCAGGCACACCAGGGATCTTCGGCAGGAATTTCCCTGCAGGGACAGAGCGCAGGACAGCCTGGGTTTTCCACGTGGAACCTCAGCAGGGGTGTTCTGGGGTTGGCAGGGGTGAAGGGACATAGTTCTCATCTTAAAGTTGGCCCATCTTAAAAAACCCAAATAATATCAAGCGTCGCATTCCTAAAGCTAAAAATAAAAGTGCAACCCAACATTTCCTAAGACACAAATGTCCTGGCCAAGAACTTTCGTGGCTGCAAATCCCACTGCAAAGCAAGGTTCAGACAGGAAAATAAATCACTGTGCTCGCAAACAGACGTGCGGGGACCGGCCCCGCGCGGCCGTGACCTCTGCTAAACCCTGCCTCTCCCGTCACACGCGTTTCCGCCCTGAGCCCTCAGACGCAGGCCACAGCACGTCAGCAAAGGGGGCCCTCTCGGCTGGGGCGTCAGGCGGGCCAGGGCTTGACCCGGCCCCCGGCCCAGGGGCCTCGGCAGCCACCCCCAGCCCCAAACTCAGACTCTTCTGCACGCAGGGCGATGGCACCGAAAGCCCCGTGGCGGGCATGTGGAGTGGGGCTGGGCTCACCACAGGCAGGCACAGTCTCCAACTGCTGCCCTGCCCGACCCCCCAGGTCTTGCTAAAATCACAAGAAACAGTCACGTGGAAACAGGGGGTGCCTGTCCCACGGGAGAAATTACTTGGAGCTTCTAGAATACACGCACAGCCCACAGGGGGCTTGACCACCCCATAATTCCTCCCATTCTGGGTGCAGAGGAGTCTGGTGGAGGCCCCCAGCGTCACCCTCTGGTAAGGCAGGGGGCCAGGAGGTGGGAGGGGGAGAGGCCGGCCCACAGCCCCTTCCCTGGCCCGGCAGGTGCGGAGAGAGTCACCTGAGGGAACCTGGTGTTTATAAAGAGCCCATGGCGGAGGCAAAAGTCGCCCTGGGTAGGACAGGGTCTTGGAGAGAAACAGGGCTTGTCAGCTCTGAAACAGCGAAAACAGCAAAGGGCAGCTTGGCCACGCCAGGAAAACGAACCAGGAATTTGGGGAGTTCGGAAATGCCCCCAGGACCGAAACACAGATGTCGGGAGATGCGTGTGGCCAGAGGGGCCGCGCCCTGGGACGCAGCAGGCGGCTGGCACGCAGGAGGGGAAAATCAGGCACAGGGACCCCTCCCCACGTCCTCAGTCTTCAGGCCAGAAGGGCCCGAGGGGACAGACCCGGCGCTGGCGCAGGAGTCTGGGGTCCTCTCTTGGCTGCTGGCCACTGAGCTGCAGCAAGGCCAGCCCCGCGCTCCCGGCACGGACCCCAATCTCCCCAAGAACTGGGCACATCAGTCCTTTCTTTGCCCTTTACTTTTGGGTCTTGAATTTCCCCTTCGGGACTTGGGGGACGTGATAGGCATTCCACTGGGCATCAGATGCCTCCCGAGAGAGGCCATGCTGGATGTCCTTCGGAATGGAAGGGACGAGAGTGCAGGATGGTCTTGAGGGGGGGAAGGGGCAGCCTCACGAGGGCGCAGCTGTCCCAACAGGAACCCCCTCCCCACCTGCCAGGGCCCCTGCCAGGGGTGCCCAGGCCCTCTCTCCCCCAGACAGACTCCTCCCTCCGGGCCCAGGGGACACTGGGTGACTATGCATGGAGGGGCCACAGCCCTTGCCCCACGTGCCCGGAAGGGGGATTTGAGGATGCCTCATCTGTAACCCTGGTGCAGACAACGCGCCCCCACGCCCTCGCCCTGGGGGGGGGGTGCAGCACCGGCACCTGGCGCTGACCTGCCTCCTCCCCCTGGCCAGCAGCTCTCAGGACGGCGGCGGCCAAGTGCGCCATGTGAGATGGGCAGCAGGAGGCCGCACCACTGCCCTGCGTTCGCTGGCCACCAAGATCCCGAGCAGGCAGAGGGGACAGACGGGCGGAGGCCCCCAGATGTACGCACTCCCAGCTCCCACCGGAGCCGGGCGCTGGCGCATCTCGCTTCCGCTATAAATATCTGTGTGAGTCAGAAGAGAGAGTGCTGCCAGCCGGGCAGCCCGCCCCTCCCGGTGGCGGCTCCGCGCGGCCTGCGTGAGGGTCCAGGCGCCCCCGCGCTCGCCAGGCCTCGGCCTACTTTCCAGGCCAAAAGCGAGGTTTCACTGGAAAATGATGAACCAAGGAAGGATTTCTGCTTCTCTGCTCTGGCTCCCACCGGGCTGGGGGCTGCGGTAACTGTGTGCCCTGGGAGCGGGGGGCAGGGGCCCAGGAGGGACCGAGGAGCCCCCACCGGCTGGAGCTGAGGACCGGGGACAGGCCGGCCAGGCGTCTCCCAGAGGGGCCCCCGAGGAGGGCCCCGGTGTCTGCCTCCTGCCTGTCTCCCCTTCCTTCCCTCCTTCTGGCAGACATAAGTTCTTCTAACAAGACCCGAGTGAGTCCCGATGTGTCTACGTCCCCTGCCAGGAGCCTGGCCGGGGCCAGGGCAAGCCTGGGGCCAAGACCCCAGATGGGGGGCCCCGCCCCACCTGCCCCACGTGGCCTTTGCTTCCTCTCCCCTCCCCAACCCAGCGACACCGCGGAGCCCTTGATGTCCGGTAACAAGGACTCGTTCCAGCCCTGACCCCCCAGTGTCTGGCCCCCGAGCTCCGAGCTCCTGAGGCTGAGAAGCGGGGTGGGTGGAGCCCGACGAGGGCTCCTGCTTCTGGTGCTCGCGCGATCCTCTTCCCGAGTTCGGAGGACACGCAAGGGGCCCCACTTGTCAGCTGCCTTAGGGATTCAGAGAAACAGCTCTTTCCCCGTCTTCTCCTCTCCCTGGGCCCCGATCCCGGGGACGCCCCGCTCCAGCCCGACCCCCACAGGCGCCCCCACCTAGGTGGGACCCGACTTGAGACTGAAACTTAAATACGTTGGGAACGTGTTTGCATAACGGGGCACACGTTGTGGGGTTACCACCGGGAAGGCACCAGAGAGGAAGTAAATCTAGTAACAGGGCGTGTGTCTTGTCTGTACGTCTTCCTGGATTTCCCACGGTTCCTACCTGAGCGCCAGCCCTCACAGCCCTGACCCCCCCTCCCCTCCCTGCCCTCCACTCCGCAGGTGGCCTCATTCCTCCCTGCACTCTCGCACGCCACCCCCACGCCTGCTGAACGCCTGCTGAACGGAAGGCGCCGGTGCTGCCGGGTGGCGGGACACGGACCTTGCTGTTGCCGGGGGCGGGGGGGGGGGGGCACCGGCACCCAGAGCAGCTGGGACCTGCAGGCCCCCAGACCACACTCCGAGTCTGCACTCGACAGGCTGCTGGTGGCTCGGACGCTCGCCGGAGCATGAGAAGCTCTGGCGATTCAAACACCAAAACTCTGGATGCTTTTAACCACTCTCGGCAGCAGGAAGTGAACACTGGGGGGACGTGGAGACACACGCAGCACTTGGGGGACTGTCTGTGCCTCCAAAGTCGCTTGGCAAGTGTCACTCTCATACTCTGACTTCATGTACTGAACTGGAAAGTGTGTTTATTTGGACACTGAATTCTTCCCTTTGAGTTTGCTGTGTCCCCACTAACTGTCCCACGTGGGGCAGACACTTCCAGACCCGCACGAGGCCGGCATTTGTTAGCTTTTGCCGGGACGCCCCGGGCAGCAGCCCGCCATCACCTCATCCTGAGACGTGACGCGCCTCCTGCCCGCCTGGGGCCTCATTACACCCGTGGGGACGGGGACGGAGGCAGGCTCCCCTCCTGGGCACACGCTCAAACGTGTGGGGGAGACAGGAGCCGGGGTCACACTTGGCATCCTCCCACGGGGACCATGCCCATCCCAGACCCAACGGGGGGCGAGTGACAGGCTGGGGGGCCTGGACCTGGCGGTCAATGGTGGACCCTGTTTTCAACGTGAGTCCCAACACCGGCAAGGTGGCCCTACGCACAGCCTGTTTGGAGGTCAGTGCCCCTGCGTGTGGGGGGCCCGTGCCGCCCCTCGGTGAGGGGAAGGCCTCTCCTCTCCCACCCCGTGCTCAGCCGGGGGACTGAGTCATCTGAGGCCCGGGGTCAGGGACGGGGTCCCCAGCTGTGCTGGGCTCTGATGGAAGGTGGGAGGGGCGGCGAGGAAGTCACAGCAGCTCCACGGGGGTCAGTGCCCCGGGGGGCTCCGGGCTCATTGACCTTCACGTTCCGGGTGGGGCGGGGGACACCCGGACGCACCCACCAGTGGGAGCTCCCATCCCCAACCCTCCCGTAGTGGGTTGAACGGTGGCCCCCAAAAGGCGTGTCCATGTCCTAAAGCCCCATGCCAGCACGTGGAGACGGGGTCTCTGTCGATGTGACTGAGACGCGGTTGTCTTGGATCATCTGGGGGCCCTATGTCCACTGAGGGGCGTCCCCGTAAGAGAGGACAACGTGAGGGAGAGGCCACATAGAGGGGACGCAAGGCTGGCAGCCTGAGGCCAGCAGGCAGGGGCCACCGGCCTCAGAGGAGGCAGGAAGGGTCCCCGCCCAGAGCCGCCAGAGGGGGCGCAGCCCACGGCGCACGGACACCGGACGTCCTGCCTCCGGAGGTGAGTCCCGGGTTTCTGCTGAGCGCACCGCACACCCCAGCTCAGGGGTCAGAGACCACCGGGACCCCGCTGGGATAGGAGGGGACACAGTCCCGCAGAGAGGGCGGCCAGGGTCAGGCCCCAGAGCTGGGTGCAGGCCCCGCCTCGACCTCGGGCAGGGAGCGCCACCGTCCCCCACCTCCACCCCCGTCCCAGCATGGCGCCACCCCAGGAAGACATTAGGTGTTGACCTGTCCTTATGGGGAAGGACTCCAGGAACGTTATGAGGGGGGTCTCGCCCTGTAAGTCTTAACCCCGGGGCTTCAACAAGAGCCCTGTCCAGGCCCCGCCCCCTCGACGGGCCCTTGGGGCGGGTGGGGGTGGGGGTGGGGGGCAGGACACGCTGGAGGTGAAAGGGCTCCGGGGGATTCTGGCACACACGCCTGCTGAGACCCACGGTCCCGGACCCCGGTGGGCCCTGGTCTCACGCACCCACAAGTGCGAGGAGGGGGCAGCCCCGAGCCCCCCGGGGGGCCTGGGCGCTCGGCCACAGGGCGAGGTGTGGGGTCCGGCGCTCGCTCAGCCCTCCCGCCCCGGCAGACGCGCGCGCGCCCCAAGTGCCCTGACCGTCTGCACATCTGGTCTTATCGCCTCCGGTCCGTACCCCGCTTACTTCTGGGGCTGGCGGTGCCCGTGGCCCCTTCCGGAAGGCCCAGGAGGGGACAGCCCTGCTCGGAGGGCGCCAGCGGGTCAGTGCCTTCCTGGTCACGGGTCCCCTGACTGGATGCTCACGCCCCTCGCAGACCCAGCCTGCGGAGGCCACTCCAACCTGGGGGTGCTGAGGACAGTCGCCTCCCCAGCGAGGACACACGCCCCTCCCGGCCACTGCGTTCTCGGAGGGTGACCTCAATGAGGGGTCTGCAAGGCTGGGGCCTTTGTGCTGCAAGTGGGGACACAGGGTTCTAGGGAACCCTAGCTGGGGAAGCCCATGCCCCTCCCAGACCTCACCCCTGCTCCCTCCAACCCCCCTCCACCTCTGCTCCCAGACCTCGCCCCTGCTCCAACCCCCCTCCACCTCTGCTCCCAGACCTCGCCCCTGCTCCCTCCATCGGCCCCCCTCCACCTCTGCTCCCAGACCTCACCCCTGCTCCAACCCTCCTCCACCTCTGCTCCCAGACCTCGCCCCTGCTCCCTCCAACCCCCCTCCACCTCTGCTCCCAGACCTCGCCCCTGCTCCCTCCATCCGCCCCCTCCACCACCTCGGAGCCAGGCCCCAGCAGGACACGAGGGCCACAGCCGACCACTGGCAAGGGTTCTGGCCTCACTGGATGTGGCCCTCGCTGTACTGCCCCCACCACCGTCCATACCCCCCCCACCCCGAACAGGGTCTGATAACCTGCTCGCTGCCAGGACGTCAGGCCACACTCCCAGCCCAGCCCAGCCCTCCCCACCCTCAGCCGTGTCCCCGTGTCCCCGTGTGGCATCTCTGTTCCTCTCCACCCTGCTACACGCACGCGCGCCACGTGCTCCCCGCCTCCCTGCGATGTCAGCCTCCACCCGGACGGCAGTGCCTTTGGCGGCCGTTACCATGCTCCCGACCTAGGGGACCCGGCAGACCTTCGGTGTCGGCCTCCCTGTGGGGCCCGCGGCCGGCGCCTGGGCTCTGACAGCACCTGTCGGGCTCTGAGGCCGCACAGTCAGCTCCCGAGTCCTCGAGCTAAAAATACGCCGAGGTTATAACAGAACACAGCCTGCTCTGCAAAACCGCTCAAAGCCCTCCTGCCAGTTCGGGGAGCCGCGGCCAAACAGCCGCTCCAAGCGCTTTCTCCGCGGGAAACGCTGAACCGAGCAAGGTCACTCGGCGTCTCGCCTCCCGGGCCAGAGTCCTCCCCGACCAGCTCTGGGCCGACAACGGCCGCCCTGGCCTCGGTTCTGGCCTCCCTCCGGGGCACGGCTCCCGGCAGGGCGGACACCCTCCAGTCTGGGCCCGGGCCCCCTGCCTGGGCTCTCCCCTCAGTTCTGAGTGCTCGTCTCTGGGTCCCTGGGCCCATTGTCTATGGGCTCTGGACTCACGACCATCCAGCATCACGGCGACAGCTAAGTGGGACGGTCTGCTCTGGCCGGAGGCGCACGTGGAAGCGGTCAACGTGCCTCTCAAGTAACGTCCGGAGGGCAGACACCTTTCTCTCGTTGGCTGGAATACAGAGATGGTAGCTGGCACTCAGGCAGCCCTCACAGACCATGAGTTAACAACCGAGTCCTGAGGATGACTTCTGGGAGGGGGGTCCCAGTCCCAGCCCTGGCAATGCCTGCTTTTAGGTGAGAGAATGAAAACTCTATCTTTAAAGCCACTTACTTCTTTTCTAGTCTTTCCTACGCATCTTTCCTGGACGGTACTGCGTTGCTAAGAACAGTGGCGGCAGTCACTGCCCACCCCCGAAGCCGACGTAAGGCTGTGTGTCCGCTACGCTTCAGCCTAACGATAGGTCTGATAGATGATACAGGCTTGTAAAAAATCTTTTTATGTGCTCTGAAATAATCCCTTTTAGATTAGAATTATGTCTTAATTCTTTCTTAAATGCTGGTGAAAACCTTTGAATGGTTTTATCTACTGATTCCGTTTATGTTTATAGGGTTTCTCAGGTTATTTCTCCTTGATCTTGCTTTGTTAAGTCTTATTTTTCCAGAATTGTGTCCACTTCACCCAAGTTTTCAAATAACTGGGCACAAAGTGGTTGGTGACACCCTCCCCACCCCTGAGGCCTCTGCCGTCCTGCCTCCTCCCCCCCCCCCCGGCACTCCGGTCCTGGTCAGGGCGCAGAGCTTTGTCCCTCTGACGGTCACCCTCAGTCAACTCATGGCATCGCTGATCCCCACTGCGTGTTTCTTTTACCCTTGATGTTCATCTCCCTTTTCCGAGGTCCTTCCCACCCCCTTCTCGCTGTCTCCGAACAGATCACACGGTTCTGTCCTTCTCTGCTGCCCTGCCCCCAACAACGTCCCCTCACACCGAACTGAGGGTCACAGAACCACCCGCTTGGCTCAGCAAGGTGGGGGCAGGACTTAGCGCCCCGGGGGCCCCTTCGTACCTGTCCCAGGTTGATCTTGCCTGATAAACATGTGATACTTCAGACAGTCCCTTTTTGGGGGGTTCAACTATACACATTGGCCACTTTCTCTGCTCCTTACCATGTACCCCCCATGTTTTCCGTACTTTTGTTTCTGCCATATTAGAGATAATTTCTTCAGCTCTATCTTCCACTCCACTGGCCCCTTCTTCAACGATATTACCGGACCTATATTTTAAAAGTTGTATCTCTTTTTTAATCCATGAGTTTTAATCTCCATTTGTTTTATTTTTCGTTTTTAGAAATTCTATTTGGTTGTTTTTAGTTTGGCCTGATCGTGCTTTCAGAGTCATGTGCTCCTTATTTCCAAGGTTGCACCCCCTTTCGGCGGAGTTAATTAGGTATACCTAATTTATTGGATATTCAGTCTGAAAATCTCATCACGGGAGTATGTGTGAGTCATGCTGTGCTCTCCGTGGCTTTTCTGGCTCACATGTGGTGCCTCGTTGCCTTTTTGGCTTGTGATTATTTGCCGTGAGTTCATGCGTCTTTCCCTGTGTGGGCGTGGGAGCCCCTGGAGGTCCCTGGAGCCTGGGTTTTCCCACACTCACTTGCCTGCCCGAAACCCCTCCCAGCCAAATTCTGGGCCCTGGACCCCTCAGGGAGTGTGAACGTGGGGTGAGGGCCCTGAAGGCCAGCTGGCATTCACAGATCTCCAGGGAGAGCTGTCCTCTCCCACCCCGGCCTCCATTAGAGACTGGCAGGGGTGCCGGGGGAGGGGCGCCGTGGTGGCGAATCCTTACGTGGAGGGCGTGGTCCCTCGGTGGGCAGCCCCCCACCCCCCACTGCTCCTCCAGTCGGCCCAGGGATGCGTCCTCGTCCACGCGGGCCCCCGGGCCCCAGCTCAGGTTCAAGTCCCCCGCCCGGCAAACGCCCTCGTCCCACCTCAGCCCACCCGGCACCTGCTGGCAGCTGTGAGCTCCGCCTCCAAGTGCGCTTTCCGCCCCTGCCCCCTCGCCGCAGCGACCGCGGACTCGCTGTGCGTGCTTCACGCAGGACTGCTGCTTCCCGCGGGGGCCAGAAATAGCCGTCCTCTCGGCGCGCAGAGGGGTGGGGGAGGGGCGGCAGGGGGGCCTCCCAGCGTGTGGGGGCGTGGCCTGAGCCCCACCTGGTGGGACAGGGGCTCGCCTCAGCCACTGTGTTCCCGAGGCGGCCCAGAGCCAGGAGTGACCTCCTGTCATCAGCAGAGACAAGGAGAACAAAGGACTCGCTGAGAGGTGACTGGCTCGGGCGGAGCGGCCCCGGCGCCCTGCCCTCTCCCCGCCGCTCCGCGGGCTAGTGTCGCAGGGAGGGCCTCACGCCTGAGAAATCTGTCACAGGCGCGGGGTGGCCAGGTGATCCGCGCACCAGGACACCCGAAGGGCTTCCCCTTGACCAGCTCGTCAAAGAGCACGTGTGGCCTGCGACCCTCCGCTGCTCCGGGAGGAGGGTTTCATCCTGCCCACTTGGCAGACCCCCGTGGCCCCAGGGCTGCACCCCTCCGTGGGCCAGCCCAGCGCAGGGTGGAGGGAGGGCGCTCTTTGCTCTGGGTTCTGTGCAGGCCCCAGGGAGGCCGCGCGGGCTGTGCCCCAGGACACTGCCTGTGTGGGGGCGCCACCCTGCGCACGCGCTGGTCCAGCTGGCCACTCGCTGTCCACCGTGTCCCCCGCGTCCTGGAGTCCAGGCTCTCCATGTCTAGGCTGGTGCCGGCTGAGGGCTGTGGCCCAGGTGACCCCAGGGCTGGCAGGCCCAGGCAGGGGTGCAGGAGGGGGCCTCGGCTCCCCCGACCCTGGCCTCCCAACGTCAGCCTGGCAGGGACCCCGCTCCCTTCCTGTGCTGGCGGGAAGCACATCCCCGGGCCTGTCACAGCTCAGCCTCCGTGTCCCTGGGCATCAGCCAGACCCCGGGACCCGGGCAGAGGGCCCTCCCCCTTTCCAAGCCTGACCTTGGCTGAGGGGTCCTGCACACTGCTGCCCAGGGCCTCCCTCTCCTGCCTTTGACCTGAGGCCCCTGGGTTGGCGGCAGGGCAACCGGCGGCACCTGGCCAGGGCTCAGCTCTGCACCTGCTGGCCGTCGCCTGTCCACCCCTGGAGGGCCCTCTGCCGGGCTGTGCCGCTCCCCACGCTTACCTGCGTGTTCCTTTAGGCAACCCGCCCCCCCACCAAGGGCCCCAGCTCAGCCAATCAGGACACCTTGCCTCCAGCCCCAGCGCCATGATTAGCTCAGGATGAGCATGTGACTCAGTCCCGGCCAATGAGCACCTTCCCTGGGACTTGGTGGGACCAAGAGGAAGAAGGCACCCTGCGGGGGGACAGGAGCTGGGGCTAGCCCGTCCCGCGGGTGCAGCCGCAGGAAGTCACCCGAGCCGGGGCCCAGCAGAGACATGACCTGGGGCTGAAGGCGCAGGGACACCTGGGCAGAGCGGGAGGCACCTGGGCCGGTGGGAGACGGATGCCTGGGGGCTCCGGACCTGGCGGTCAGAGGGTCCGAGCGGCCTCAGAGACACCTGTGACTGCGGCCCCCCGAGCGCAGCCCCGCACTCGCCCGCCTGACCAGAAACAAGCGCCGGCTTTTCTTAAACCACATAACTAACGCACACTTATTACGGGAAAACAGAAATCACAGGCAGGCAAAGACGCAATAACATGACCCCCCCACCATCCCCAAGTCACGGCAGTTAGAAGTGTGCTCTTTCCTTTCCGGGACGTTTTCCTCTGCAAAATGTACCCCTGTCAGTGTCCGCGTATCTATGGACCTGGGTCCCTAGCCTACATACTGTTTCAGAGTCCATTTTCTTCACTTAATAAATTGGGAACTTTTTTTTGTATGTATATATAGAAAACACAGTCACCATTTTAAAAAATATTTATTTATTTATTTATTTGGAGAGACAGAGAGCGCGCGTGCACAGGATCAGGCGTGCACTGGCACGCCGGCCGGGAAGGAGCGGAGCACAGGCCCTAGAGAGTGCAGGGGAAGCCAGGGGCGGGGGCGTCTGGCCAGGTCAGCCGACGGAAGGGACGGTCTCTCTCTTGGTCACTTGAACCCTGTCCTCATGGCTCAGAGTGCTGCTGACGCTGTCATGTTCTGCGTCATAAAGGCTAAAACTCACGTCTTCTCTAAAGCCATCGGCCATTCTGTTTTGTTCATGAACCATATTTTTGCCATGTGAAAAATTTTAATTTAATTCTTAATCCTTTTTGTTTTTGCCTTTGTGATATGCTCAGAAAGTACTTCACTTTGAGAGAAAATTAACATTGTGTCCATTTACTCCTCATATTTTAATCATTTTCTTTTAAAAATAAATCTTTTATCCACCTGAAACTCAGCTTTTTGAGTCTTCGCTGGTATTTTGGTGAGAAGTTGGGAAGGGTTGCAGGGAGGACTGTGAGGCAGGAGGCATTTTGGACCCCAAATGGCCCCGTTTTGAAGTCTCTGTGTCAGAAAGTGGGGAGGACACCTCGGTGGCTTGGTCGGTTAAGGTTGGTTAAGCTTGACTTGATTTCAGCTCAGATGGTGATTCTGGGGTTGCAGGGAGTGAGCCCCCTGTCGGGCTCCCTGCTGAGCATGGGGCCTGCTTGGGATGTTCTCTGGCTCTCTCTCTCTCTCTCTCCCTCCCTCCCTCTCCCTCTCTCTCTCCCTCCCTCTCTGTCTCTCTCAAAATAACATAAGATAAAATGAAGTGGGGGGAAAATACACACCCCGAAAAGAAAGCGGGGTAAATCTAGACAAAAATCAACAAAATAAGAAATCCCCTCTGCAAATAATAGCAGTAGCATTTCGACCACAACTCATTTTCTTGGGCCGGTGTTCTTCCTCCCTGGGCCACCTGCATGGCCGCAGGGAGCGGGCGGGACCGGGAGCACCGAGCCTGGCTCTGCCATCAGCCCCTGCGCGGTGAAGGCCAAGGCTGCCCCCGAGGTTCCGGCCCCTTGGGGACAAAGCCGGCGGCTGAGGGCAGCTGCCCCAGGAGGCGGGGGGGGGGGGGGGCGCCTTACTCGCTGCAGAAACTGCTTTAACTGTTTGGAGACTTTCCCACAAGGGCCAGTAGGTCGATATTGGGGCTCCGTGGGCCGTGGGGTCTCTTGACCCCACGTTTGCGGCCAGAGCAGCTGCGGACGACAGGCAGGCGAGCGAGCGGAGCCGGGCGCCCGGAAGCTTCCCGGACACTAGCGCTCGCGGTCCCCTCCCGAGCTGGCGACTGCGGCCTCCGAGCCCCTCCCGTCCTGCTCGGGGACAGACCCCGTGAGCCGCCAGGCACCCCCCGAGGCGGACCGGCAGCCCGTTGACAGGCTCCCAGATGCAGGAACAAGATTCCAGGGGGTCTGGACCCCCCCCTCCGCCGCCCCGCCCCCCGCAGGTATTGCAGGGGGAGTCTGGTGCCCGCGGGGCTGACCTCCGCCGGGTCCCTCCGCACAGGGTTGTGCAGCGAAGGTGAAGCGAGGGTGTGTGTAGATTCCTCGCCCCGCCCCCACGTGCTGTCTCGAACTCAGCCTCACCCTCCACACAGCCTCACCCTCCACACAGCCTCACCCCTCCCTGGAGGGTTCCGACTCCCGGTCGCCCACCGGCACCTGCGAACCAGGAGCACCCGGTGCTGCACGGTCCTGAGTCCTGGGGCGGTTCCTGGTCCATCCAGCGACTGTGGGACTGCACAGGGCCCGGCCCGGCCCGTCTATCAGGGCCGCAGGGCTGTCCACGTGTGTCCCTGCGTCTCTCCGGGTCCAGCCGCCGGCTGTCTCACAGTGTCACAGTGGACTTGTGCTCCCCCATCCCCCCGTGGGGCCTGTGGCCTCATCGCCTGTGCTGACACGGCTCCATGGCTCCTCTGCCACGCATGATCCATCACTTGCTCGTCGTCAGGTGTCTGTCATTTATCAGGCACCCGCCTAGGTGCTGGCCCTGCAACCGCGTCACCAAGGCTCCGACCCGTGGAGGACTCGGTGGCCACGAACAGACAGGTGCCTGGTGGAGACCATAAGAAGGACAAAGCTGCTGTGTTTTATGGGGGGGGGGACCCCACGAGGTCACAGGTGAGCAGACAGCTGGAGGAGGGCAGGCCAGCCCCGAACAGGGCCAACGGGGCCTCGGCAGCAGGAGTGTGGCTGGGGTGGGGGGAGGTCCCGTGGGGCCGGGTCTCCCAGGAGGGGAAGGGCAGCCCGGCTGTTGTACCCAGGACAGGGCTGGCGGGGAGACCAGGGCGGAGAGGAGAGCCTCTGGCCTTGGACAGGTGGTGCGGCGGGAAGGTTCCGGATTTGTGTTTGGAGGTAGGGCCACTGATCGATGTATGTTAGGTGGTTTCCAAGGCCGGGTTCCTGCTAATGGCGGCACGCCATCCTTGTCCTGTCCCTGGGAACTGTTGGTGTCGGCTGTGGGGACTCAGTGCATCCTGGGCTCGGTGTGGGTGTGGGGCGTGGGGGTGGGGGTGGGGGCTCCATGTGAGGCGTGGGGGCTCGGCGTGTCCTGGGTCCAAGCCCGTCTGCTTGTGCTCCCCTGACTGAACCGTCGGTTGGGCTCAGCGCCAAGGTCTGCCAGGCCCTGCGCTCCCCACGGAGGCCGTCCTGGGTGCTAGCCCGCCCACCTTTCTGGACACACCTTGCTGCCCTGCTGCGTCCCCTGCCACCGCTCCAGAGCTGCACTGTCCCCCAGGAGCCCCGGGGCCACGCCGCCGACTTCCTGACACCAAGAATCACCTGCAGGGTTGACAAGCATCCAGGCGGCCCCGGGAGGGGCAGGGGCAGCCCCTGGGCTCTTGTTAACGCCCCTCCCCTCCCCCGCCGGCCTGGGCCCTCTCTCGATGGCCAGTGCCCTCTGCTAGGTGCTGAGGCTGGCTGTCCACAGACCCGGTGCGGTGCCAAGGGCACGTGGGAGAGCCCGGTGGTACTGGTCCCAAAGATGCCCGCACCCTGATCCCCACAACCTGTGGGCCTGTTCACTTCCAGGAAAAGGCGGAGGAAAGGCTGCCGTCAGCCGACCTCAGAAGAGAGGGGCTCCCGGGTTACCAGGCCAGGCCCGAGGCGGTCGCTGGGGCCCTGAGTGGCAGAGGGGGGCCGGAGGCGGACAGAGCGATGTGAAGCGAGCTTGCCGGCCCGGGGGCAGTGTGGGAACGGAGCCCCTGGGTGTGCTGCCCACGAAAACAGAGCGGTGACGGATGGCAGTGCCTGAGCCCCGGCAGCGGCGAGCTGGGTGCGTGGGAGCCGGCGACGGGCAGCTTCCCAGCCAGGACGCCGGAGGCCAGAGCTCGGGGCCCCCCTGGCATGTCTGGGAACGCTCGGTGGCGGGCGGAGCTGAGAGATCCCAGCCGGCCAGACGCTGAGCCCCGAGGAAGCAGATAAGGACCCGCCCCGCCTCCCCGGTCCCGCCGCAGACGGCGGCCCTGCTGTGCCCACGCGGGACGGCGCGGAGACCCGGGGTGGGGTACCCGGGGGGGTGCTCCAGCCTTCCACGTCCAGGCCCACCTCCCAGGGGGGACACTGCCCGGAGCGTCTGCTGACAGGCCGCCTGAGCAGCCAGCACAGGACAGACGTCCCCAGGCTCACCTGGGCCCCGGGCACCCTCGGGCAGGCCTTGGGCTGAGTGTAAAGCCTGCTGGCTTCCGGAGGGCGTGGCTCTTCTCTGACTTTTCCTTTCCTTACATTTTTGTGTCCCCACCACCTAGCACGGTCTCTGGCTGGCCCCGGCCTCCAGCCACCGCCGTCCGCCATGGACAGCCTTGGGGGTCCCTGCCCGCCCCTCCTGGCTGCTGTGGGAACGGAGTCCCTGAGCCCCTGGGGGTGCTGCCCACCAGAGCAGAGTGGGGACCGAGGGGCGGGCCCGACCCAGCAGCAGGGAGCTGTCCACCCGGCTGAGCCCCGGACCAGGGGCCCCGCAAACAGCCCTCCCGGCAGCACAGCCGCTCGCGGCCTTTGCAACTTTCCCCCACGTGAAGGATTGCCTGGGTTCCTTAGTCGTCACCGTGTCCGTGTCGCAGTGGGGGGCTGGGGAGGCGGGAGGGCCAGCTCACAGCCGGGGTCGCTCCGGGCCTGGGCTTCGCCCCCAGCCTTAGTTTGGGGCTGAGGTCTCCTTACCCAGCTGGGGGAGGAGGGTGTCCCTGGGTACAGCCTCGTCTTCTGTCTCTGTGGCCGTGGGAGCTGGACCGGGGCCGACGCGGCCGTAAGGCCCCGGACGAGGCAGGCGGCACGCTCCCCTGCTGCCCTCGCCTCGCCCAGGCTCGCCCACCTGCCCCCGGGCGCTGCCCTGTGCCCGCCTCACTGCCGGGGCCGCCGCTCCATCCAGACCCGGGTCTGCTCTCTGGAGGGTCTCCTGCCGCATCAGACAAGCAGACAAGCGTCACTGGCTCATGACCCGGACGGGGGCTCCAGCTAAGGGTCCAGCAGAGCCAGGAGTCAGGGTGAGTCACTGTCCCCTCACGCCCAGCTTCTTTATGTGGGGGCCAGAGCTGACACTGGCCAGCAAGCCCTGGGAACAGAGGAGGACCCACCCCCCTTTTCCTGGGATGGATCTGATGGTGAGGCTTGGGCCACAGGACAGCCCCCGACCCAGTCCCTGACCAGGGGGGAGAGGCCAGGCCGGAGCGGGCGCGGGGTCAGCCCCCCGTAGCCACTCGAGGGAGGGGTCCCCACAGTGAGACACTGCCCAGGTGCCCCTCCCTGCATCACTCAGAGGACAATCGGGAAAGACGGCGTGTCTGACCTGGGAGGCATGGGAGCAGACAGAGCACGGAGCATCGGGTGACACAGATACTCGGTCACGCGGTGAGAAAGCAGAGCGTAAAGCGACAGAAACAGTGTGGTCCCAGACATATCTGGAATGCCATCGGACGCAGCGGCTGGGACCCCAGAGCGAGACCTGCCATCCTCCTGTGCGGATCTGTACTTTCTCAAGCCGCACAAAGACACACACCCGAACTCGGTAATTGGGGGGGGGGGGGCAACGCTATTAATAACGCCCCGGGGCTTTCCCAGCCCCCCCCCCCCGGCAGCAGCGGCCGGAACCGGGTGTCTCCCGGTGACAAGCCCCGTCCTTGCTCTCAGCCGGCCATCTGAGGGCTGCAGGCCGGGGGGCCCGCCCACTGACGGGTCATCTTCCCAGGCCTCCAGCCAGGCCCAAGGGTTTTCACGGAGGCCCCCGACCCCCCAGTGGTAAGCCCAGGGCCTCCCCGAGTCACCTGGCCGGGCCCATCGGTCCCACCTGAACCCGGGGGACCCTCCTTACACGCCCTCCCTGGGGCCCCTCAGCTGCCAAGATGCGTCATCCCGACCCTGACAGGCCCGGCAGCGAAAGGTACACGTGTCCGTCACCGGAAATGTGCCCAGGGGCACACACCGCCCCTGCCCAGGGCCCCTCATTCGATGGGCGGTCACCCCGAAACCTGGCCGTGGGCGCCTGCCCAGCCCCTCCCGCGAGCGCGTCCGTGCCCCCCCACCCCCGCCAGCGTTTCGCAGGATCCCAGAAGCCAAGTATTGATCTCTTGGGATGTTTTGCCTGTTTCCTGATAAATAATTCACTTTAAAGCAAACCACTGCTTACAGTTAAGTTTTGAATTCCTCCGATCAAATATCCATCGAGCAAACAGACAGAAATACTTAATTTGAGGGAGGACACGTGTCATCACAGCAACCCGCTAACACGGCTCGTCCGCCGGCCCCACCCCCGTCCGGACCGCCTGCAGGGGACCGGCTCGTCCGCGGCTGTCACAGGGTCCAGACCCGAGTGGGGCCGTTGGGTCAGGGAGGCCAAGTCTGTGTGCGATTCCCTGGACGCCTCCTCAGGGAGGGCGCCGGGGTCTGTCCCTGAGTCCTCGGAGACTTGCGTCCACGCAGCCTGCCGCACAACGAAGAAAAGCCGTGTTCCAGGCGCATCATCGCTGTGCTCGCAGGCCCAGCCCGCAGAGTTGGAGACCCCCCGCCACAGCAGTCTGCCTCCAGCCCTGGGGACCGGACGTGGACCCCTGCGGCGTTTTCACAAACCTAACACAAGTGCGTAACCCACACGGAGGTCCACACGCAGAGCTCCGCTCCCGACCCCTCCGGAGACCCGTGTCCACATGCGGCCTCGCGCGTCGCAGCCTCACACAGGTGGCCATGCGTGTGTCCCACCCCAGGCTCGCCCGCGTGGCTCCAGCCGCGTCTACGGGGGGCGGACTCGGAAGCCGTCCCCCAGGTCTGCAAACCGAGGTCGGGGGTCTCTTGGGAAGGGCAGGCTGAGCTGTGACCCCACAAACAGGACAGCTGTCCCCTCCCCTCTCCCCTGTGCGTGATCTTCCCAGCCTCTCCCTTTGCAGGGCCGCCGGCAGTGCAGGGGGCTCCGTGCAGACTGGGCCACCAGAGCCCACCCAGGGGAACCTCCTGCGTTGACCACTTTTGCAAGAAGTCGGGGAAACCACAAGCTCTTGTGGGCTGGCTCTTGCCTGGTGGCCGGAGGGGCCTTTCCAACCCCCAGAGGCACCGTGTCGCTCGGGGTGAGCTGACAGCCCCCCCCCCACGTGCTGGAAACAGCTGGTAACAGACACGATTATGCTGGGCCGGACCTGCCCCTCCTGCGAGAGGGGCTTCTGGCGGCTCTCAGAGGTCGACCCAAATCTCCAGCGTGGCCCTCCCCCACCCTCAGCCCCCTCAGTGCGGCCCTTGGCCACACCCACAACCCCCCCACACCTGCTGCCCCTGCTGTCCAGAACATTCTCCTCCCAGGCCCCGGAGTGACGCCTCGCCCAGCCAGGGCTCTGCTCCCACAGCCCCTGCGGCCACTCTCTACCCCGCACCTGTTTCCCTCTCCTTCAGTCCGTTACGTGTGCCTTGGTTTCCCCATTTATCACCAGGCCTCCCCATGAGAACGGGGGTTCAGGGTCCCCATCAGAGGACGGCGGGAGCACAGGGCACGGCGCTGGGGGCAGGAGCGGGTGGCCGGAGAGCGAGGAACCGACGGACAGGGCTGGGTCCCACAGGGGCAGCCCCAAGCGACGTGGGCTCTGCATCCCGGGTGCGAGTTCTCCCGCCTGTGGCCACTGCGGCCTCACTTCGTGGGCCTGGCAGCCGCCCCGTCCTGACCCTCGCGGGCGCACTGTGCCCGACGGGGATTGCTGGAGGTCCGCCCAGCCTGCAGGGCAGGCACCCCCAGACCCGAGCTGCCCACGGCAAGGGGACTGGGGGTCGGTCCCAGCCAGGCGGGGGAGGCTGTCCCCGCGGACGGACGACGCAGAGCAGCCTCGGCTGGGCCCTGCTTCATCTCGGGCGCCCGTGCCCCACGTACCCGAGGGTGTGGCCCCGAAGATACACCGCGTGCAGGTGGCCTCCTGGAAAACAGGGCTGATGAAGCTCATGCCCTGCAGGATGGCGCAGACCCGACGACATCGAGGTCCCGGCCGTGGGTCTCCCACCTCCTCAGCCGGCTGCCTGTCGGCACCTGCACCACTGTCCCCCTCTGGCCCATTGTCACGTGAGCCGTGGGCGCAGCTGCACAGACACGGGTCCCTTGCGGGTCTGGGGTCCCCCAGGCCCCTCCCTGTCTCTGCTGTCCACACAGGGAAGCTTCGACGCACAGAGCAGCACTGGGCCCAGGGTGGGGGTGGAGCTGAGGACCAAGCGTCCCTCCCGGGGGGGACCGAGTTCCCGGTCGGGCTGCAGGTGCGGCCCGGGACCACCACACAGCAACCTGGCTGCCTCCGCCAAGGTTCTGGCCGGAAGCCGTGGATAGAGAGGGGCTGCATTGAAGCCTGGACCGGGAAGGGGTGACGAGGAAACGGGGGCTCACAGGCCGCAGGGAGCCAGACGACGCCCCCGCAGTGCCGTCCACGGGGCCTGACGAGGTCACGACCGGTCGGAAACCCCACTCGGCCTCTGGAACCGAGCGCTGGGTCTGTTGCTGTAAATAGTTACACGTGGACGTGATCACCTTCCCGGAGGGAGATTCAGCCGAACGCCCGAGCCTGTGAGGCGCACGCGCGGTGACCCAGAAATTCCATTTTTAGATCTGCTTTCAGGGAACGCCGCACACCGAGCTTGTGCACACAGGGGAAGGGGCCCGACATTCATTCGACTGCTCCGGCAGGGGTCCGTGGACCAGCCGGTGGCACCACCCCAGCCCTGCTGGCGGCTTCTCTCCCAGGCTCCCTGGCACCGGGTCCTGGGCAGGATGGGGGTCTCAGGGACGGCAGCAGGGGAGGGTGCACCCGCACTGGCCGCTCGAGTCAGGCGCGGGCCCCAGGCGCCCCTCCGCGGGGTGGAACGTGGAAGGACAAGGAAATACGCTGCACTAAGAAGACCATGCATGAGATTATCTGTGATTCTTACTTTTTTCTTCATATATCTCTGCAACTTCTAGATTCCCTACAATAAACATGTATTTCTTTCCAGCAAAAACGCACAGGGTAGGGGCGCCTGGGTGGCTCAGTCGGTTAAACGTCCGACTTCGGCTCAGGTCATGATCTCACGGTTCATGAGTTTGAGTCCCGCATCGGGCTCTGTGCTGACAGCTCGGAGCCTGGGGCCTACTTAGGATTCTGTGTCTCCCTCTCTCTCTCTGCCCCTCCCCTGATCTCATGTGTATGGTCTCTCTCTCTCTCTCTCTCTCTCTCTCTCTCTCACACACACACACACACACACACAAATAAATTTTAAAAAACGTTAAAAAAAAACCCATAGAGTAGACTTCCACTTGCAGCCAAGAAGGACCACAGGACCTGGATTCACGTTCCCGCCGGAAACAACCAGAACACAAAACACACAGAGCTGGGGTTTTCACGGTGGACACAAGGCAACAAATGAGCCGTGGTGCCCACAAAATGGGAGGTAGACCAGGTGAGGCCACGAAGTTCTCAGGCTGTCCAGCAGCGAGGGGGACCCAGGAGGACATCCTGTGCTGAGGGTGCGGGCGTCCAGGGAGACCGAGGCGGCCGCAGTGTGCAGGGTGGACCCCGGGGCGGAGGGGTACTGAGACACACAGGTGCCCTGATGAGCTCGTTGGATCCATGGTTAGAAACCTTCCCACAAAGAACACTCAGCCTGGACGGCTTCGCTGGGGGACCCTAACAGACAGGTACAGAAGAGCGGGTGGCAGTAAGCGCTCTCATAAAATTGGAAAGAAAAGAATTATTCCCAAGTCACTCTGTGAGGTCGGTGTTGTCCTAATACAGAATCAGACAAGGTATCAGAAGAGAAAATATATAAATACCTCTCACGACACAGATGAAAAATTCTTTAAAAGTTTATTAAATTGAACCCAACAATAAATTAAAAACACGAGTACACCGTAACCCAATGGGGATAAGTCCAGAACTCAAGGTCAGTTTACATTCAAAATCCCACCAGTATAGTTCACCATATGACCAACGTAAAAGAAAAACCATAGCAGCATTATCTCAATAGACACAGAAAAAGCCCTTGATAAAATCCAACATCCATTCTGGTAAAAACCAGGGAAACCAAAATAGAAGGGGACTTCCTCCACCTGATAAAGGGCATCTACGAAAACCCACGGCTGACATTATCCTTACCGGTGAGATCAAACGCTTTCTCCCAAGATCATAAAGAAGACAGGGAGCTTATATAAAGTCCAGAAATAGACCCACGCACACAGACAACTGAGTTCTGACAAAAATGCAAACGCAGTTCAGCAGAGAAAATGGTCTTTTTAACAAATGGTGTAGGAAAGTGGCTAGCCGTTTGGGGGAAATGGACATTATCTGTATCCCCTGCACCACAGACCAACAGTCAAGCTTATAAGGGACACCAGCGGACAAGTGTCCACATGGTTTGTCCATGTGCCAAACCTAAGCTAGAAAACCCCTACGTAAGAAAACACAGAAGAAAATCTTTGCAGCTTTGGGTGAGGCAAGGATTTCTTAGATTCAAAACCAAAAGTATGATTGGAGAAAGAACAAATCAATAAACCGGAATTCATCAAAATTTAAAATACCTGCTTTTTAAAAGACATGATGAAGGGAATTAAAAGCACAGCTACAGACTGGGGGAAAATATCTGCCGTCGACGTGTCTGATGAGAGTCTTATCCGGAATATGTAAAGAGCTCTCAAAACTCATAATAAGAAACCCACCCCTTTGAAAACAGGAGGATTTGAGCAAACGATTCAGCAAAGACGATACACAGAGAGTAATTCAGAACAGAAACACCGCTCCGCACCGCTGGTCATTAGGGAAACTAGGACCCAGTGAGACTCCACCACCCACCAATAGAAAGGCTAAACATAAAAGGACTGACAATGGACGTGGAGCAGTTCGTGCACTGCTGGTGGGAATGCAAAGTGGCTCAAGCATCTTTAGAAACAACTTCTTACACAGCTGAACGTGCACCTTCAGAGGATCCAGCCACGTGACTCTCCGAGGGACGGGGAAGCCCGCATCCACACAGAGCCGCGTGCGTACATGTCCACGGCAGTTTTATTTGTGAACAGCCCCGATGCCCATCGACAGGGCAGGGGGCAGACAAGCTGCGACACCCTTGCCGGGGGAGCCCGGTCGGCAGTTATCAGGGATGAAACCCGGCCTCCCACGGCAGCACAGATGAATCTCACAGTGACGATGCTGTGGGACAGACTTAAGACAAGAAGACGCAGACTAATCCGCAGTGACACGGAGCAGGTCAGCGGCCGCCTGGAGACGGGGGTCTGTAAGGAGGGCGGGGGCGCGGGCTCGCGGCTGGGCACGGGGAGACTGGGAGACGGGGGGTGGTCACGCCATGGTTGCGGTGACGGCTGCATGGGGACACGCCCGCCACAGCCTGTCAAGCTGCAGTTTATCAAACGTCAACTTCATCCGGCTGTTTTAAATTCTGAATAGTGGCATCAATAAAACAGCAGAATAAGGACATCTGGATAAAAGCCTCTTATCCACAGAAGCCATGAGAACACTGGCGAAAATGGTGAGAATCAACTTTTCCAGGCCTCTGGAAATTAACCAGAGACTTGCGACATGGGACATTTATTCAAGAGAAACTCCTGAATCCCGGCCGGACCACGAGCTCTGTGCCATCGTCACCTGCCGGACGCCCACGGCCCACCCCATCTCCACGGTAACCCGGCGGCCCCTGGAGGGGACAGAAAGGAGCCGGAGCTCCCGCAAATCCCCTCCCAGAGAAGTGCCATCACCCGGCCTGTCCGGTAGTTCCCACGAGACCCCACTTGTGAGACTGTCTTCATCAGACGTGACCTGGAGCTCTCCCGGTAGGAACAGCCATTTCTCCGAGGGAATCTGTGTAGAGAAAAATCAGAGGCAACTGTTCAGCACTGCGGCTGCCTGAGGCAGCAGGTCACAGCGCGGGCAAAAGCAGACCAACGAACAAGCCTAAAAGGAACGCTGGGGCACAAGACGTCCACAGGGACATCTGAAAAGCTGCTACACGTTCCTAGGAATCTGAAAGGCTGGCACGTGCTCCCCGGCCCTGCTCGCTGGCCTCCGTGTCCGCCGCCTCGCGGAGAGCTGTGGACACGCCGAACGCCCACAGAGCCCCTTGGCCAAGACGGGGCAGTGCTGGTTCCTCGAATTCCGGAAGATCTCGCTCTGATCCTCAGCTGACCACCAGGCTAGCTGAACACACTTCCGTGGCTACAGGCTTCCCAGAAGTCCTACCTAAGAACCCTACACACACACCACCGCAAAACTGCAGAGGGGTCGGGGGAGACTTCCAGAGCTGCCACGTTGTATCGTTTTAAATATCCAGCTTGAAGACAGCAGAGACGGGCAGAGACAGCAGAGAGGGTGTCCCACACGGGGGGGGCGGGGGAGGCGGGGGGGGGAGACGGCGCTCCACAGCCCCGCCCCTGGGGCAGCCGCACACACTCACGCCCAGGACCTTAAACCAGGTGTTGTGAGTGTGTGCAGAGAACTGAAGGAAACCATGTCTAAAGCACTAGAAGAAAGCATGAGAACAATGTGTCAGCAAGTAGGGAAGACCAGCAAGAAGACAGAGAACTGCAGAAACCCTGGAAAATTCGCTACCTGTTGGGAAACACTCCCTGGCAGGTGTTGGGGACAGGACAGAGGAACGGGGGCCACTGCGTCTGGGGGGGACGAGAGCATGAGAGAGTATGAGGGGAGCACAGGAAGTATGGGGAGCACAGGAAGCACGGAGAAGTACAAGGGAGCACAGGGACCACAGGGGAGCACGGAGAGTATGGGAGCACGAAGGAGCACGAGGGAGCACAAGGACCACAGGGGAGCACAAATAGTATAGGAGCACAGGGGAGCACCGAGAGCATGGGGAGCACAGAGAAGGACAGACTATGGGGAGCACAAGGGAGCACAGAGAGTAGGGGGAGCACAGGGACCACGGGGGAGCACAGAGAGTACAGGAGCACAGGGGAGCACAGAGAGTAGAGGGAGCATGGAGGAGCACAGGGGAGCACAAAGAGTAGGGGGAGCACAGGGGAGCACAAGGGGGCATAAAGAGCAGCACCTCAGACCCCCGCAGACCCCCACGGGCACCGGCAAGCACGCTGGCACAGAGTGGAATCCCAGAAATAGGGGAAGGTGAGCAAAGGTCACAGAATATTTGAAAAAATAATGGCCAAAAACTTACCAAATTTGATGAACACCATTAATGTACACGTTGCAGAAGTTCAGCAAACTCCAGGCTAGAAACTCTGGAAACGCTTCTCCACCACACTCGCCCCAAGCGAACTGTGAGATGTGAAGGACAGACAGGCCCTGCCAGCCCGAGGGAGAGCGGGCGTCCCATCGGGAGCCTCGAAGGCCACGTCCACGGACCTCAACCAGAACTCGGCACGCTCAGGCTGCCCTTCAGAAATGAGGGTGAAATTAAGACACGTGAATGAAATACATTTATAACAATTTACAAACACATAAAATTTTTGAATGCTAACGACAGGAACAAGAATAAACAAAATCTGAGCGCATCATCACGGACCAGCCTGCCCTCCCAGGAACACGAAAGGGGCCTGAAGAGACCCTGGATGGTCACGGGGATCAACGTGAGGGAGGAGAGAAGGCGGGAGCGCACCCACCGAGGCGGATACAAGACTTGCGCACGTGCGTTTCCATCTGCGCCCTCAGCCGGGTGTGGACCCGGGAGCGTGAAGACACGGGCACGCAGGCGTGCGCGCCGCCCACTGCGAGGTGTTCACACGCTCCAGAGGCTCAGCCCACGTGCCCATCGCCCGATGAGAGGCGAACGGCGTGCGGCCCGCCCACGAGCTGGAGTATTACCCAGCCGGGCAAAGGGGTGGGGGAGCCTCAGAAACGTGACGCTGAGTGAAATAAGCCAGACGCAGATCACATTCTCCGTGATTCCGCTCAAAGGAAAAGTCCGGAACAGGGAAATCCACAGAGACAGAACGTAGGTTCCGGGCTGCCAGGGCTCAGAGGACGAGGGAAACAGGTGAGTGCTGAGGGCTGTGGGCTTTCTGTTCGGGGTGAGGAGAAAGTTCTGGAACTAGACAGGTGACGTCTGCCCTACACTGTCCGTGTACTAACTGGTGCTGAGCTACACTTGAAAAGGGCAAATTTCAAGATACATGAATTAGATCTCACTGCTTAAAACTTCTGTAAGACAGTTTCTTTGAAAGATGGTAACTGATAAAAAGATCACGGCAACGCCCGTCCGCGTGGACCGTGCTCCGTGGGCCCAGGGGACGGGGGTGCCCGCCGCTGGAGACCAATCAGCTGTGTGCCCGGCGACAGGGAGGAGCTTCTGGACAGGCCGGAACAAAGACATTCTGGCGGCTTCCATGGACAGGGTCACCAGATGCTCTCCTTCAGCCTTCAAGCAGCCACGTTGGAAGCCGAGGTCCCGAGCGCCCACCTGCCGAAGCGGGACCTGCAGCCCAGCCCCGGCAGGTGCTCCGGCCCGTTGGCCGTGCTGCGGCCGCAGTGGTCACCGGGTGCTGTGGTCAGTTCCAGAAAAGTCAGGAGAAGGTGGGAGATGAGATCCGACCTTGTTCCCGACCTTGCCCCCGGCCCGTTCCACCCAGAATCACCCGGAATCACCGGAACTATCTGGAACCATCCAGAACCACCCAAGCAAAGGGCTCCCGGGAGTGAGGTTCAGGGGGAACCCAGCCACCCAGCAGGGCCCCTGAAGAGCTGGTGCTCGGGAGGCCCTGCAACGCCCCCCCTGCGTCCCTGACAGGCCCCCACCCAGTGGGAGGCATGGGAGGGGCACCAGGCTGAGCGCTGTCCCTCCTGCATCCCCTCCGTGTGTCGCCCAGACCTCCCGGCTCTCTCACAAGGACGCCCGTGGCCGCCTCAGGGCCCAGCCGGGCGATCAGAACCACCTCCTTCCTAAAATCCTTCATTCGCTCACAGCTTTGGTCGCAGAGCGTGAGATTCACAGATTCCGGAAATCAGAAGTGAACACGTCTTGGGGAGCGTTTTTCAGCCTCGTACCCAGGGGTCTGTATTTTCTACGTGGAGGACTGTGGTTATACAGGAAAGAGACTTCTCAAACTTCCGGACTGAGACACCTCCCGGCCCTCACCTTCCACGCTGGCTCTCGGGCATTTTGCAGAAGCACCGCCAGGCCCTGAGCGGTGGCTCACGTGTCCCTGCTGCTCGCGGGAGCTCGGGCCCGGCGCCAGAACCGGGAAGGCAGTGAGGCGGCAGCGGGCCCTGGGCTCAGCTCTGGCCTCGAAGGGACGCGTGGCCGCCCTGCCACACATCGGGACCCGACAGTCCGGTGGGTTCTCCTACCACCTGGTGCCTCCCGCGTCTCGTTCCCCAGTTAGCAGGGCAGGAAGTCTCTCTGGGGAAGATCGCCGGAACAGACCCTGGATCTGCACAAACGTGAAACTGGTACCAGGGTTTCCTGAAAAAAACTCTCAAGCCACCGGCAGCTTGCCCGCAGACATGTCACTTGCCCGCAGACACGTCGCTTGCCCGCAGACACGTCACTTGCCCACAGACATGTCACGCCAATGGGGCCCAGAACTGCTTTGTATCTGGAGAACCACACGGGCACCTGGCTGATGCCCGACTCTAGATTTCAACTCTTGATTACGGCGGGATGGAGCCCCGCGTCAGGCTCTGCACTGATCGTGGCGCCTGCTTGCGATTCTCTCTCTTTCTCCCCCGCCCCACATGCTCTCTCTCTAAAATAATAATAATAATAATAATAACATATTTGCAGAATCACAGCGACACCTGGGAGTTCAGTTAGCTGAGCAACTGACTTGATTTCAGCTCAGTTCATGATGCAGGGTCGTGAGACCGAGCCCCCTGTTGGGTTCTGCACTGAGCATGGAGCCTGCTTGGGACTCTCCCTCTCTCCCTGTCCCTCTCCCTCCCTCTCTCCTCCTCTGCTCATCCCCCCCCCCCCACGCACTCTCTAAAACAACCACCACCACCACCACCACAAACTCGGAAGCCTCACCTCGGAATGTCTCACCAGGGGACATTGCAGGGCAGCCCGGCCAGGTCTCAGGGCCTGGGCATCGGGCTGCAGCTGACGGCTGGTGCACTGGCCCATCTGGGGGCACCTGGAAGGAGCAGGAGGCAGGGACGGGGCCAGAACGGGAGTCCAGCCGTCGCCCACAGGCCCCATCTGAGCACGCAGGGGGGCAGCGGCGCGTCTGCACCCGAGCTCACGAGTCTGCCTTTCCTGCAGAGAACTCGGGGGTGGGGGGTAGATGGGCACGCGTTCCCAGATCAGGGCCTGTGGCATCGTGGTGCCCATGCCGCACCGGCCTCCAGTCCCCCGCGGGCCTGACCCCCACTGCCTGCAGGACCATCCAGGCGAGGACGCTCGGAGGCCCCTGCTTTCTCTGCGGCCTCGCAAGGAAGCAGCTACGGCTGCTTGGGGAGAGTGACTTGGAGCACAGCACAGACCTGCTTGTTGTCGCCGGGTTTGCAAACACCGCGGAATAACTGGAAAGCGTCCTGGCCGGGAAAACGCTTGCGCAATGGATCCGCGAGAACATTTGCAGAAAGAGGACTGTGGACGGTCCAGCTCCAGGCCGCGTTCATCCAAAGACCCTCCGAACCACAAGGCAGGTGCAGCTTCACCCACTTGGGTTTGGAAAGCACGGGTGCTTTTGGGCCGTGCGGGGGGAGGGGCAGAGAAAGAGGGAGACAGAGGATCCAAAGCAGGCTCTGCGCTGACAGCAGAGTTAAAGCAGAGGCTCGAACCCACGAACCATGACATCATGGCCTGAGCCGAAGTCGGATGCTTAGCCGACCGAGCCACCCAGGAGTCCCCAAATCCGACTTTCTAAAAGAAAAAAGCATTTAAGGTTTCAGGGTGAAAGGGAGAGTAAACAGCATCCTCGCTTGCGGTAAAATAAACCAAACCCAGCAGGACCCTCACAGGAGACCCTCCAGGAGGCGCCAGCCAGGCGGCGGGCCCGAGCGCAGGCAGGCTGCTTCCGGGGCGCAAGGACCCTTCTGCAGGGGAGAGGCTGAGCAGAGCAGGCTCCCAGAAGGAGGTGAGGGAGCCATAAGGTCTCCGCTCCTCACACCTGCGTTTCCTGGTGTGGGCTGCTCTAAGCAGCGCTCGCAGATGGGCTCACAGGACGTGGATCGCGTGAGACTTCCCATGAAAGTTAAAGCACTGACTGGTTTGGGAATTCCGCCACCCTCCCCGCCCCTCCCCAGCTCGGGCTGTGCGCAGACCCCTCAGGCGGGCAGCTCCGGTGCCACGGGGGAGCGCCAAGTCCAAGCAGCACCAAGCGCGGCGCGGGCACAGAGCTTCCCTGCCTCGTGGTTTTCTACCCAGCGTCCCACGCGAGTCCTGTCAGGGTGAGGCCAGGACACTGCTGGAGGCCGCCAGCCCTTACCTGCCCGAGACCAGGTCCTGGGAGGAGGCCACAGACCCACTTCTGAGGGGCAAGGCCACCTCGCCCCCACACCAGGGCCTGGGGGGGCTTGGAGGGACGATGGCCCACAGTCGGGGAACAGAGACTGGAGGCAGAGGCTGAGCCTCTGGGCAGGCGGAGCTCTGTCCCCACCAGAGCCTGCAGGGCCCAGGGCGCTCCATGTGGCCCATGTGGCCCAGACTTGAAGGCTTTTTCCAGGGTCATCTCATGCCCCTGCTCTTCCTTCCTCTCACCCGAGGGGACAGATTGGCCGAGCCAGGCCCCGGCCCCATCCCCACGTGCTCCCAGGCCTGGCCATTTAGGCCCTAGGTGCTCACACGACAGCCGGAGCGTGCAGGCTGCCACCCACAGGGCCTTTGCACGTGCAGAGCTGCTCTCCTACGTGGCAGCTGGCGAGCTCGGGCCCCCGCACCTGGGCAGCCTCCAGCAGCTTCCTGTTTCCCTTCCCTCCTGAGAGATGGGCTATTCCTGCTGCTTCTGGAAAACCTGTTTGTTATTTGGCTCCTGAAACATCATCTGATTAAATAGACTCTGCCCTGGGCTGCCAGTCAGAGGCTGCGGGCACCCAGGGCCCACCAGCAGGCAGGAGTACTGGTGGCTGCCTGGGCATAGGCACCTGACATGCTCACTGAGGCTGGGACAGGTGTCAGGGATGGGACCCTGGGAATGGGGATGAGACAGGTGTGGGAATGGGACAGGTGTGGGGCATGGGACCAGGCATGGGGATGAGACAGGTGCGGGGGATGGGACAGGTGTGGGGAATGAGACAGGTGTGGAGATGGGACAGGTGTGGGGGTTGGGACAGGTGTAGGGATGAGACAGGTGTGGGGGATGGGACAGGTGTG
>CM053573.1:1532732-1552641 GCA_028646485.1 Cryptoprocta ferox
GAGGATGGTTTTGCTGGGTATAAGATTCTAGGCTGACTTTCGTCTTTCCACACACATTGCCTGCTGTGTGTGAGGTCAGCCGCGCATCGTGCTGGGGTTCCCTGGACGTGGGGGGTCAGGTGTCCATCGTGCTGGGGTTCCCCGGACGTGGGGGGTCAGGTGTCCATCGTGCTGGGGTTCCCCGGACGTGGGGGGGTCAGGTGTCCATCGTGCTGGGGTTCCCCGGACGTGGGGGGTCAGCCGCGCATCATGCTCTTGGGTGTCCTCTGCGGGGGTAAATGGGACTCTGACGTGTGTCCGTGTGGCGCGTCTTCCCCTACCTGGAGTCTCCGCGCTCCGTGCGTGTGTCAGTGTTTTCCTCCAGTTTGGCGGGTTTTCAGCTCCTGTTCCCGTGAACACTCTCCCTGCCCGGCTCTCTGGCACTTCCTGGGCACCCCGTAGTCTGCTGCTCTGCGACTGTGTTTCCCACGAGGCCGTGAGGCTGTTTCTGTTCCGCTTTCCGCCGAGGCCTGTTCTTTCTCGGTTCTTTTGTCGGGCTCTGTTCTCTGTGTCTTTTTCCTTCGGCTGCTTGTTGGCCGAGCGGTGGTGGGGGCGGGGTGAGGCTTAGGGACGGGGAAGGTCCATGCGTCTGCAAGGTCTGAGGTCAAGTCTCTCTTCCCATTGCACCTGCACTTGACCTTGAGTCGTAGGGCCGCAGCTCCCCCTGCTGGCGCCCGGGCTCCCGCTATTAATCTTTGTTTACGGGCCGCTCTGAGCCGCGTGAAGTGTGCGCGCAGCCGCTCATCTCCCCGCGCACGTTCTCTCGTTTTCGCCCTTCAGGCTGGCCGCCTGGGGTAGTCGGAGCCGCCGTTGGGTCGAAGCCGGTGCTTGAGCCCCCTGGCCCCATCGGGGTTTTGCTTTTCACACCGGCTGTGTGTGCGTGTGGCTCAGAGCCTGCCGTCATGGGGCCCGGGCTTTACCTTCCTGATCCGCTTCCAGCCGGGGACCAGCAGCTCCGAGGGTCCCTCTGTGCCTCCCGGCCCCGCACAGCCTTGAGCTTCACGCTGCCGGGCCGCGCCGCCTGCTGCCGGGCGGCGTTTGCGCAGAGGCCGTGCCCAGGCCCCGTGCCGTCGGCCTTCCGCCCCGGGTTACGTTCGGTTCGGGGAGCGCTTTCTCGTGTGCCCCGTCCAGTCCTGATTGCCCTTGGGGGCAGCCGAGGCCTCCAGGGCTGACCGTTCCCCGGCGCGCGCTCGGCCCGCTCTCCCACGTGGCCTCCGTGAAGCTGCCGCTCACCCGGCTCCTTGCCTCGTTGCCGCTGGTGTCTGCCCGGATCCGTGTTTTCCACACCACCTCAGGCTCGCGAGCCCCCGCATCCGTTCCAGAGAAAGTCCCGCCTCTGGCAGGACCTCTGTGCCCACACGAGGAGGGACGGCCTCAGCTTCTCCCTGCTGACACTCCCTCCCAGTCGTCTTCTTGGCTCGTCAGTGCCTGTGGCCCATAGAAGCTGGGGTGCGGGGTGAGCATTGCCGTTCTCAGCCTTCCCTGCCTCAGGCGGTGCTTCTGCCCAGCGGTGGGGGGTGGGGGGGCGGAGAAGGGGGCCCCACCGTCCGGCTCACCTTCTTGGGACTAGAGCCTGTGGCACGAGGGGGGGGATGGTGGGCAGCTGGGGAGCAGGGCAGAGCTCCCAAGGGAGTTTCTGTAAGGTGGGGGTGGAGAGCAGGGCAGAGCTCCTGAGCCACAGACTGTCCTGTTGTTGCTGTGTTTAATGCTTGTTTATTTACTTAGCGAGCGAGCAGGGTGGGGGCCTTGGGGCGAAGGAGGGGCAGAGAGGGGAGAGAGAGAATCCCAACCAGGCTCCATGCTCAGCACAGAGCCTGACGTGGGGCTCGATCCCACGACCCTGAGTTCATGACCTGAACCGAAATCAAGAGTGGGATGCCTGACTGACAGAGCCCCCCAGGTGCCCTTGTTCTCGATGAGATTTTTAATTTTCTTCAGTTAAATGGCTGCTGGAAGACCGTCTGCCACCCCCCTCTGCCTGCCCACGTGCCCGGGGTTCCCTGTAGCCCTGGCTCTTAACCCCTGTGCGGCCGGGCCGGGCAGGATTCCCACAGTGGGCAAAGTCCTCCTGAACTCAGGGCTACAGCCGAAGTCGAGGAAACGGGCCGCCGTGAGTGTGGTTGGCATCGGAATGAGGTGCTGTGAGGGCAGAGAGTGGAACCACCGGATGGAGGCTGTTTGAAGCGTAGAAGTAAGAGAAGCCAGGGAGGAAAACCTGGAGGAGACCGGGCAGACCAGAAGATAAAGCAACAGACGGACCCCGTGGGAAAGCCGAGCGTAGACGCTGGGCGCCAACGGCGAATGGCTAGATACTGGCTCCTAGTCGCATGACGGCCTTGGGGTCCTCCGAAGACCTCGGAACAGCGTGGCGTCGATACCTGGCCCAGTAGCTTCCAGAACCGTGAAGCGATGAGCTGTGAAGCGTGGACGGGGCCGACGGGCTGTGCGGAGAGAAGTGCGGGCGGCCCGGCCTGCACCCTGCCCTCGTCTCCTGTGGCTCCTCGGTGGCGGGAGGGCCCTGCTGGGCCGCCTCCCCGGCCCCAGCGCTGCGATGGCTTTCCCTCCCGCCCTGGGAGCCCTGGGCTACTTCCTGCCTCGCCCCAGTCCTGTCTGGTCTGCGACTCCCCTGGGGGTCAGTGCTCCGGTCCCTGTGGGGTCCCTGTCTGGAGCTGGGACCTGGAACGAGCCAGGCGGGCCTGGGCTGGGCGCAGCAGTGTGACTGGCAGCGACTGGGAGGGTTTTGAGGTCTCACCGTGGGGAGAACGTGGGGCGGAAAGTGACCCGGGGAGAGCCGATCGAGGCGGAGCTGGGGCTGTGAGGGGGGGAGTGGAAGAGTGAGGTGGTGCAGCCTCGGAACGACCCGGTCCCTGTCACAGCGCTCCTGAGCGCCGAGCTCGTGCTCCGTGATCACGCCCGGCCCGAGTCTGGTCTGGACGCTCCCCGCGCCAGGAGCAAAGCCCTCTTGGTGGTCCGAGGCTGCGGCGGCGGGAACAGGTGCTGCCGCAGAGTCCCCGGGTCTGGGCTCCCGCTGGCCCCGGGCGAGGCCGGCCTCCCCCAGGCCCTCGAGCAGGAGCCGCCCAGCCTTGCTCACCCAGAGGCCCCGCCGAGGGCTCTCCCTGCTTCGCGCCCGGCCTTGCGGCTGCATTCGGGAGCCACGGGGCAGTCTGACGCCTTCTCCTTTCCTTCTTAGGAATGGGCTTTCGTGAACGCTGATGTTTTTGCCGGGACCACGATTGACCCCGGCGCCTTGGTGCAGAAACTGGACCCAGACACGAGGAGCGTTGCGTCCGTCAGGAGAGGTGAGTGTGCGCCCCTGGGCCGGGGCGTCTGGGCCAGGGCAAATTTCAGGTTGGCCTGTACGTTTTTAAAAGGTTTTTTATTAATGAAAAACGTAAAGCACTAAAGCAGAAAGAATGGTAGAAAGAGCTCACGTGCACCCGTCACCCTATTTCAACACACAGTGGGTTAATTTGGAGAAAAGTGTTTTAATTGTAAAATCATTTTTTCTTTTTAAAGTTTATTTGAGAGAGAGAGAGAGAGAGAGCGTGCAGGCGAGCAGGGAGGGGCAGAGAGAGGAAGAGAGAGAATCCCAAGCAGGCTCCATACTCAGCACAGAGCCCGACTCAGGCCTCAGACTCATGAAATGTGAGATTATGATTTGAGCCACGATCGAGAGTCGGACGCTTAACCGACTGAGCTACCCCGACGCCCCGTCTTCATAGTTTTTTGAATTGAAGTTACTCCTCCAGAGCTGACATGTCTCCCCCTGCGTGCCCCCTGTGGCCTCCCCCCCACCCCGTTCCACCCCCCCGTGGTTGTGAGGCTGTTGGCCTTCTGCCCCTTGGGATGGACTCTGCTGTTTGGTCATATTGGTCTGGGCTGGGGTGCCGCCTGCCTCTTGGGGCCCCGGTCTCTCCCTGCACAGGCCGAGTGCTCCGCGGAGTTGGGGGACGGCCAGGCGGGAGACGGGGCTGCTCAGGTCGCCCTCTCACCTTCTCGTTTGTCCCCGCGGTGGCCCTTCCGAGTGACTGTCGTGTTTGTGGCTGCACAGCTGGACACCTGCAGCCCAAGGTCGCAGGGGCTCAGCCTGGGGTGACTGAGCCCGGCCTGACCTGTTGTCTGATGACGAGCGCGGGCTCTTGCTCTTGCCCCTTGCTGTGGCCCTTGGACGTCCCCTCCACCCAGGGGCGCGGTGGAGCAGCCGCAGAGTGTGTGGCTTTTGTTCCTGTGGCAGCTGGCAGACATCTCAGTGGGAGCCGTGTCCACTGAGGTGCAGGGCACACAGATTCCCATGCCCCTCAGAGGGGGGCGCTGCAGGGGTGAGGTCAGCCAGGCCGTCTGTGGGCGCTGGGGCCCCGAGTACCGTGCCGGCCTCCGGCCTGCCCATGGTGGGGTCTCTGTGAGGGGCCGGCTCCTGGCGAAGACCCAGGGCAGAGAGTGGGAGAAGCCCTGCGCGTGCCAGTGTCGCCGACAGTTCAGGGGAGTGGCGGGGGTTAGTGCAGGTGGAGACCTGGATTGGACCCTGCTGATCCACGTCGTTGGCTGCTGGACTTTGGAGCATCTGTTTAGCGTGGCATTTGCTGGGCAGGTGTGCCCCGTGGTCTGCCTTGGTCGTGCAGGCTCCGCTAGCCACGCTGGCCAGGCAACGCTCCCTTGTCTGTGCGGGGCTGGCGCACCTTGTCCCCTTCGAGGATGGTGCAGGGGGGCAGGGGTGACAGCATAGGGGCTGGACTCACCTTTGCTGGGCTCAGAGTGACGGGCCCCATCTGGGAGTGGCCACGATGCTCCCTCTGGCATGTAGCCCAGGTTCCCTGCCGCACACGGTCCAGTCCCTCCTCCCCACCTCTCTCCTCCCCTCCCCACCTTTCCTGCACGGTGCAGGGAGCGGATGAGGCCGAGCTCCCACCTCGGGGTATCTGGCTGGAGCCAGCACCAGCGGCACCGGGACCCCACCCGGCCCTGCCAGGCCTGGTTTTCGTCACTCTCCCGTGCCCTCTGGCCCGTCCACCTCCCCCGCCAGTCAGGGTTCCGGCCATCGGCCTGGCGGCTCCTGCTAGGGGCTCCAGGAGCTCAGGAGCCCCTCCCGTCTTCCTGGTCTCCTCTTGAAGATCCTGGACCCCAGGCTGGTCCTCCCGGCGCCTGGCTATGCACGGCCAAGTCCCTGCCGTCTCCTGACTGGGTTCTGGCAGCCCCTGCAGTCCCGTGGCTGCCTCCGTGGGAGTGGGCGCAGCGGCGGCGCCTCGGTGCGTCAGCTGACCTGCCCGCAGACATGGGACCCTGCGCTCCCGTGTCTCTGCTCAGCGGACAGAACTCTGCTACCTCTTGCCTTTGCACTGAGTCTCAGGGCGTTTTGGAACATTCCGGACCACCGTAGGTGGCATTGGCTGCTTGGGGAGCGTGGGCGCCCAGAAGGGCAAGGTGTTACTCTCCACAAAGGGAACGCTAGAAGTTTGGGTGACGTGAACCTGAAAACCCCAGGGGAAGTGGTCTGGAGGAGGGGAGGAGCGAAGGAACCAGAAAAGACTAGAGAAGCTGAGGAGGAATTATATTCGACTCTCAGGTCCTGGAGACGGGGACCCAGCGCACGGGGCCCACGGGCAGAAGCACCGCGTGGTTAGGAAGCCGAGGACGGGAATTGGCTAGCCCCCAGCAGAAAGGAGTATTTGTAGGATGTCAAGATGGCATAACATACAGAAAGTTGAACGTTTACGGAGGGAGAGGGGACTGTGGGGTGTGGAGCCCAGCGCCGTGAGGGCCTCCAGGGGGAGGCCGGGGTCCTGGGGACCTTGAGCCGGGCAGGTGGCCTGGGGCCGGGCCGCTGACGGTTGGAGCGTGGGCAGCTCCTGGGCGGGGCCTTGGTTGCTTGTCGGAGACGGTAGCACGGTTTCTGTCCTGCGCTTTGCCTGACTGGGTGCGGAGGGGTTAGCAGGCCGGAGGGGCGCCGGCCCGCACTGCAGGAGGCACGGCCCCGTCCCTGCTGCCTGGACGCCTCTGGCGGCGGCGGCAGTGTTTCCGCCTTCCCCGGCCCTGAGCCTCCCTCTTTGCCACCAGCTCTTCCACCTTGCCTGGGTCACCTCGCTTCCAGACCGGCCGGTGCCCTGGGTCCCACCGGGAGACGATGGGCCGTGTGCTTCCTCGGTGCGAGCTGGGGCTGGTGGCCTGGGGCAGGTGCAGGCCCTGTGGAAGGTGGCATCAGAGGACTCAGCTGCTGCTCAGTCACCTGCTGGGCTGTGAGGCCGAGGGCGTCTGTCGGCCTGGATTAGCGCGGACGTGTCTCTCCCACAGTCCTCCCCCTGGGCCGAGTCACGAATAGAACTGCTTCCTGCCTCGGGCCGCGGGCCACGCCGTGCAACGGGTGTGTGGTCCGGAGGAGGCCGGCCTGCCTGGGTCCATCCCTGGCGTGGACAAGTGCCGGCTGTCCGTCCCCACCACGTGCACGCTGGGCCCCCTTCCCCCATATGCGCACGTGCTCCCCCTCCCCTCGTGCGGACTTGTGCTCACGCACGGGGGCCTGTTTGACCCTGGGCGCTTGGCTGGTGGCATCTTTCCTGTTTGTGCGTAGAGCCTTGGGAGCCCTGCTGGGCTGGGAGCCGAGTCTGTCCCTCCTTGGGCCCACCTTCCATTCCAGGCAGGGGCACTGAGCTCTCTTGTGGGGGCCCACTGGACTCTGTGCGGTGGCCTGTGGGCCCCTGGGGCGCCCTGTGGGGGCAGGCGGATGTGGTGTAGAGCCGGAGGCCACCCCCAGTTCCTGCTACAGGCACCCCCCCATCCCCAGCGGAACCCGGCTCTGTGCTGGGGGCCAGAGTCTGTGGGCTCATGGGTCTGGGTGTGAAGTGGGTTCGAAGCTCCTCCGCGTCCATCTCTGCGGGCCCAGGGCGGGTCCGGGGCGAGTGCCCGGCGCCTGCGGCCTCCCCTTGCCCGGGACACCCCGTGCCAGTCCTGTTCTAGCCGCGTGGCCCTCTGGAGAGCAGCGCAGTCCGTTCTCACGCAGGCGCTCGTGCTCGGGCCCGCAGCCCGGGCCGGCCAGTGCCGGCCCCAGGACTCCAGCCCAGAGAGGCAGGCAGGCCGGGGCAGGCCTGGAGGAGGGCGGGCCTGGTTAGAGATGAGGGAGCCCAAGGCTGGGGGGGAAGAACGTCAGCATCACCGCAGGGCATGCTGGGCACGCCGGAGGGCCTCCGCCGGGTGGTGCTCTGGGGGCTGACGGGGCTGGGGCGGGAGAGGGTAGGGAGGGGGCCCCGGGCTGCAGCGGAGGGACCTTGCTGCCGGGACCGCGGAGCAGGAGCAGAGCACGCGTGCCGTCCTCTTCATCTCCTGGCTGCTGGCTGCAGTTGCTGTGACCTTGGTTTTCACTTGGGAGCAGGTGCAGGCGTGGAGTCCGTCCAGCAGAGGGCGGCAGAGCCGCGTCTGGTTTGAGGCCGAGCCGCACTTGGGAGGCAGGGACCCCGGGCTTTCCAGGCCTTGTCCTCGGGGGTTCGTAACGCTCCCCCGCCTCCCCCGTGAAGGAGGGCTGCGACAAAGCCCACGCGGAGGTTTCGTCAGCCCCCCCACACCACCCCGAATGTGAGGCACACAAGGAGAGGGGGCTCTTGCCCTCTGGGCCCAGGCCCAGGCCAGGACCGAGGGCCTTGCTAGTGGCCGCCTGGGGGCAGCTTTGGCCGAGGGGGTGTCCTGTTTCCCCGTGGCCTTCGTGCCCGCTGCAGCGGCGCTCCAGAGGTCTTCAGCGGGCCGTGCTGCCCGCCCCTTGGAGGTGGCTGCAGGCTGCCGGCTGCGAGCCCCCTACTGTCACCTGGGCACCTCTTTGGCTCCTTGCTGTGGGTGCGGGCGCGCCTCCACCCAGCCCCAGGAGCGCGCCTGCTGCCTCCGGGGGCGTCCTGACTCGCAGGGCCCACAGGTTTGCACACTGACCAGGCGGAGGGCTGGGGGGCACGCTCTTGTGTCTGGGCCTGCTGGCCGCTGCAGGGTGGCTGGCCCGCAGCGTCCCATGGTGTGGCAGGAAGGGGCCGGTGTCGCTGCTCTCGCCTCGTCTGCCTCCAGCCTTTTAACAGCAGGAAGCCAGGAAGGGCGAGCTCACGGAGGCGGCCGGGAAGGGCCCTGCGGGATGGTCTGCAGAGGGCCTGGGTGCCAGGCTGGGGGCCACGGGGCCTGCTTCCTGCTCCCTCCATGGTCCCGGGTTTGGGGGAGGCATGTGGGCGTGGGTCTGGGTGTGAAGTGGGTTCGAAGCTCCTCCGCGTCCACCTCTCCTCGTCTGCCCACTTTGTCCTTCCTGCCCACTCTGGGACAAGCCAAAGCCACTTCATCCGGGACCTTCGGCCGGTCTTGGGCGGGCTCTTTTGTGGAAGGACCAGGCGGTGCCCGTGGGCGGGCAGCCTGGCCGCGTGAGGATTTGTGTGCGCAGTCCGTGCTGACAGGGACGGGGAGCTGGGGGCACGGCAGCACCCCGAAGGGGCTGCGACTCACCCTCCTCCCATCCAGCTCCCGCGCTTGGGGGACCTTCTCTGTTGGGCTGAGCAGCGAGAGCCCCCGTGCCCGCCCCGCCAGCCCTGAGCACCGTGGGGGCTGAAATCCGTGCCTGGTGAGGGGTCTGGTGCCCGAGGAGGTGTCTGTGCTGGGCCAGAGCAGGTTAGGTGTCCTGTGGTGAGCGTCTGCTGAACACCACGGTCTGCCGGGCCTGGGCTCAGAGTGAGCAGTGGACAGGCCCCTCCTGCCTGGCTCCAGGCCTTCTCTCAGGGTCCCGTTCTCAGAGCCCAGCCAAGCCCCTCCTTCCGGTGTGGCCCAGCAGTGCTGCCCAGCCCACAGGGGACGCACCGGGCACGCCAGGGACCCAGGGGGCAGTGCCAGCCACAGCAGGGTGTAGGCCCCACCCGTCACCACTCTCACTGGGTCCAGGGCCCCAGGGATGCTCACGGCCCCTCCGAGCAAGGAGCCCTCCATCCTCCCATGAGGGGTCTCTGGCTTGGCTCACGGTGGACTCAGGTGAGTCCGTGTGCCCCTGTGCCCGTCCCCAGCACAGCGAAGGGGGACCGTTGTGGTGAGCCGGGCAGCCACCCTGAGGTCCGTCGGTAGGAGGGCGAGGACCACAGCCAGGCCACGGGGAGCCATGCCAGAGGGCCATGGTGTGCCTCTTGGCTGAGGGCCCAGGTCTAGGTGTGGGTCAGGTGCAAACCTGGGGGTGCTCCCGCACAGTACCTGCGCTTGCCTGTGACCCTCTGTGGCTCTGTGGCCGTCCCACCCCACCTGTGCCCGAGCCGGCTCCTGCGGCAGCGAGCGGGGCTGGTGTGAGGACCCGCCTGTGTTGGATGCTCCGTTGACGTCCCTGGGGGCCTGGAGGCCATGAGTTGCCGTCCTCTCAGCCTGGCGTTCTCGCGGGCGGCGTGCCGTGGGCGTGCTGGGCCTGCCCGGAGGGTTTCTGCACGGCCTCCCGCTGGCATCGGGGGTTTCCTTCTATAGCGCTGGGCTGGAGCGCTGTCCCTGCAGGACGCGTCTCGGGAACTCCCTCTGCACTCTCGGCGGGTGGTCAGGACCCAGCCCGCTGCTCCCACCCTGCCCGCCGCCTTCCCGCTGGTGGCCGGAGGCCGTCTGCGATTGGCTCCCTCATCTGCAGAGGGGCTGCCGTGAGCGCATCCTCGTGGGCCTCTGATGGCAGAGTGTGGCCCCCGCAGGGGACAGGGAGGCTCTCGGGCAGCACTGCGGGCTGAGTGTTCAGACTGAAGCAGCTTGCTGGCTCGAAGCTTCTTCGGGACGACTTAGACGCGCGCGGTGAAGGACACGGGGGCGGGGCGGGGGCAGCCATTCCGGAGGGACCTGTCCACGCACCGGAGGCGGGGGAGCAGGAGGGGCCGGGCTGTGGACGGCGCTCCCTGTTCTCTTCTGTTCTGTTCTGGTCGAGCTGCTGGCTCCGTGGCGGCGGGGCTGGCTCATGGACACGTGGACTCTCAGCCCCCACCCCCAGCCTCTGACACCCGCGCAAGGCTGCACGGACGCCCGTGATCCGGCTCGCGCCTGGCGGGGGCAGTGCCGGGGGCAGCGAGGGTGGGGCTGTTGGACGGGGCAGCGTTGGTCCTGGGCGCCCTCACCTGCAGCCTGTCCTCACCCTTTCGCACCCGCCCCCGTTCCGAGCTGCTGAGGGTGACTGGGAAGGCACAGGGCCTCCGCTCCCGGGGGGGAGGCGGTGAGGAGAAAAGCCGGTCAGCCCCGCCACGGCTGGCGGTTTGGACAAGGCCGTGGCGTGCAGGGTCTCGGTCTTGGAGACGGTCTAAACCCTCCTCCGGGTCCCGGGCTGCAGGGTTTGGTGCCCGTCCTGAGACGACAGTCTGGTTTCACGGGCGCACCCCTTCCTCTGGACGGACCTCCTGTCAGGTTTGTGGCAGGGGCGTCAGGGCCCCGTCGTGACAGCGGGAGAATCTGCGTGAAGTGGAGACGGATCGGGAGGGGCGTGTGTCCCACGGCACGAGCCGTGTGCAGTGGGCCCTGGGCTCCGACCGCGGCGTCCCCGGGGAGGCCAGCGAAAGCCAAGGCGGTGGAGCCGGCCCGGGGCAGAGACCCGTCTGCAGCGTTCGCACCCTCCCTGCCCGTGTTCCCGCGGGCCCCGCAGCCCTGACGTGGCGCAGAGGCCGGGCAGGCTGCTCGGCTCTGCTCCGGGTCGGGCCGGGCTCTGGTGCCATCTGCCCACGGCAGCTCTCCCCTTCCCCTGGTCGGGAGAGTTCCGGAAGGCTGGCCACGATCTCTCGGGCCTCGTGTTGTAAATTCACAGACTGTGCCGAAGTTACCGTGCCCTCCCGCCGTTCACTCGAGGATGGTGGAGACGTCACCCAGTGAGGGGCCTCCTTTGGTGGGTGTCCTGCTCCCGAGTGTATCCCGGCCACGTCCCGACGTGGGAGAAGCAGGGGCTGGAGGACGGGGTCCCAGCGCCGCCTGACGCGCCAGCAGGCCCGCCCCTGGACGCAGGTGCTTCTGCCGACACGGGCGGCCGTCTTTGTCCAGCTGGGAGCCCGCGTCTGCTCAGCGTGGCGCAGGCCCCAGTGGCATCGGCTTTGGCCTCCCTCCCCCGCCCCCCATGTACCTTTGGGGCAGGGGCTCCTCTGTCTTGCCCCCATCCCGTCCGCCTGGCGAGGAGGAGAGGGCCTCGCTGGGGTCAGCAAGACAGACCCAGGGAGCCCGAGGTCCTGCAGCCAGGGGCGCGTGCGATTTCCGGGCTCTGCCCACGTGGCTCAGGGTTCGCCACCACCCAGGACCGTGGTCCCCGGGGTGCTGACCCGATGGGCTCAGCTGTCGCGCTCCCTTCCAGTCCGCTCGTAGTTCCCGGGAGCGGTTCCTCTGAGCCTGGGTTTTCTGTTCTGTGAAACGGGGCTAGTTTGTAGGGTCCCTGCCAGAGATGTGTCCTAAAGGTCATTAGGTTTCTCCAGGTAGTGAACGAGCGTCATGGCTCTGCCCCCTTCAGTCGTGGGCCATCCTGATGCCGCCTCAGTGCCTGGCGACTCCAGGGCTGGCTCTGCAGCCCCGGGGCTGGGGGCGTCAGCGCGGTGCTTTGTGTTGTTGCCGAGAAGGACGCTGTGCGGGTGGCTCGGGCAGCCAGAGCAGACACCGCACCCGGGCCGCCCGGACGCCAAGCGTTTATTCTTTTGTGGTACGGAGGTCGGGATGCTGGGAGGGCTGGCTCCCCCTGGGGCCCGTGTCCTGGGCACGCAGACGGCCATCTTCCCCGAGTCCTCTCGTACCCGTGCTTGTCTGTGTCCTGATCTCTCAGGAGAACACCAGTCATGGACTGGGGCCACCCTACTTCTACTTCAGCCACCCCATAAAGACGTGTCTTCAAATACAGGTGCACTCTGGGGTCCTGGGGATTAGGAGTTGAGCACGTGAATTTGGGGGACACAGTGTAGTCTGCAGAATGGGGAGGCGCAGGCCCCATGGGGCACGATGGAGGGGAGGCCACCCGCTGCCTGGGCCGGGAGGAGTCATCACAGGATGGCCAGCTGCGGTGGGACAGCCAGAGGGCCCGGAGCTGGGGGAGCAGGAGTGGGGGCAGAGGAGGGGACAGCCGGCCCCCAGAGGAGGCGCCATGTGGGGAGAAGCGGGTGGACGGATTCGGTGACAAGATGTAGGACCAACTCTTGCCTAGACGGGACTTCCCTGACACCCCTTGGCTTTGGGCAGCGCCTGTGCAGAGAGATTCCGGCCAGCGGGGCCCGTGCTTCTGCCCAGCCGGAAAGCGCATGTCTGCTCGTGATCTGTGTGGCATCTCTGGGACCGTCCTGGAGGCCGTCCCGGAGTCAGGGCAGGAGGGACACCGGTGCAGGGCTCCCTCCTGACACGTGCTCCACTCACCCCATGTGCTCCGTCCCCAGGTGCAGACACCCGGGCCATTTTGCCCAAGAAGGAGAAACTGAAGCTGCGGCGTGAGAGGTGGCTGCAGAGTAAGTGTGTCCCTCGTCTCCCGGCCTGGTGCCGGTCCTGTCCTCCCTGTCCTCCCCATCCTCCCCTTCCTCCCAGTCTTCCCGGTCCTCCCTCTCCTCTCCATCCTCCCCACACCTGCCGCTCTGGGCTCCTCGCTGGGTCGGCTCGTCAGCACGCACGCAGCCCTGCTTGTCGTGAACGTGTCACTGCAGAACTGCTCAGGGTGGCTGTGAGGTCACCTTCCTGCCAGAGGTGACCTTCCAGACCTTTCTCTGGGCCACAGCAGCGCGGTCCTTCTCTCCGAGGGCCTCCAGCCGGCCGCCTCACCGTGCCCGGGGCCTCTCTTCCCTGCAGTCTTCTTTTGGAAAATGGTGTTCTTTCTCATGATGCTGAAAACTCGCTGATGTTTTTCTGAAGATTTTCTTGTGAGGATTGCTTTGCCATTTATTTCTTACTGTTAACTTTTTAGCGTGGTTTTGGTTGACTTTTAAAGATATTTTGTAAAATTCTGTATATTCTCTCATGGTTAAAATTATTTTTTTCCATGAAGGTATTTTTTGTTTGTTTATTTTGAGAGAGCAGGAGAGAGTGTGCACCTGCCCACACGCGTGCGGGGGAGGGGCAGAGAGAGACTCCCAAGCAGGCTCTGTGCTGTCAGCGTGGATCCTGGAGTGGGCCTTGAACCCCTGACCCTGGATTCATGACCTGGGCCAAAATCAAGAGTTGGACGCTCAACAGACTGAGCCACCAAGGCGCCCCTCCTTGAAGGTTTTAAACAAAGTGTACGTTTTAAATTTTCTAGAGAAATTTGTCCGTTTCTTCCACAATTTTATTTTTGTCACTTTGTGGCTGTTTCTTAAGGAAGTGATTCATTCGTTGATATTCTGTGTCACGGCCCCTAGCACGGAGACGGACAGAATAGCGTCTGGACCAGGTTTGGAAAGCCGGGAGACGGTGGCCGCGGGGGCCCTGCACGTGTCTGGGCTACAGTGTTTAGATGATGTTTACATTTTTCTTCTCGTGCTGGTTGGTCTCTTTGTCTCCCTGCTCGAGTCCACGTTGGCCACGCGTCCTTTCCCATAAACTCATCTGCTCTGATAGACCTCTGCCCTCACTAGCAGACGGCTGCCGGCCTCTCCTCGCCGGACCCCCCGTTCGCTGTCCTGTGTTTGCACCCCGTCTGCAGTCTTCCTCCGCACCGGGGGTTCGTTCCTGTGTCCACGTGCTGCTTCTACTTCTCCGCGTCCTGACGTCTTCCTTTCTGTTGTCCTAACGCGCTGTTCTTGCTTTCTATGGGTTTGAGTAGCTGAGCTCATTTGTTTCACGCTTTTGTTTAGGAACGGGGGGCCGTGTTAGCGCCCGCGTCACCCGGCTCGGTCCCTAGTGTTCTCTCATGGAACGTGCCAGACGAGAGCTGGAGGGGTGTTACGGTGACACCCTGATGCCACCACCTGGATTTTACATGGACGCCGTTCATCTGTCCGCTCCTGTCCGTCTGTCCACCACCGTGTCTGTGCACGTTCCTGAGTGGCACACGCCAGCACACTTTCTCCCAGACGGTTCCGCTGCGGTTCAGCATCTGTTGATGGTTGGTTTTCATTCTCATGTTGAGGTGAAATTGGGTACGGAGCACCAGTGTTTTGTGACCAGTGTGCACACGTGTGTAACCGGGGTCCCTTTAAGACGCAGAGCGCCGCCGTCACTGGGGAGTCCCCACGTGCCTTCCCGTGCAGCCCCTCACTCCCTGCTCTGGCCTAGCCCGCAGGCGACCCCTGTCGCATCTCTCGAGTCTCACTAGATTTTACCGCCCGAGACGTCGTGTAAGTGGAGTCTCGCAGGATGTCCTCTTCGCGTCTGGCCGTCTCTGCTTTGCGGAGGTGTCTGCGCGTCCTCCCTGCCGCGTGGGGCTGCGGCCCGGCCCTTCTGTCACGGGGAAGGGTTTCCGCTGTTTGCTACCCACTTTCCTACTGACAGACACCTGGTCTTTTTTCTCTTTTTCGCTGCTATGAGAAGTGCTGTAAACATTCTTTACGGGTCTTCTCGCAGAGTATGTTTTCACTTCTCTTGGATGAGTAGTTGGGAACGGAACGCGGGTCACAGTGCAGGTGTGTGTTTAGATTTATAAGCGACTGCCAGACGCTCCTGGAGTGGCCGTACGGTTGCACCCGCACTACCCACGGAAGGGCCTTCCGGCGGCACCACGGCTCTGCTGGCGCACAGGAGCGCGCGTCTCCGGGCCGGGCAGGGTGGTGGCCGCGCCTTGTGGCGCTGGCTCTCGTTGCCATGGCCACATGGTTCACGTGCCACGCCCTGCTTCCACAGCGTCTCCGGTCGTGTGGTTTCGTGAGGCCCCGTGCTTTCTGTCGCCGAGCTCCAGGCATCGTTCTTACGTCCTGAAGGCCAGCCCTGGGTCAAGTGCACATGCTGCAGATTTTCTTCTGGACTCTGACTTTCCTATTCATTTTCCTAACAATTGAAGTTTATTGATTTATTTTGAGAGAGAGAGGGAGAGACAGCACAAATCGGGGAGGGGCAGAGAGAGAGAGAAAGAGTGAATCCCAAGCAGGCTCCATGTTGCTCAAACCCACGTGAGACCATGATCTGAGCCAAAACCCAGTGTGACGCTTAACCGACTGAGCACCCCAACAAGTGAAAAAAAATTTTAGAGAGCATGCACGCGACGGGCAGGGAGAGAGGGAATCTCAAGCAGGCTCCACACTCAGTGCAGAGCCCAGTGCGGAGCTCAGTCCCACGACCCTGGGACCATGACCTGAGCCAAAACCAAGAGTCCGATGCTCAACCGACTGAGCCACCCAGGCGGCCCATCAGGCTAGTTTTAAATGAAACCATTTAGGATGAAGGAGTGTCGGTCTCTGGGAACCTTCCAGAGCTGCCCAGCCAAGGGGGGTGGTAGAGGCAGGAGGAGCTTCCCCCCCCCACCCTGAAGCACTCAGAACTTGCTGCTCTAGTCCACACAGTTGGTAGAATGGACCTTTCCTTGTCCCTCTCTGTTTACAAGTGGGCTGGCCGTGAGATCGTCCCTGGGGGACAAGCACCTGTGTGTCGTCTGTGAGGTCCCAGCACCCCCAGAAGGTTTGCCTGGAACAAAGAGCGAGGGAGCCCGTGAGCAGAGGGGAGGCCCCTACCCACCCAGCCTGCAGGGAAGGGGGCTTCAGTGCCGGAAGAGGGTGTGGCAGGGTCCGGGCCTCGGAGGACACTCCAGGTGGGCACCTCTGCCTCCCTCCTTCTGCGCTCGTCTCTGGCTCGAGACGTGAGCGGCTCTGAGGCTCAGTGCAGAAGCGGGGGAGTCGGCAGGGTGGGGACCGTGGTGACGGCGGCGAGGTCACCCCTGCCGAGAAATGCCTGCCTGGAGTGCCTGTGCTGAGCCCCTTGGCACGGAACTGACACTGTTCGCGCCCCATGCGCCCCCTCCGCCCCCAGGCTGGAATGAACGGGCACCCAGATCTGAGGATAAGGAAATGTTTCAGTCCCACTTAGAAAAGTTACAGAACTGCTTAGGGAACACGGACAAAGCCGAAGGCCCCATTCACTGCCAAGCTCTGCGCGGGGGTAGCTGCTGGCTGCTTGCGCAAGATTAAACCTGCAGACCTTTCTCTTTCTGCCTGGGGCGTGTGTGCGTGCGCGTGCACGCGTGTGCACCTGTGTTTTCTGGCTTTACGTTTCTGTTTGTTCTATTTGTAGTGTTTCATTATTGCTTCCTTTCCAGGACAGCAGGTGGGAGGCCGCCCTTCACCCCGGCCCGGCCGCGTGACGCCGCGCTGTTGGGATCTCTGTCACTTGGCAGTTTGCTTCAGTGTCCAGAAGGCCCACTGTCTCGTTGCTCGTTCTTTTAAAAAACGTTTTGGTTACTCTTACCATTCAGTCATTTTTTAAAAATGAGATTTGGGGGCGCCTGGGTCACTCGGTTGGTTGAGTGTCTGACTCCTTTTGGTTCAGGTTGTGATCTCATGGTTGTGAGGTCAGGCCCCTCCTTGAGCTCCATGCTGAGCCCGCTTGGGATTCTCTCTCTCTCTCTCTCTCTCTCTCTCTCTCTCTTTCTCTTTCTTTCTTTGCCCCTCAACTGCTGTGTGAGTGTGCACACTTGCTCTCTCTTAAATATTTTTTTAAAAACAAGATTTGGAATTAGTTTCATAGGTTTAGTTAAAAATGCTTTTGAAGTGGGAGTCTGTGTCAGCATCGTGGGTTGATTGGACCCGCCGAGCCCTGCCCTGTGGGTTCTCACTGCCGCCCACCCTCCCTGGGTGCCGAGCTGCCCATGACAGATTGGTGTGGGGGTTTCTGATGTTTTGCCAGAGCATATGATGTTTCTGGTAGATAATCTTCTGCCAAATTAGAGAATTTCCTTCCATTCATGGCTCTATTGTAATTTTTATGGTGAGTGTATAGTGAATTCTTTTCAAGTTTTTAAATTTTTTTTAACATTTATTTATGTCTGAGAGAGAGAGACAGAGACAAAGCACGAGTGGGGGAAGGGCAGAGAGAGAGAAAGAGGGAGACGCAGAATCCGAAGCAGCTCCAGGCTCCGAGCTGTCAGCACAGAGCCTGACGCGGGGCTCGAACCCACAAACTGTGAGATCATGACCTGAGCTGAAGTGGGACTCTCAACAGACTGAGCCACCCAGGTGTCTCTGGATAGTAAATTCTTTCACTTTCCTTTTGGCGTTTCTTGTGGTGATGGTGGCCTTTCTGTTGACACAGGCCCCTGCAGGCCCCCTGGCAGATGCCCCATGTTTTGGGTGCCTCGGACACACTCCAGCTAGCCAGCACGTGTTACTCACTTAAAGCACGTCCAGCTTGGATTGGCCAACGTGTGCAGCTGTGTGCGGTGGTCTCCCCGAGCCTCGGGCCCGAGCCTGGCGCTGTCAGAGCGCCCGCCCTGGCCGTCGAGGCTGTCCCGGGCTGCTCGCCTCTCGGGGAAGATGTGCCTGGTTGATGAGACGTCAGTAAATTGTTTATCCTCTCCCGGGCAGGATGGGAATCCTGACGGTCCGGGGCATTGAGGGGCGGCTCTGTGCGCTACAGGGCCTGCAGGTGGGGCCGTCCTTGTCCCCCGGAGCCCAGCTCTTCGGGGCAGGGTGCGCAGCCTCACTCCCCAGGGGCCCCTGGGGCCCTCCGGGACCGCGGTTGGGGGCGGCTCGTGTGTCTCCTGACTGGAGCAGGCGGGGTGGGCTCTTCAGAGCCGGCCCTGGGCAGCCGAGGGGCTTGGGTTGGGTGCACTGCCCCAGCGCCTCCTCCCTCGGGGCTTCTCCCTGGTGGGCGACTGCTCGCAATTTCTGCAAATACTCGCACGCAGAGCCTTCTTGGGGCCCCAGGATATCAACTCCCCTATGTGGGGATGCACTTCCTCCCTTCTGGCCCCCGGGGCACTTGGGGAACACAGGAGCGAGTGGCCCTGCCGCCAGGTGACTCACTGTTTAAATCCTTTCTTTAAAAAAAATTTTTTTTTAATGTTTTATTTATTTTTGTGAGAGAGAGAGAGACAGCGTAAGCAGGGGAGGAGCAGAGAGAGAGGGAGACACAGAATTCGAAGACAGGCTCCAGGCTCTGAGCTGTCAGCCCAGAGCCCGACGTGGGGGTCAAATCCACGAACTGTGAGATCATGACCTGAGCCGAAGTCGGATGCTTAACCGACTGAGCCGCCCAGTTTAAATCCTTGTCCGTTGCCCACTCCTGACCGCGCATCCCTGTTCCTGCCCACCACGCGCACAGGCCACCGTGCTCATGTCCCTTCTCAGAAGGGGAACACCTCCGTGCCTGCTGCTCGGTCTCGTCATTCTCCCTTTAGGAAGTACGCCTCCGTGGCGGGGTGCCGCCTGTCCCCTGGGTGCCCAGGGCACACGCAGGTGCCGGCAGGAAGGCCGCTGCCCATCCTTCGTCCCTTCTCTCGCTCACCTCCTGTCCCCCCTTCCTCAGAGATCGAGGCCATAAAGCTGGCCGAGCAGAAGCGCAAGGCAGAGCGGAGACGGAGGGCCACGGTGGTGGTGGGGGACCTGCAGCCCCTGAAGGACGCCCTTCCCGAGCTGCTGGAGCTGGAGGCCGGCGGCCGGCAGCCGCGATCCACAGGGTGAGTGTCCTGTGTGGCGGCCTCGTCAGGCTGGGGCGGGAGTGGGACGAGACGGCAGAGGAGGCGCAGGCAGGCAGGGCCGCGGAGGTGCCTGACCTGCCGTCGGTGCCGAGACCTCGCTTCCCGGCACCGAGCCGCAGGGTCAGCAGGTGGTGGGGCCTCCCTCGGACGGCACGTCGCCGGGAGGGCTGCTGCATGGCGGTCCTTCCAGTGCTGCCGCCGGGCTCCGTTCCCCGTGTGCCCGCTGCTGCGCTCCCCGGGACGCAGCCTGGCACCGTGCCCACCGCCTCTGGCACCCGGTTCCAGACACACGCGTCCTGGGAGTGCTTCCTGCCGCGCCTGCTGTGTGTGCTCTGGAGAAGCCAGTCCCTCTGCCGTCTCCTACCCCCTCGTGGGCTTGGGGGTGGGGGGTGTCAGGCCACGTGCTCAGGGCCACTTGGCTGCCGAGCTGGAAGATCCCCGGCCAGCCCCTGGGATGGAAGCACCTAGAACGTTTGGTCTGGCAAGGAGTCAGGGAGTGGCCATCGCAGCCACGGCCTGGGATGCAAACTCCACTCTGGTTCCTGGTAACAAACGTGACCCCCGTCACGTGTCCTTCCCCGTGTCCTTCCCCTCGTTCAGTTTTCTCATCTGAAATCATGCTCACCCCCGGGGCGGGAGCTGTACCCACACCCGCCCTTGGCCAAGGGGGAGTGCTTATGGCCTGGGGCCGCCTGGGCTGCTGTGGCTGACTTTTCGCTCTCTGGGTGTGGGAAGGTCCCCAGCTGGTCTGGGGTCATTGTCCCTCCTTAAGTGTGTCTCGGCCCCAGGGAATTGTGTGTTTGTTTGAATAAACATTATTTTAAAACGGTTTTGGATTTACCGAACAGCGACAGAAGATACCGAGACTTCCCCCGTCCCTCACACCCAGCTTCCCGATTAATAGCCTCTTATGCGGTGCCTTGGGTCCAATCAGGGAGCCAGCATCGATACGGAAATGATGCATTTAAAATAGTCATTGAATAAACCCTGTAGTCCATATTCAGGTTTCCTCAGTTTCCCCTGATGTCCTTCTTCCGTCCCAGGGCCCTGTCTAGGACACCACGTGACCTTGATCACATCCCTCTGCGTCTCCTCTGGGCTGTGACAGTTTCTCCCATGACCCTGATCGTGTTGAGAGGACAAGTCGGGGACCTGGTGGGGTGTCCCCCAGTGGGAGTAGCCTGATGGTTTCTCGTGATGGGACTGGGGCCCTGGCTTGTTGGGGGGACGCGCCCATCTCTTCCCATCCGGCCCATGTGGGTACCCTCAGCGTGGCCTGTCACCGCTGATGTTGGCCATGGTCACCTGGCAGAGATGGGTCTGCCGGATGTCCCCATCCATGGGACTCCTTCCCCTCCCCGCACTGTCCCC
>CM053573.1:1553141-1594185 GCA_028646485.1 Cryptoprocta ferox
CACCCTCGCCCCTGCCCCCGCTCACCCTCGCCCCCGCACACCCGGCCATCATAGCGCTCGCAGTTGACGTTGTCGCACTCGCAGAAGCGCCCGAAGATGCTCTTGTTGGGCACGTCGCTCTGGTGGCACACGCACTGGCCGCACAGGCAGTCCCCCAGCCCGGAGCAGATGAGGGAGTTGTTGTCCCGCCGGCAGCTGCCCTCCAGCTCCTGGCTGCTCCGGCCCTGCGTCTGGCACTCGCAGTTCTTCCCGATGTAGCCGGCATCGCACCTGCAGCGGGAGGGTCCCCTGTCAGGCCCCTCGCCCCACACCCCTCCCTGGCCCTTGGTCACGCCTGCCCCACACCTGCCCACACCACCTCACCTGCAGATGCCGCACTCCATGGAGCCCTTGCCGCCGCAGAGGCTGCGCTCCCGGCTCATGTCCCGGCACCGGCACTCGCACTGGGGAAGGACGTGCACGGTCACCGTGTCCGTGAAGCCCAGCGCTCGGATGACAAAGGACTGCTCCTGGATGCACTCTGTGGCCGTGACCTTCACCTGGAAGGTGATCTGTGGTGGAGAAGGGCGGGGGGGGGGGTTCAGGCGAGGCTGGGACAGCTGGCTTTCACCCTGCTCTGGTGTCCTTTGTCCCCCAGCCAGGCCCGAGCAGCGCAGGGGCGCGTGCCTGGTCCCAGGCATGGACGGTGCCGGCCTTTGCAGGGGCGCCGAGGCAGTGGATGGAAGACGGAAGCGCACAGAACACGCCGCGAGTCCCCAGCACGTGGGACTTGACGTGAGGAAAGAGAAGGGCGTCTGGAGAGCGGCGTCCGCGGTGCAGGCGTGTGGGGGCAGCAGGCCCACCGGAGCCCTGCCCAGCCTGGCCCACTGCCCACGCCCGTGTGTGCCCGCTTGGACTCGGGCTGGGGGGAGGTGTCTCTAGAATATTTTTTATTACACGTGTTCATAAGGAGATTACATGACTTTTAGACGGACATCCACTGGTATGCTGGGGTGCGGAATCCCTCAGGAGGCCCTGGATCCTGGATATGGACTTGTGTTCTGACCCCAAAAAAGGGCCCCACAGGCACCGGGTGGCGCAGCACGGAGCCCCACCACCTGCCCAGCAGAGGGGCCAGCGCAGAGCTCAGCGGGCACTGGCTGGTTAAAAGCAGGGCATAGCCCAGACCAGTTTAAGTGCATTGCCCCTGGGGCCACGAAAGTAGAGCAGAAATATCCGGAAAAATGTGTAAGAAGCAATCAGCAGTCGTAAGATTGAATAAATTCCCGTTCGGGTCCGCCTAGTACGAGGAGAGATATTTCCGTAAAAATGTATGTGTGACGTTTAGCAAGTATCATATTTGAAGGAATTCCAGTGTCACATTTAAAACTGCAGTTGGAGCACTATTTTGCTGAATATTAGTTCACAGCCAAAAAAGGGAAAATCTAATTCTATGGTCATAATAAATTCAAATATTATGGAATAACTTAAATCTCAATGCCTTTTTCTAATCATCTGTGTGGCCCATGCTTTAGTATCTTTGTAAAACACACGCACGCGCGCACACACACACGCACACACAGCACATACAAATCAGGAAACCAGACCAAACCAAACCAAAAAGGACTCCCAAACCAAACCAACAGGACGCACTGCCCAGCATCTGCCCCAGGGGGCGCTGCCATCCCCTCCGTCTACACCCTGGGAGCCCTGGGGTGAGCAGTGTGCTAAGGGTGATACCCCTTGCTTGCCCCGTGTTCCTGGGTGCACTCCTAGCTGTCCCTGGGAGAGAACCTTCCAGAGGGTCGGGACGGGGCCTCACCGGGACGTTGATCTGGACTCCGTCGCAGTCCCCTCTGGGCTGGTCCACCTGTGATACCCCATTACTGCAGAAGGAGTCATAGGTGACTTTCAGGGTGTTGGGGACAGCGTTGTGATCCAGAAAGACCCTGGAGGAGAGTTTCTGCCGGCAAAAAAACGGATCAGGGAGCATCCTCCCAGTGTCCCCAGGCCCCTCCTGGCCAATGGCTCTGAGCCCTCTCTGTCTCTCACCCCTCCCTCCTCTGCTCACGTGCCCATGGAGAGCTGGGGAGGCGCCAGGTCCTGTTCCCCGGGCAGGTGGGATCAAGGTTACCGATGCCATGGCCCCGCAAGACAGGCCAGTGGGGACACAGACGGGGACAGACACAGCCATGGGAACGGGAGCTTGACGGGCCCGCCCACCACTGAATGACCAGTGCCTGGCACAGGGTAGGAGCTGGAAAACCCATTTATGTGAACGGGGAACAGAGAGGGACAGAGAGAGAGAGAGAGAGAGAAACAGAATCGGAGTGAATGAGCATGACAGGGGACAGTGTCCTGGGTGTGAAGCCAGAGACGCCGGGCAGCGGCTGGTGCTCAGAAGGGCCTGCTCTGGGGGCTGGGGCTCTGCAAGGGCCAGTAACTCGATTCATTTATCAGGTGCTCTCACCACCAGGAGCTTTGGCCTACAGGGGGCTGCGTGCTCTGTTTCGGGGAGGGCAGAGGTGAGGCTCCGGCCTAGGATGAGCCACCCTGTCCACAGCTTGGCTGTGCTTCCGGAAGAGCCGGGCTCCTCCGTCCAGGAGGCCTGACGGTGGCCCCAGGGGGCAGGGCACTGCTCTCGGGCGCACCACTCTGTTCCCCGGAGCAGGGAGGGCGGGGTGGCTGCGACGGCCCCAGGGACCCGGCCGAGCCGGCCGACTCACGTTGTAGGCGTTCTTAATGAGCTGCACCACGTTGCTGGAGTCCTCCGACAGCTCCCCCACCGCCGACTTGGGGATGACCTCGGTGAGTTTCTGTGAGGCAAACACACCAGGCCGGTCACGGCTGGAGTCCTGGGGCCACGGAAGTCCACGGTTCCGCAACACCCCGGAGGGTTTCCTTCGTGCTCGTAAAACGGCCCAGAGAGTCCCCTGCCAGATGGCTTATCGCACTCGGTTAAGACAGCATGTGCTCAGTGGCTCGGGAGCTGAGCATTTGCCGAGTTCCTGCCGTAACTGCTCCTCTTTGGTCGAGTTCCAGCTCGTGACATCACTGGACGCAGAGCTGGGAAGAGTGTGCCTCGCCGGCATTAGAGAGTGTCCCCACCACGCAGGTGCGTCAGGTGCAAACAGCCAAGGGCAGAGAGTCATGAGATGTGTCAAAACCATCAGGAAGGGATGAGGTCTGAGCATCTTAATGTGTTGATATAATTTAATTTTAATAATGACTATGTAGGGGCACCTGGGGGGCTCAGTCAGTTAAGCGTCTGACTTCAGCTCAGGTCATGATCTCACGGTTCATGAGTTTGAGCCCCGCCTCGGGCTCTGTGCTGACAGCTCAGAACCTGGACCTGCTTCAGATTCTGTGTCTCCCTCTCTCTGCCCCTCCCCCACTCATGTGCACACATGCGTGCTCACGCTCTCTCTCTCTCTCTCTCTCTCTCAAAAATAAACAAACTTTAAAAAATTTAAAAAGGGGCACCTGGGTGGCTCAGCTGGTTGAGTATCCACTGTCAGCTCAGGTCATAATCTCACAGTTGGTGAGTTGAAGCCCCCTGTCCAGCTCTGTGCTGACAGCGTGGAGCCTGCTTGGGATCCTCTCTCCCTCACTGCCCCTCCCCTGCTCATGCTTTCTCTCTCCCTCAAAATAAATAAACTTAAAAAAATTAAAGAAAAAAGACTGTGTTAAGCAGGACTGGGATATCAGCTCCAGCAGGGCCCGGGGCAGCCTGAGCACCTGTGCTGCGGACGGGTCAGGACACCTTTGTGTCCCCCTCCTTCCCCTCACACTGTCTTTCCTGGAAGATTGCCTCACGACTTATAGAACTTACGGTTGGGTCACTTCTCTTCCCCAAAGCCCTCCCATGAGTCCCCAGATAGACTCTAGTCACCTCCGCAGAGCCCACAAGGACTGTCACAGCCTGGCCACCCCCCCCCCACCTCTGCTGCCCTCTCCCCTTCCCCCTGGGTGCAGGACCCCACCACGGCTCGGGGAGGCTGGGCTCCTGTCCTCCGACCTGCTCCGGTGTGGGTGCACCAAGGACAGTGCATCAAATGCTGTCCTCACCGGCTCTGGGTCGCCTTGATGTCCCTCACCCAGAGCCCCCTGAATCAGGGTCAGGAAACAGGCTCAGAAAGGCCTGTGACCTGCCAGGGGACCGTCCATGCTATGGGTTTGGGGTTCAAATCTCCTGCTTCAGCTTCTACCCCGTCACCACACTGTCCTGCCCCAATAGCAAGTTACTGGGACCCACTATATGTCCGCGTGCAGCTTCCCGGTCCTGACCTGCCCGTGCTCACGTGGCTGGTACAGGTGGCCAGTGTTCTGTCCCGCAGCCCCCCCCCCCCCACTAGCCCCGCACTGAGCCACCGTCCCTGTGGTTTGGCAGGTTTCCACTGCGGGCCTGCCCCAGGGCGTCTCCTAGCCGCCTGTCCCTCCTCCTCCTCCATGTCCCCTGCAGGGTCCTGCTGGCTCAGTGTTGGGGAAGGGGCCCTTCCCACGCCTCCCAAGGAGGGGGAGGGGCCAGCAAGTGCCCTCGCAGCCCAGCAGGGCCGTGAGGAGGCCGCGGCGCCCAAGCAGAGCCGTGTGCACACATGAAACGAACACAGTGTCGGACTGAGGGCAGGAAGGACGGAAGAGAAACTGCCCCAGACACAGAAAGTTCCCCACACTCTAGAAGAATTGATGCAGAACAGTAATTCCGTGAAATCAGGATAGACCCAGGGTTCCCAAAGCAGAGAAGGAAGTGTTGTCAGAGCCTGGGAAACTTGGCTTCTGGCGGGGGGGACAGCACTGGCGGGGGCCCGGGGCTCTGCAGGGGGGACAGCACTGGCGGGGGCCCGGGGCTCTGCAGGGTATTTGGGGGTGCCTCCTGGTGAAATCCAGCCGGCCTGAGGTCCCGCGCTTGCCCGTATGCGCCTGACAACTGCGTGAACCGCTCACGCTCAAATGTACTGGGACATAAAACAAGAAGGAAGCCTCGACCCGCAGAACGACTTGCTGTGTTGCAGCAAAAATGGAAACATGGTGACTGGATTTCACCAACAGAGAACATCCTTCTTCCTTCCTCCAACCGCACAGAGCGCAGAGCGGGCACCCCTGCCCGCCGCCGCCCGCCAGTGCACAGCTCAGCCCGTGGAGACTCGGGGAGCCGGTGCCGCCGACATGCCCACGCTCGCCTTGCTGCTGGGACCCGACGCCACCCACCTCGTAGGTTTTCACCATTCTACTGGTCACGGCGAAGATGGGCTGGATGTTACTCTCAGCCAGTTTGTGAGCCAGCTGACCCACCGACGGGTAGTCCTGGCGGGGAGAACCGGTCAGCGGGTCCCAAGGTCAGGGACGGACCACCAGGCCACCCGTCCGCTCCCGCCCAGGGCCCAGCCCCCCGCTGCCCCGGACAATCCCAGGGTGCGGGGCCGACTCCCCACAGGTGAGTGCAAGTTCCTTTGACAGGTGCTGACCCCTTTCCCTCTCGGTGCCGAGGGAGGGGTCGTGCCCCACGAGGCGCTGTCCCCGCACCCCCTGACTCCGAGCGCTGCCTCCCGCTCCCCTGGGGCAGAGCCGGGCGGGCCTTCCCTCCCGACCCCCCCGGGCTGCCTGCTCGTACGAATTCGTTGCTCCTTTTGTACATGTTGTCCTCCAGGTGACAGCGGCCATCATTGGGGGTCAGGATGGCGCCCAGCTTCCCGTCGCCCGCAAAGTGGAAGCCGTCATCCGTGGCGAACACCAGCAGCCGCGTGACGTTGCGCCAGCCAATTTCCTCCTGAGAAGACGGCAGGTTGCCGGCCTCGGTTTCCCCAGCGGGTAGGGTGCAGCGTGGCAGCCTGGGCGCCGGAGCCAGGCCGGTGCCCCACTCCCACGCAGGACCCCCGCCGGGGCCGGCCGCGTGGCTCGGGGTCCCCGTGCCCAGGCCGGATTCTAGCGCCGTGGCCTGCGCCAGAAGTGTCTGCGAGACAGCCTCCCCGAGGGCCGCGGTGGGGGGTCCAGACCGGGGACTGGGGAGGCGGCACTCCCAGAAACGTTTATCACAACGTAAAAACATGGCAGGACAAAAGATGACAGAACCTGAGGGCACGCAAAGGGACACAGGCGAGCCAGGGGATGCTGGGGACACGTGTCGCAAAGCAGGACAGCACGCGGAAATAGAAATGTGCGTCTGTGACGCGGCACGAGGCGCTGGGAGACTGGAACCGGCGGAAGGTGGCGGCGCAGCCCGGCGTAAAACAGTTACATCGTGGCCGGCAGGCGGGACGGCCAGGGTCAGCAAGGGGGCCGGGGGAGGGCCGCTGGGGCAGCAGACACAGCCACTTAGAGCGCGTGCATGGGGACGCCCGCCAGGGACGCCCCCCTTCCCTGCGGGGAGCCGGAGGGAGGGGGTGACTCGGTTCAGGAACCGCCAGGGTCAGACTGCAGTCTTGCCTTACAGGGTCACCTGCTTAGACTGAGGCTGCAGGAGGTCTGCGCAGGGCGCAGGCCAGCAGTGAAAGCCCGGGTGACCGGCCAGCGCCACGGCCCGAGGGGGGTGCAGACCCCCGGCCACGCCGGCCCGGCTCAAGTCCCGAAGGCCCGTTCGCGTGGCCCTGTGGTGCAGCTCGGAGGCCGCGGTCTGGGGCACCCGGGGGACCTAGGGGACCGGGGCCGGGGCGGGGCCTCACCGGGCACGCGGCCACTTGCATCATGGCGTCCAGTCCGCCCTCAGGGGCGTCCAGGTTCCCGGAGATGAGCTGCTTCCCCACCTCGGTCTGGAACTGGTTGGAGTTGTTGGTGAGCTTCAGCACGTGCCTGAAGGCGAACGGCGCCTGGCACTCCTTCTCCTTGTTGGGGCACGGGTTCCTCAGCTTCTCGGGGTGCGTGTTCACGAAGGGGAGCACCGTCTTGTCCACGAAGGACCCGAAGCCTGGGGGGCGGGCGGGACAGTGGAGTGGGCAGGAAGCCCGCCCCCGAGCCTCGGTTTCCCTCTGCGTAGCAGGGCACGTGTGCAGGCGTGTGATCGCGCACGTGGGTGTGAGTATGAATGCGTGGACTGAGTGGCAAGTGAGCCGGTGCTCATCAGGGTGGTGCCGGTGTGCCGGCCGTGTCCTTGCTGCCGGGACCGCTGGGTGGCCGGCACACTCTGCGGACCTTTCGCGTTTTAATAAATAGCACCGTAGAGGTTTCGTCTTTTGAACATATCAGAAAACAAAGGAGGAGGAAGGAAGGAGAGGCGGCGGAGGGCTGGATGGCATGGACAGCGGCCCGTGTGGGGCCCTGGCCAGCCCCTCCCCCCTGGGTGGGTGCGGGGAGGCCCGTGGGCAGCAGGGCCGGCCGGGACCGAGGGGTGGCCTCACCGATGCGGCCGGACTCGGTGATTTCGTTGAGAGCCCGGAGCAGGTCGCCCCCCAGCTTCTTGACGTTGATGAGGTCGTCCAGCATGGAGTAGGAGAGGTCCATCAGGTAGTACAGGTCGATGGGGTAGCCCTTGGCCCGCCGGAAGGTCACGTTGAAGGCAGCCGCCTGACCTGCCGGCAGGGACAGCACAGGGAGGGGCGTCGCGGGGCACCCAGGGGCAAACCCCACAGGTCCCCAAATGCTCACTATCGCCCCTTTCTCCGTGGCCCGTTGTCCCCCCCCCCCCGGGGCCTGTGGACGAATCACAGGGCGCCCAGCTAGACAGTGGCCTGTCCACTGCAGGGTCCTGCTCCTTTCACCACATCTGCCTTCCCATAGGGCACTCCTTGGAGCACTGACAGGGTTCTGCCGTCAAGTCAGTTTGAGCAACACTGATTTAAACAGTCACTCAAGTTCCTTGGCTATAGGACTTATCAGAGCCTTTGCTCTGCCAAGAGCACCTGGCATTCTGAGAGTGGGACAGAATAGTGTTTACCAGATGGTTGCTTCTCTCTTTTGGAAAGGACGGAGCACAGGCACTGAGCCACAGGTGGTGGGTGTGGGGGCACCCTCCTGCAGGCAGGCAGGGCCACAGGGCCGCTCAGACTCTGTCCTTGAGGTTTCCAGCAGTCCTTGGATTCCTGCCTACCTCGCTATCTGTCCTGGCACATGGACACTTGTGCCATCAGTTGGCCCTGGCCCCCAGAGTGACCAACACACACGTGCTACTTGCCCATGGCCGAGGCCATGCCTACCTGGTCTCAGGTAGAGGGTCACTTTCTGGGGGAACAGCTGCTTCTGGCCGCCCTCCCAGCCGTCCTCGGTCTCGGCCAGGCTCCTGGGGTCCATGATGTCATCAGCTGCACATCCCTTCAATAGCAGCTGCTCCCGGGTATCACAGCGAATGGAGTCCGGCTCCCCTAGCCCAGTGAAGTTCTGGGGGGGTCAGGGGTCAGGGGTCAGAAGTCAGGAGGAGGGCAGAGCAAATGTGGGAGCCACACTGTGGGTGCTGCACGAGACCGGCCCTCGGGGTCACTTGAGGAGGCTGACCCGCCTCATTCCCACCTGAGATTCAAGACAGGTGTCCTTGTGGGGTGGGGTGGGCGGAAGGTGGGACAGCTGGGAAGACACCTGCCTTCCAGATGGCCTCTCCCGTGAGACTCCTAGGTCCCCCTCCCACCCCAAGTCTGCCCTCCACCGCCTCTAGCAGCAGAGATGATCAAAGGATCAATGTCTCCAGCCCCAGGCTGGCCCATGGGGGGTCCCTCAGCAGCCCCAGGGCCGGGAGCACCTTCTGGGAGAACCTGGCCAGGCATGTCCACATCCTTCAGCACCCTGGGTCGGAGGCTGTACCCTGAGAAAAGGCGCATGGCACCCGGGGGGCCTTGGAACACAGGCCCCTCACTGTTCTGGGGGACACTGGCCAGAGAGGAGCAGGGGGTCCTGGGTCCAGAGCAGTGTCCTCATGACCCCAGAAGGCCCCTAGATTCGGACAGGATGGGGCAGGAGAAGGGCCCACGTTCGGCGGGTGCTGACACTGGGCCGAGGGAGGGCACGCTGAAGAACACGTGTGCATCCCTCCACTCCTTTCACAGAAGGAGGCTCAGGAAGGGCAAGGCAGCCACACGGGAGGCCGGCCACGCGCAGCCAGGGCCACGGAGGGGCCGCAGGGGCTGGTGCTTCCTGAGCTGCTTCTCTGTCCCTCTGGAGCTCTGTCGATACCTGAAGTACTTGAGAAATAAAGCGAAATCCACAGGAATGGACAGAAGCCCCAAACGTAATCCCCGGGGAGGTGAACGAGCCCCGCCGTATTTCCAAGGAATGTAATAAACCCACGAAAGGGAAGGGAGGAATCCAACCGGCTGGCCGAGGTTGCACCCCCGGGCTGTGGCCACGCTGCATCCGAGGGCCACCCCACACCCCACTTCTCTGTAGGCTGCTGTGGCCGTGGCGGTGGTGTGGGCTGGAGACTCTGAGGCCACTGTGCGTGCGTCGGAGGATCGAGAAAGGAGGAAATGAATCGCGGACATCAGAAGCCAGGACTCTCATGAAAGGGAACCAGGAACCTTCAGAGCAATGTCTGATTCCACACTTGGGGCCCGGAAAGTGCAGATGGGCCCAGAGCATACGGTTATTCTGGAGTAAGAAAGTGCTCAAAAAGATGATGAGAGCACAGGGCCAGCAGGGGGGGGTGAGGGGAGGGTCCCAGTGGCCAAATTTGAAACTATTTGAGGCTCAAAATGACGATGACAGATTGAAAGACTATTGAATAAAATAAAAATCTGTAGGTCCACACTGAAGAGAGGGAAGAGGCCTGGGGAGGGCAAGTCCCTCCTCACCTTGGGAGCCATTACCAGAGTCCATGAGCCGGCCACCACCCCTTGGTAGCCCACCAAGTGGTAAGCGATTCAGGCACAAATCACCTACGGATGCCAACCTGAGCGGGTGTATGCCTGATGGGAAGCCGACGGTTTCCCGGCCTCGGCACATGTCCCCCATGGCTCCTCGTGAACCGTGAGGAGTGAATAACGACACCGTGGTGGAGAAGCCGGGCAGCCGCCGCCTCGGCTGGGTGGTCCACGCGCGCATCACCAGGGTGGGGACACAGTGACAGCACGAGCCCCGTGCAGGGCTCCAGCTAAAACGCACGCTCTGGACCCAATCAGAGGGAAGGCCAGGCAAGGCCACGCTGAGGGCTTCCACACAGCTGCTGCCCTGAACCCTCGAGAAATGTCAAGGTTGTGCGTGCCGCAGAGGAGCGAGGGGGACAGGCACCCGCGCACAGAGTGTGACCCGGGATCACCACACAGGCCGAAGGAGATGCCGTCAAAGGCATGATTGGAGCAACTGACAAGCTTTGCGTAGGGCATGCAGGGGGGATGAGGTGCCACGGCCAGTGTCCAGCCTTGGAAAAGCATTTTGCGGTTCTCTAAGAGGGTATACTGTGGTTAGGAAGGACCCTTGAAGTATGAAGTATTAAGGGTCCCCCAGGGTGGGAGGGCGTGGTCAGGATCTGGGGTCCCCAGGGCGGGAGGGCGTGGTCAGGATCTGGGGTCTCGGGGTGGGAGGGCGTGGTCAGGATCTGGGGTCCCCAGGGCGGGAGGGCGTGGTCAGGATCTGGGGTCTCGGGGTGGGAGGGCACGGTCAGGATCAGGGGGTCCCAGGGCAGGAGGGCATGGTCAGGATCTGGGGGTCCCTCAGGGGAGGGCTTCTCTCTAGGAGGAGGGTGGGCCTGAGACAGGAGCTGTCATTTTAGGGACTGTGCCCTGGTGGTCTTGTAAACCTCACATAAAAACATAAAAACAGCAAAGACAGCGGAGGAGTTAAGTCCTCACGGAGGACTTAAGTGGAGGAGTTAAGCTCCGCACGGAGCTGCCCACAACTTCTCCCCTGAAAGCCAGGCTTCTCGGTTCCCTGTGTGTCTCCTCGGGTTCTGCAGTCTGTGGTTGGGGCTCGGGCCTGGGCAGGGGGCACAGTGGGGGTCTGCTTCCCGGGGCTGCCCTGGGTGGGGCCAAGGCTGCCTGTCTCTCTCACAGTCCTGTGCCCGTGGGCTGCACCTGCCCTCCCCCACCAGGAAACACAGTGGTGGGGCCCCTGGGGGCCGGCAGCTCCAGAGGCAGAGGGAGGAAACCCAGCCAGGAGGTGGGGGTGCGGGAGGGGCAGGCCAGGTGTGGGGACCCTCGGTGGGCGGCTCTTACCAGCTTCTGGCACCAGGCACAGTCCGGGCCCGACTCCACACAGTCCCGGCAGTTGCTCACTTTGTACTTGATGCACTTCTGGCCGAGGGCTGCGAGCAAGATGAGGGGCTCCGTGAGCCGTGGCCTGCGCCGGCCCACTGCACACGGAGCCGCAGGCACTTGGGGCGCGGTAACGGATGGGGGCTGGGGGGGGTGGAGGAGGAGGGGCAGCAGGAGGACCAGGATTCACGGGAGGGAGCCTCCCGGGGGCGCAGAGTGCAGGGAGCCTGAGGCCCGTTCCTGGGATGGGCTCCAGCTTGGGACATCTGGGACTCGGTCCGGGGGTGGGAGGGAGTGCAGGAGGCGGGCCCCTTTCTTCCCCCCACCCCGGGATGTAGTGTGAAGCTGCCTGCACGGAACTCACCAGAACAGAAGAAGAGCAGCCCCACCAGGGTGGGCAGCAAGAAGCGCGGAGGCAGCATGTCCTGAGGAGGGAAGGGGTCTTAGTGACAGGGCGCTGGCCCCCAGCTGGGACTGGGGGGCCTACAGACGCAGAGCTGGGAGGCCCCGTGCCTGCTGCCCTGGGTGGTTAGCACTGGGGGAGGCCAACGCAGGCCACTCCCCCTGAGCGCCCACCGCGGGGCTGTGCCCACAGCAGGAAGGGAGGCAGCCTCACAGCTGAGCCCACCGGGCCCCCAGGGACGAGCAGGAAGTGGGCCTCCGGCCAGGGACACGTGTGCACACAGGTGCACACACATCACACACACAGGACACACACCCCCACTGCACACACATCACACACACAGGACACACACCCCCACTGCACACACATCACACACACAGGACACACACCCCCACTGCACACACATCACACACACACAGGACACCCCCCCCACTGCACACACAGCACAAATCACACACGGGACACCCCCCCACTGCACACATCACACATGCACACACCCACTACATGCACACGCACACCACACCCCTCCAGTACACACATCACACACACTGCGCACACACACACACTACACACACATCACACACTCGCACCCCGCAGTGTGAGGCTGCACACTTGGGTGGGGGCTGTGGCCTTCGAGCGCCGGTGCCCGGAGTCCTCAGCGAACTGGGTGCTGAGCTCGGAGCGGAGCCCGGGGCTGGCCCGGGCCTCCTGGGGGCTGCAGGACCAGGATGAGCGCCTGCCGGGGGCCCGCCCAGACGCCCCTGCAGCAGGCGGCGCGGGCGCTGCCGAGCCCACGGGCCCAGGCCGCCATCATTGCGTGCACCCTGAGGCACACCTGCCACCCTCAAGCACTCGGCGCCTGACGCCTGGCGCCGACGGGGCCCCGTCGCTGACTGGTCCTGATGCTCCCAGAGGCAAGGGCGTCTTTGGGGGGGGGGGCTGAGGACGGGGGTCAGATTCCTGTTCGGGTTACTCAAGGCAGACACAGCGCCTTCTAACCCCCTGCCTGCTGGGCGGGGTCAGCATGGGTAACACCTCCTCGCCGGGATGCCACGCCTTCCCCAGAATGCCACACCCTGGCCGGGATGCCACGCCCTCCCGGGGATGCCACACCCTGGCCGGGATGCCACGCCCTCCCGGGGATGCCACACCCTGGCCGGGATGCCACGCCCTCCGGGGGATGCCACACCCTGGCCGGGATGCCACGCCCTCCGGGGGATGCCACACCCTGGCCGGGATGCCACGCCCTCCCGCGATACCACGCCTTTCCCGGGATGCCGCACCCTGGCCGGGATGCCACGCCCCCGGGATACCACGCCTTCCTCAGGATGCCACACCCTCGCCGGGATGCCACGCCCCTGGGATGCCACGCCCTCCCGGGGATGCCACGCCCCCTGGATGCCACGCCCCCCCGGGATACCACGCCTTCCCCGGAATGCCACGCCTTCCTCAGGATGCCACACCCTCGCCGGGATGCCACGCCCCCAGGATGCCACGCCCCCAGGATGCCACGCCCTCTCGGGAATGCCACGCCTTCCTCAGGATGCCACACCCTCGCCGGGATGCCACGCCCCCGGGATGCCACGCCCTCCCGGGAATGCCACGCCCCCCGCATGCGCCCCGGGTTGGGGGCTGCCAGGTCCCGGCTGGGCCCAAAGCAGCAACGCCCTCTAGCTGAGTCCCCGGGTCTCAGGAATCCTTAGCTGGCTGTGGCCTTTCTACCAGACCAAGAAGCAGACAAGGTGTAAAGGAGCCAGGACGCAGGAGGTAGCAGGCAGGAAGGGGGTCGTGTTCTATCAGAAGCAAAGATCTAGGGGCGCCTGGCGGGCTCAGTTGGTTGGGTGTCCAACTTTGGCCCAGGTCATGATCTCACAGTCTGTGAGTGAGTTCGAGCCCCACGTCGGGCTCTGTGCTGACAGCTCGGAGCCTGGAGCTGCTTCCGATTCTGTCTCCCTCTCTCTGCCGCTCCCCCACTCACACTCTGTCTCTCTCAAAAATAAATGAATGTTAAAAAACAAAAACAAAAACAAAGATCAATACAGCCCACCCCGAATGCCACGCGAATGCCAGCTCATCTCCCGAGAGCAGGCCTCTGGGGCTCCGGGGGCTCCCTGCCCCAGCAGGCCGCCTGGTGGTGGCCGGCCAGGAGGGTGTCCTCAGGGCCAGCAGAGGCCCTGACCCGGCACTGCACGGTCCCTGCCTCACCTGCTGGGCTCAGATGTGGCCTGTAGGTGGGCCCACGTTGGCTCACCTATAACCCCCATCACTGCACCCAGGGGGGCTCAGGGTGAAGGGGAACCAGCCAGGGGCTCCCATGCTCCCGTGGCGGGGGTCCTGTGCTTACCAGGCTCGCCCAGTCTCAAGTGGAGACTTTGGAGGTGACCCTGCTTCCCTGGTCCCCACCAAGATTATAATCAGGACCCAGAAATGTCAAAACAGAACACCCCATCCTTCCTGTTCAGGGTCAAAATTGCAGAAGCCATGTGGCACTGTGGCTTCCTGGGCCATAGCAGCGGCCACACGGGCCCCGGGGACAGTGTTAGTTCACTCCAGGCCATGCCCGCTCGTGAAAGAAAGCCTCTCGTCTCCCATTGTTGGTGCACGGGGCTCAGGTGAGGCCGGCTGCCGCCAGTCCCCCTTTCTACCTGGGCTCCTCCAAAATTCCACACCTGGCCGCTGCCCCGGGCACATCGGACCTTTGGTTAGCGCTTCCCCTACCCTCCAAGAGGCTGCTCCAAGTGGAGGGAGGAGCTCCTCCCCAAGTGCTCCCGCAGGGCAAGCCGGCACCCTGCCCTGGGGAAGGGGCAGCCCCACGTGCAGTCCTGCACCCAAACATTCCCTGCAACCAGCACGAAAGCTCATTGGGTCCTCGCACGGAAAACAGAGGCCAAGAGCAGCGGCAGGATGTGGCCCTGGGCGCCCCATCTCCCAGGACGCCCCTCCCACAGAGAGGGAAAGAGCCTTGATTATGGTAAGACCGCCCACAGGCTGTGATGTCCCGACCTTGACCACAGGAAGCCTGCTGGGGGCCGTGGCTGCCCGCTCTCCATGTGATCCTGGCCTGCTGGCCGGCCCGCGTGTCCCCCAGCCCGGCGGGGGTGGCAGGGTGGCTGGACACAGGGGGGCTCTGACCTGCAGCCAGCCCTCCTCTCTGCCTCGGCAGTTGGGGATTGGTGGGGCCGGGCCGAGCCCCCTCCTCCCTGGGCCTCAGGGGCCAGGGGGCTGGGGTCCGGAGGCCAGGCCTGGCCTGAGACCAGCATTGTGGAGCCACACAGACCAAGGCCCCCTGGGAGCTCTGTCCTGCGGCCCACATCCTGCTACAGCACGGGGTGGGGGGTCCCCCAGCCCTGACGCGGCCCGCCCTGGCACACTCTGCCTCGGCTTCCTGAGTGACCCCAGCTCTGGGTGGGGGACAGGCTTAGAGAGCACTCATATGTAGTGCACCCCAGCACCCAGCACCCACGGGCACCGACGCGTAAGGACACTGGCTCGGGAGTGGGCGGGCAAGTGGGAGGCGTGGGCTGAGCAGGGCAAGGAGGGGGAGCCTAGGCTCCAGGGTCCAGCCAGGCCCCCGCCCAGCCTGCCTCCCTGTCCCCTGAGGCATGGGCACCCTGCTCCCACGGCCCTCAGGCCTCACCCCCCTGGCCCTGACCCCTGGGGTGCAAACCCCGAAGTCCAGGCAGCTTGAGCAAGCCTGGCCCCGCGGCTGTGAGGGCTCTGCCCTTCAGGGGGCTGCTGGCGCGGCTTGGGCGCAAACTGCAGTACCTGGTGCCTCCCAGTCACGGGCAGGGTTGGCTTCTCCAGACCCAGCGCCCCGGCCCCGGCCCCGTGGCACCCAGGGAACGCAGCTGAGCAGGGGCTCCTTTGGCAAGAATAAAGCTCTTAACAGCCAGGCCCTGAGGCGTTGTCAGAACAACGCGACACCTTCCTCCCCAATCTGTCACACACAAACATAACCCATATTTGGTAAAAGACAAGAAAAAACGGAAACATTAGAAAGAAAAAACTTTGGCAGGAGGCAGAGGGAGGGCACACTGTCTGACTCAGGACAGTACGGCTGGTGTCAGGGTTCCCGTCAGAGATGAGGTGGAGGGCAAGGCAAAAAAAAGTGTGGGGCGCCTGGCTGGCCGAGTCGCTTAAGTGTCCGACTTCGGCTCAGGTCATGATCTCGTGCCTCATGAGCTCGAGCCCTGCGTCCGGCTCTGTGCTGACGGCTCAGAGCCTGGAGCTGCTGCGGATTCTGTGTCTCCCTCTCTCTCTGCCCCTCCCCCGCTTATGCTCGCTCTCTCTCTCTCTCTCTCAAAAATAAATAAGCATTAAAAAAAAAAAAGTAAAGAAAATCCCTTCGGAAACTTCCTATATCTCTGCCTACCCAACTTAAAAGTATATAACCAATCTCTCCTCCCAACCCCAGTGCGGCTCTTTCTGCCCACGGTCCTGTCCCCGTGCTTTAGTAAAACCACCTTTTGCATGGAAAACATCTCAAGAATTCTGTCTTGACCGTTCACTCCCGGCCCACATCACATCAAAAGATGCACACTTTTGCCAACCCTCGCATCAGGCCACTGCGGGTCCCAAGGGCACACTGATCAGAAGGGCGCAGGCCTGGGCGGGTCATGGAACCCACGCACCTGGGCTGATAGGCCCGAATCAGGAGATGGGGGGCAGGCGAGAGGGAAGGTGCTGGCGAGGACGTTCAAAGACGGGAGGCAGTCCCCCCACGTGGCATTCACCCCGGGAGCCCGAGGACTCAAAGCCGTTTCATGGTGACAAAGCAAGCTCCACCATGGATCTGAAATAGGCACCCGCCTTGACACACCCAAAGGCAGGGCATGGGGACGGAGTCACTTCTGCGGTCTATAAAAACACGGACTGGACGGAAGCCACAGGGGGCTAGGAGCCACCACCTGCCGGGCACGGAGGCTCCGGACGGACCCAGGGGACAGAAAGGGCGGAGAGGCCGGAGGATGCGTGACCTGTAGGCTCCTCGGACCCGCAGCCCTACAAATGTCTGCGAGACACATCCACCTCTGTCCACCTCACCCCGTGAGGTCTGACAGCACACGTTCCGAGGGCCAGTTTCTCACCAAATGGGGGAAGACGAGACTCCCTCCCCCATGTTAATCAGACATTTTAAATTGCTCAGGGGCCCTGACTGGCTCAGCCTGGAGAGCGTGCAGCTCTTGATCTCCGGGCCATGCGTTCCAGCCCCACGTAGGCTGGAGAGATCACTCACATAAATAAAATTTTAGGCGCTTGTGTGGCTCAGTTGGTTGAGCGTCTGACCTTGGCTCAGGTCATGGTAACTCAGTCCGTGGGTTCGAGCTCTGCATCAGGCTCTGTGCTGACAGCTCGGAGCCTGGAGCCTGCTTTGGATTCTGTGTCTCCCCCTCTCTTTGCCCCTCCCTCTGCTTGCACTCTCTCTCTCAAAAATAAATAAACAACCATGTAAAAAAATAAAACTTAAAAAAAAACATAAAAAAAGAAATTTTAAAACGATATACTAAATGCCTCTCAGGTCGAAGAGGAAATCAAAATCACATTTGCAGACAACATCCTCAGTGCGATGCGGTGAAAACCCTCGGTCCAGGACGGAGCCGTGAAGCCAGATGCCCTGTGTGCTTTGTCTGCAGGTGAGGACAGGTGTGCATCCGGGGACGGAAATGCAGAGGTGGGGGAAAGAGCAGGACAGCTGTGGTAAGGGAGGCAGAAAATGCACAGACAAGGGCAGAAGTTGTGAATGGGAAAAACGAACAAAAAAGCTAAAATCGACAAATACATCGAACCTGCTTCCTGGGGCAAGGCGACGACCTGGGCGTGATGATGGCCAGGCAGCCTTGGGAAGATGGGTCCAGGGGCAGCGGCACTGCTGCGCGGGGGCGAGGTGGGTGACCGTGGCCCGGGGCCTGGGGCTGAGTCAGAGGCAGTGAGAGAGGCAGTGAGTGGGTTGCACCCCAACCTCTACAGAGGATGAGCAGAAGTGGGGGTTCCCCAGGAAGGGGCCTCGTTCACACCGGAGGCCGTTTCATCGCCAAGGAGAGTCTAGGAGTCGGTGACAAAGAGGCAAATGTCCCAAGGAAGGCGGTGGGCGGTGCCCAGCTCATCACCACCGCTGACGAACACCGGACAAAGTGCCTCTGCTGGCAGCCAGGTCTGCACCCCAAGGAGCCGGGCTTCCGGCCCATCTCTGCAGCTGGACGACGGCTCCTGATGGCCGCCGGTGGGCCCCGCGCAGCCGCGAACGTGTGCGAGCCCTTGATCAGGGCGACTCAAGGTTCATGGAGAAAAGACAAAGTGAATATATCCCGAGGGTCCACATTTCTGTCCGTCGGTGCTGAGCCGGGGACCCAGGCCGGGGACTCACGCAGAAGCCGGGGCCCGCTGGCTCCCTGACCCCCCAGGGAAGTGGGGTTTGAACTATACATTCGATTATTATAGAGGCAGTTGGAGTCTGAACTCCTGGTGGCCCATGTCACAGGTGGGGGCCTCCCCTGCGGCTGCAGACAGGTCCTTCCCGTCCCCAGAGAGCAGGCAGCATCCTCAGCGGAACAGTCTGCAAGGCCCGTGGTCAGTGCTCGTCTCTCACACAATCTCCAGGTAATGACCGTAATTTGCCCTGGGCCTCCTGCTGACGCACAGGGCAGGCCGGCCACGGCCACGGCCACGGCCACGACTGTAGGGCAGGGAGCTCTACCCAGGTTTCTACAGAGGCCCGAGGCCCAGCCTTCGGGAAACGCCTTGATCTACTCCCTGGGTAGATCTACAGGCCCGGGCAAAGCCTGGGGCCATCCTGAGCCGCCCCCCCAATCTCCCGCCCAGCCCCCTCCCCGGCGGAGCTGATCCCTAACCTCACAGAAACCCCGCATGGGCCACTGGAGCGAGCACGGCCCTCCGTCACCTGGACGTCTGCCCACAGAGGGAGACCCTGTGCCCTGGATGCGGTACCGAGGCCTGGGCTCAGCCACCGCCACCAGAACCTGGCCCCCCCCCACCCTCCCTGGCTGCCCCTCCTCCTCGTCACTCGGGGTTCCAGGTGCCCCCAAAGGAGGGGAGCCCAGCTGGGGACATCAGTGCAGGCCCCCAGGGAGCCAGGACGAGGTGAGACCAGGGCTCAGTGCAGGGTGCAGCAGTGTCGGCGAGGACCCAGGGGGACCCCGGGGTCCAGGTTTGGCTCCAGGCCCCCCACTCCCAGGATGCCTTGGGACAGTCCCCCAGGATACTGGTTGTGGGAGGTTTAGTCACACTCGTGGTGTCTGTCCCCAAAATCCAGCTCTCACAGGGCACCTGCACGGCATTTAGCCAGAGCTCGCACACCTCTGACAGTCAGAGGGAAGTGGCGGACCCCTCACAGGAAAATGCACACGTACTCCTGCACACACCCACACACACCCCCCACACACTCAAGTACTTACACACACACACTTGCTCTCACACATGCTCTCACACGCACACTCACATGCTCATACACGTGTGCACCCTCTCACACTTCCACAGACACCCTTCACTCTCACCCACACTCACGCGCACACACTGTGGAAGGAGAGACCACCACAGCCAGCCCAGAGGTGTGGGGACGAGGGTCTCAGGCGGGAAGAGGAAGGTGGGCTGAGGCCCCCCAGCACCCCCACAGCCCGGCCCCTCCGGGGGGTCTTGCTTGCCCCCCAGCCTCCTCCTGGCTCCACCGCCTCCCAGCCCCCATGTCAGGGGCCCAGGAAGTGTGTGTGACTTGTCCAGAGCCCCTAGGCCCAGCGGCGAGGCCTGGAGCCGTGCCCTGCCCTCCCGCCTGGGTCCCGTCCCCCTCTCTGTGCAGCTCTGACCACGGTGGACACAGCGCTCCCCCTGGCTGGCATGGGCCAGCCCAGGGTGGGTGGTGGGGACCAGGGCCGCCAGGGCCCCCTGCAGGGCTGGGCTGTTTGCCGGGGAAGAGCCAGGGGGCCCAACCACTCCTCTTTAGAAAAGCAACCCCGAGCACAGAGCAGCCCCTGTCCCCTCACCTCGCTGATGGCCTGGTGACCTCGGTGGGGTGTCCTGGCTGGGCAGGGAGGGGGCTCCGCTCTTTACTGGCCTGGGCAGTCGCACGGCGAAGACGGCCCGTGAGCCCCGACGGCAAGGGCACAGTGCTTCCTGTCCCCAGCTGCTTTGGAGGAAGTAGTTACAAGTGGCTGATTGCACCACAGGCGGCCCCGTCAGACCCCAGCCCCGGGCACTGCACAGGCTCCCCGCAGAGGGGGGCCCAGAACACTGCGCGATCGCCCTTCCCCACGCACGTGCGGGTGAACAGAAGAGCGAGGAAGGAGGGACACTCTGCGGACCAGAATGGTGGCCCTGAGGGCACGGCCCTGGGTGAGGCCATGCCTGTGCCCTGCAGGGATGGAGGGGGGGGGACCACAGACCTGCACCCTGGGGCAAGGGCCCAGCCTGCAGACAGCACGCACAGGAGAGGCGAGAAGCAGAGGTGCTGGGGATCCAGGCGTTGGTCATGGAAATACAAAGCACAGCAGGGACCGGGGAGCAGAGTGACACACTTGCTGACAGCGAGCTGGTGGGTGGCGCAGGACCGGCACCGGCACAGAAGTGGGAAGAGGCACGACACACGCGGTGCCGATTCCCACCCCCCCGTCGGACCCCCAGAGCCCGGGAGCAGCGGCCCGTAGACAGAGAGGGGCAGACGCCAGCGACGAACAGGGACAGAGGGGCAGACGCCGGCGACAGGGGCGAAGCTCTGGGTCCCAGGACCAGGTCCACAAAGACACAGACCCAGACAGCTTCAGTGAGCCCGGACTCAGACACCTGGCTCCTGGCACCGTGTGCGGAAGATGCTCTCCGGAAACAGGCAGAGGGACGGATAAACCTAGCAGGGGTGTGTGGTGAGCTCACGCAGGTGGGCAAGGAAATACGGAGCAACGATTAAGCCTATGTAACTATTGGTTTTATAAACAGTGATAAAAATATTAACAAGTTGAAACAAAAATCCTCCAGGACCGGAACTGGAGACCAGGGGAGCCCACTGCCGTCTCTCACACTCGTCAATGGACAATTTGATAAGTATTTAATGTTATATGTAAGAGCACTCAAAAAGCCTTCTTAAGGGGCACTGGAGTGGCTCAAAAATAAAATAAAATAAAATAAATAAATAAATAAATAAAGATTTAGGGGCGCCTGGGTAGCTCAGTGGGTTAAGCGTCTCACTTGAGTTCAGGTCATGATCTCATAGTTCGTGAGTTTGAGCCTCGCATCAGACTCTGTGCTGACAGCTTGGAGCCTGGAGCTGCTTCAGATTCTGTGTGTGTCTCTCTCTGCCCCTCCCCCATTCATGCTCTGTGTGTCTGTCTGTCTCTCTCTCTGTCAAAGATAAATAAATATTAAAAAATTAACAAAAATAAAAAAATTGAAAAAGGAATACTTTCCTTAACAACAACAAAAAAGAAAAAATGAATATAAATAGGATGTATAGATCTGACAAAAAGAAAAGAGGACAAATCTTGTTTTAAAGAGGCAAGAGAAATAGAACAAATAGGATTATAAATTAAAAACATAACAATAAGATGTCAGGAATGGGGGTGCCTGGGTGGCTCAGTCAGTTGAGCATCCAACTCTTGTTTTTTTAATTTTTTAAATATTTATTTTGGGGGGGGAGGGCATGGCAGGGGAGGGGCAGAGAGGGAAGGAGACAGAGGATCCAAAGTGGGCTCCATGCTGGCAGCAGAAAGCCCGATGTGGGGCTCAAACTCACCAACCAGCAAGGTCATGTCCTGAGCCTAAGTCAGACGCTTAACCGACTGAGCCACCCAGGTGCCCCGAGCATCTGACTCTTGATATCAGCTCAGGTCATGATCCCAGGGTCGTGGGACTGAGCCCCGTGCCTGGCTCCATGCTGAGCGTGCAGCCTGCTTAAGATTCTCTCTCTCTCTCTCTCTCTCTCTCTCTCCCCCTCTGCCCCTCTCCCCTGCGTGTGCTCTCTCTCTCTCTAAAAAAATAAATATAAACAAAAATAAAAATAAATTAGTGTTAATTTTTTTAGGTGTGATAAAGATTTTGTGATTATATTAGCAAGTCGTCACCTTTGAGAGTTACACGTTGAAATATCTAAGGATGACATGATAGGACACCTTGGATTTGCTGCCAAACGGTGGGCGATGGGGTGGGATGAGGGAAGCATACTGGGTAAGAAAAGGAAATCCTCAATTTCTGATGCTCGTGGGCCCTGCCCCCGTGCTCCTGGGGAATCGGTGTCTCCACATCTACCCCGCGTCCGCAGGACTGGGCCACCTTGAAGCGTGGGCTCTGTCTGCCCTGAGCACACACGGTACACGCGCTTATTTACAAAATAACTGAAAAGGAGCATTCCAGGCAGAAAGAAAAACAAAACACACCTCACCTGGCTCCCATGAGGTTAAAGTCATATGGCCTCACGCACACTAAGAACGGAAGAGAAAGCCTGTAGCTTTCTGGAATGTTCTTCGTCACGATGACTGGTAACTATGTGAAAGCATACATAACTCTGCACCAAACCCTCCTTCCTTGTGAGGACCGTGGAGCCCGGGCACTGTCCTCCTTCGGGCTCCAGGATAACTCTTTTCCTTTCTCTTCAGAATTTTTGAAACACTTTTTGCTCATTTTGCATCGACAGTGGGTCAGGGTATAAATAAAACAGGACTGGCGGCCGGGAGTTGAAAATCGGTGCAGACAATGTCGTGGACGCGGACGTCCGGATCCACAAAACTATTCTGTTTACGTGCGTGACTGGGTAAAATTTTCTGTAGTAAAAATTTTTAACTTTTTCTTTTTAATAGGCTCCACACTCAACCTGTGGGGCTTGAACTCACAACCCTGAGATCGAGGATCAGATGCTCCACTGACGGAACCCTCCAGGCGCCCACTTTTTTTTAACTTTAAAAAGAAGTGAAAAGTTCCTTAAAGGGGTTAGTTTCAGTTTTGCAAAGTGAGAAAGTTCTGAGGATTGGTTGCACACATCGTGGATATACATAACACTACTGAACTACACACTTGAAAATGGGAAATATCGTTAAATGGCTAAATTTCTGTTATGTGCTTTCTACCACAGTGAAAAAGGAAAAAGTGCAAAAAATGCAGTCTATCAGAGAAAATGTTAAAACAGACACTGAAGCTGAAAATAAAGGGCTAGAAAATGGACACATTGTGTGCTGGGAAATACTAACAATTATATAAAATGATATCAAAAGATGGGGGCGCCTGGGGGGCACAGTTGGTTAGGCATCTGACTTCAGCTCAGGTCACGATCTCACGGTTTGTGGGTTTGAGCCCCGCGTCGGGCTCTGTGCTGACAGCTCAGAGCCTGGAGCTGCTTCGGAATCTGTGTCTCCCTCTCTTTCTGCCCTTCCCACTCCCTCGCTCACGCTCTGTCTCTCTTTGTCTCTCAAAAATAAATAAACTTTAAAAAAAAAAAAAAGAAATGCTATCAAAAGATACAACTCAAAGCAAAAAGCATTCAGTGCCTGAAGAACCATGGAGGGCCTGGCACTTGCAATGCAGTCATGGGTCTTCCTGGGCTGAACAAAATAGCTACAAAATACATAGAACAAAACTGACAGGTACATAAGCAAACAGACCGGCGAACATCTTTCACATACCTGTCTCAGAAATGAACAGATGAGATAGAAATGCACGTTAGGCCCACGGAGGATTTGAGGAATAGAAGCTCTTCTCTCTAACTGACAAACACATCATGTATTAAGCCACAAAGGAAATCTCAACTTTTTTTCTTTAATTTTGAGAGAGAGAGAGAGAGAGCAGGGGAGGGGCAGAGAGAGAGGGAGAGAGAGAGAGAGAGAGAGAGAGAATCCCAAGCAAGCTCCGCACCAGCAGCACAGAGCCAGATGCAGGGCTCGAACCCACGAACCGCGAGATCATGACCTGAGCGGAAGCCAAGAGTTGGACACTTCACCAACTGAGCCCCCCACGCGCCCCAAATCTCAACATGTTCTAAAGCACGAAAGTCACAGGAGGCCAAATTCACAGACACGGTCTAAGAAAATTCGACGTTAACCAAAGGACGGCATCGGTGGAGAACCACACACCCTGAGAGACCCGGGGCAAACCTAGCGCGGAGGCGGCGGCGCGCTCGAGCCGTGAGGCAGCGAGCAGCAAGGTGAGTATTGATCTGGAGCTGGATGTGTCCGCAGGACACCATTCGAAACCTTGACACCGAGGTTTAATGCACGGGTTGCAGCAGGCTGGGGGGACGCCAGGCGGCCTGCAGGCGCAGAGAAGACACCCAGTGCTCGCGAGCCCCTCCGAGGGCGCGGGGGGCCAGCAGTCCTGGAACGGGAGTGCGGAGGCTTTCGGTTTTATATAGGTTTTCTGTTTTTATTTTTTTAACGTTTATTTATTTTTGAGAGACAGACAGAGTGCGAGTCGGGGGAGGGGCAGAGAGAGAGGGACACGCAGAATGAGAAGCAGTTCCAGGCTCTGGGCTGTCAGCACAGAGCCCGACGCGGGGCTTGAACTCAAGAGCCATGCGATCATGACCTGAGCTGAAGTCGGACGTTTAACTGACTGAGCCCCCCAGGCGCCCCAGTTTTATATTTTTAAGAAGAAAAAATACTGGGCAAAGGAAGGCCGAATGTTAAGTGAGATCTGACAGACTCAGATGGTGTGTACGTGGGGGTTGGTGATGCTGGTCTTCACACTTCTCTTTAGTCTTGAGATATTTTACTTTTTTAAAAAGGAACTGACAAGGAGTGGTTACACACGAGCCCGGGCAGCGTGTGGGGTAATGGAAATATGCTAAAATGGGGCTGTGGTGATGATTTCACAACCCTGTAAATTTGCTAAAATCATTACCGTGTACACTTACGATGAGTGAATATTGGCATGTAAATTCTACCTCAACGAAGCTGTAGGAAATCAAACAAAACGGGGAATATTTAGGAGAAAAAAGCCACCAGCAGCTTCCAGCTCCGCTGAGACAAAGCAGGCACGCTCCACCCCACCTCTACCACTCGTCACAACTAAAACTGTCACACAGAATAAAATAGAGCAATTTTCTGACAGACCGGGGTGAGAAATCAAGATCTGATGAAAGGCTGACCGGAGGGGAATGTCCTGCCCCCCCACCCAGGGCCCCTGGCTTAGTTCAAGGTAGCCTACGCCCCAGAACAGCACGGTGCGGGTGGCCAAGAGAAGCCCTCCTTTCTGGCCCCTGGACTGGGAAAGCGATGTCTCGATGGGTGCAGAGAGAGAGGGGACAATGTCCTGCTTCATTTACTTCATCCTGGTCTCACCCCAGAGGCAAACTCTTGCCCCAAAGCTGACCTCCCGGGACGGTGGGAGCATCAGCGATGGCAGCAGAAGCTACTGCTGTCCTCACTGTGGCCCAGAGGGACGAGGGCACAGCACCTACTCCGCCGGGGCCGAGGCCCACAACTCCTGCTTGACAGCCAGAGGGGCAGGGAAGGAGGGCTCTGGAGGCCAGGGAGTGTGGGGGATAAGAAGGAGTCAAGAAAGAGAGACCATAAAACTTTGTACCAAGTTCCAGACTCACCCCTCAGCTGGATGCGTGTGGAAAGGCTTTGAGAATTGAGTCATGGTGTAGACCACTCCCAAGGCCAAAGACTGGACCCAGGGGCATGCAAGTGTGAGATGGGTCCAAATAGCACTACAAAGCCCGAGAATTGAACTCACGCGGGAAGCAGAGCCCACAGGAAGTGGGTCTGAACTTGTGCTCTGCCCCTACTCAAGCCAACCTGCCTGCAAAAACAACACGTTGGGGAAGATTTTGATAGGTTCCAGAATTAAGCAACTTTGTAAATGTGTAAAATACAATCGGAAAGCACTCAAACAACAATAATACCAGAGAAAATTGCAACAACTGTAGGAGAAAAAATGATAAACCATGCCTACTCTGAGATGACCCCAATGCTGAAATGACCAAATACAGCATTTAAGTCACCTGTCATAAATATGCTCCATTAAGCAAGGAAAAGTTTCTGGAAACAAAAACAAAGGTAAAAATTTTTAACAGAGATTTAAAAACCATGAAGGAGAATAAAATAGTTAAAAACCATGAAGAAGAAAAAATTTAAAAATACAATAACAGAAATAAAAATGTCACTGAATGAGCTTAATAAGATAATGGCACAGACAGAAGAAGGAGAGTGAACTTGAAGACCAGTATGAATGACAAAGAGAAAAGGAGAGACTGGCAAAGACAGAGACCGGGCACCTGCAGGATGACAACATTTGCATTGTTGGAGTCCCAGAGGGACAGGAGTGAAAGGGTGACAGAAAGAGCATTTGAGGAAATAATAATGGCTGAAAACTTCCCAAATTTGCTGAAAAAAGAAAAGTTTGCAGACTCAAGAAGCTCAGTAACCCTCAAACAGGATAAACTCAAAGAAAATCAAGCCTAAACACATCACGCTCAAATTGCTGAAAACCAAAGATAAAGAGAAAATTCTTGAAACCAAGCAGAGAAAAATAACACATTCCATGCAGAGGAACAAGCATTGAATAGCTGTAAATTTCTCACCAGAAACCACAGAGGCAGAAGCCAGGGGCACAGCGCTCAAGGGAAAAGGCTGTCAGCCTTGGATTCCACGGCAGCACGATATTTCCCCACGAATGAGGGAGAAGCAAGGACATTCTCATACAATGTGGCAAAGAAAGAAAATTAGTCCCCAGCAGATAAGCTCTAAAAGCAATCTTGAGATTTCAGAGGGAAATGATACTGGAAATGTGGACACTTAGCAACAGAAATGGGAAATATCTACGTAAATATACTTTTTGTATTTAGAGGCTATTTTTCTCCTCTTAAGGTCTTTAAAGTATGTTGATAAAAATTACAGTTGACTCCTTGGGGCGCCTGGGAGGCTCAGTCGGTTAAGCATCTGACTTCGGCTTGGGTCATGATCTCGCAGTTTGTGGGTTCGAGATTTGTGTCGGGCTCTGTGCTGACAGTTCAGAGCCTGGTGGCTGCTTTGGATTCTGTGTCTCCCTCTTTCTCTCTCTCAAAAAAAAATACAGTTGACTCCTCAACAATGCAGGGGTTAGGGGCGCTGAGTGCCCGCCGAAAAGTAAAAATCCATGTTTGACTTTTGACTCCCCCCAAACCTAACTGCTAATAGCCTACTATTGACTGGAGGCCTTAGTGATAACATCAATAGTCAATTAACACATATTTGTATATGTTTCATATACTTTATTCTTAGAATAAAATGAGCCAGAGGAAAAGAAAATGTTGTTAAGAATATCCTCAGGAAGAGAAAATACATTTGCAGTGCTTTACAGTATTTATTCTTAAAATCTGCGCATAAATGGACTCACACCATTCACACTCATGTTATTCAACGGCCAGCTGTATAACACTGTCTGGTGAGGGTTCCATGCGTGTGAGATATAGACTATGTGACGCACCAGCAAAAAGATGATAGTAAAGGAATCCACACGGTTTTTAACTTCAACCACATTCCACCAGATGCGGTAAAATACCAATTTTAAGTAGCTAATGCAGCGTATAGTGCACATATGATAAGCTCCATAGCACCAGTGGAACACTTAGTCAGGAAGCTGGCTCATAAATTAAGATGCAATGCTAGAAAGACTCATACGGTCCAAAAGAGAGCAGCAGAGGGAATCAAAAATGGAAAACAAAGAGAACAAACAGAAAACAAAAATGTAAACACCAGACCCAAATCCAACCATTCCAATAATTACATTAAGTGTAAATGGTCTAAATATACTGATTCCAAGACCAATATCAGCAGGTAGGGTTTCTGAAACACGTCCCAGCTGAACTGCCTGTGAGAAACGCACTTTGAGTGTGACGGTGTGGGCAGGGAGAGAAGCAGAAGGGACGGGGAGAGGTACCATGGAAATGCGAATCAGAGGAAAACAGGAACGACTATGTGCCTGTCGAGCGCAGGAGATGGCAAGGATTGTACAATGCAAGGATTGTAAACGAGCACACACCTAACACCAGGGCTCACGATACACAAAGAAACATTAGAGAGCTGAGACGAAAGGGGTGAACGCACGCTTACAGCTGGAGCCTTCAATGCCTCTCTCAGCACTTGGTTACAAAGAGCAGACAGGGGCGCCTGGGTGGCTCAGTCCATGAAGCATCCAGCTCTTGACCTCCGCTTGGGTCTTGATCTTAGGGTCGTGAGTTCAAGCCCTGCATTGGGCTCCACACTGGGTGTGAAGCCTACTTAAAAAAAAAAAAAAAGACGGACAAGTGCAGCAAGCACACAGATCTGAGGACACCATCAGCCAGGACCCGACATTCCAGCCAGCAGCCGCGAATGTGCACGTGTCACATTCACCTAGGAGAGCTGCCTCCTGGGCCGTAAGACAGATGTGAACACATTGAAGGGAACTAGAGAATTGAAATCACACCCAGTATGTTCTTTAGCTGTACTGGAGTTAGACCAGAAAATAAGCGACAGAAAGATTTAGAGAAATCTCCAAAGAAACAACACACGTCTTTTTCTTTTCTTTTTAAGAGAGAGAGCACGAGTGGGGGAGAGGGGGCAGAGGGAGAGAGAGGATCCCAAGCAGGCTCGATCCCATGACCCTGTGATCATGACCTGAGCTGAAATCAAGAGTCGGACGCTTACCCCACTGAGCCACCCAGGCACCGAGAAACAAGAGACTCCTGAATAATCTGTGGGTGAAATGGAAGCCTCAAGGTAAATCAGAAAATATTCTGAATGGAATCAAATGAAATATTATGTATTGTATCTATAGGATGTAGGTAAAGCAGTGGCTCAAGGGCAATTTATGGTATTAAATGCACATATTAGAAAATCAGTAACAAGAGACGCCTGGTGGCTCAGTCCGTTTAGTGACCAACTCTTGATTTTGGCTCAGGTCATGATCCCAGTGTTGTGAGATCAAGCCCTGCATCTGGGTGTGGAGCCTGCTTAAGATTCTCTCCCTCTCTCTTTGCTCCTCTCCCCCATTCATGCTCTCTCTCTCTCTCTCAAATTAAAAAAAAAAAAAAAAAGAAATTCAATGACATGAATGAATCCCAAGCATTATGTCAAGTGAAGAAAGCCAGGGGGAAATACAGAAAGGCAGCAAAACAGACTCAGTGTCAGTGGACACTGGGAAGATAATGAGATGCTATTTCCCACAAGGGCAAATTTGGGAGGACTAATTAAAGACGGTGAGGTAATGAGGGATAACTGGCATCACGTATTTAAATGTATAACATGCACACCATTTGCTTGCCTCAGCAGTACCCTTCCCTGATAGCCACAGCCAGGACTATAAGTGTTTGTGTCTTTATGGGGCATTGTTGGTATAAAATGTAGTAAATTACATCTAGTGACAGGGAAATGGCTACATAAACCATGCACATCCAATCTCCAGCACCACAGGGCATCTGAGAGCAGGGCCTGGTGCCAGTGACTCTGGCGGGAAGGTGGCATACGCCGAGTCCTGGGGTTCGTGTGAAGGAGTTTCTCCATTCAAGAATAACAGTGTAAGGGGCGCCTGGGGGGGGCTCAGTTGGTTAAGCGTCTGACTTCGGCTCAGGTCATGATCTCACAGTTCGTGGGTTCGAGCCCCGTGTCAGGCTCTGTGCTGACAGCTCAGAGCCTGGAGCTGCTTCCCATTCTGTGTCTCCCTCTCTCTGCCTCTCCCTCACTTGCACTCTGTCTCTCCCTCTCTCTCAAAAATAAACATTAAAAAAAATAAATAAAGGAATAACAGTGTGAAACAGAGGACATGATGACCCTGGAAGCTTTTGTGGGCAGTGAGCATGAGGAGACGAGGCTTTGTATTTTGAAGAAAGCTGAAGCCAGGGATGAGAGAACAGAATTCTGGGAATAATCATTTCCCCTGAGTCGGCCAATACATTCCATTTGCAGTTACTTTCACGGGACCTTCCAGTAAGTCAACTTTATTTCCTCAGGTGCTCTTTGAGGACATGGTAGCTGGCCTCACACTGAGCTGGGTGCCCAGAGAGCACACCGCCCGTGCCCTCCAGAATGACATGGCCCAGTTCAGGGACAAGCATGTCACAGTGATATAAGGCAGAATGAGTGGGGATCTGCCAAAGTGTTCCCAGCATGGGGTTGGGGGTAGGGGAGAGTCAGGTGATGTAGAAAGGAGGGAAAGAGGCGAGAGGCAGGATGTTTCTATCTCCTTGGGGTCCTGAATGCTGGCCTGGGCACCCCCAGCCCCACTTCTCACCCAGCCACGTCCCCACAATACACAGCACCAAGAGGATCAGAGGGAGCTCCTTTGTGAGAGTTTGATGATTAAGAAATATTTTAATGATGGAGAATGTGAGGCAAAGGGTTCTAGGCTCCCTTTTGTAGAGAATCCCAGGAAGGGCTGCAGTATTTTAGCTGATGCTGGGAAACGGTTGGAGAGTCAGGCACCACAGGCCACAAAGCTGTGTGAGTGTGAGACATGAGAACTGGGGCCCACCCATCAGAGGAGGCACCAGGGAAAGAACAACCCAGCACTCAAATGGCAGAAAGCAAGCTTGGCCCTTGAGAGGGTGTCATGATGGCATTCGGCTCAACAGCAAGATTGTGATGGCACTTTCCCAGCTCACACCCTCCTATCTTGCATTCCTTTGGTAACTTCCTTCTGGCCCAACTCTCGCCTTTTCCTGACCTTTCCCCCATCCTTGCTTTTGTTTTCTTTTTAATTTCTTCCTACCAGTAACTTCCTTCTGAAATGTTGATTCAGCTGTTGGTCCTTTTGCGGGGGATGCAGGGGGTGAAGGAGCCAGCAGAAGCAGCTGCAACAGCAGGAAGCAAGCACGCTCCAGTGGGGGTGGGCAGAACAGAGCAGAAAACAGTGTTTGCCCTGGTAATTGCTCCAGACAGTACTCTCACTGGATCTCCCACAAATCCATACAAATAGGCAAAAAGTCACTCTGCCAGGGCAATGGAGATCCTTACTGTAATCCAGGCCACACAGGTGCTGGGGCAGCCAGGTGAGTGTAGAAAGTAGAGGAAGATATTTGAGAGGTTAGGGTCATTTCTAGCCACCTACTGTCTTGAATGCTAGCCTAGGTACCCTCATCCCCACTTACCACCCAACTACCACCTTCATGTCAAGCTTTCCTCCACGGGGAAGCATTTCTGGTTTTCTAACTCACCTAAAGGAACAACACTCATCAGAACAGAAAGATTAACCGACAGGCTTGACACAGAATCTGTTGGAGGGCAGAAGAATTTGACTCCAAATTCAAAGGAGATTGAGCCAGAAAAAGTTAAGCAATGATCAACTCTAGGGGAAAACCAGAAAGTTGTATAAAGAAGAAAATGTAATTATAGAATGTCCACTTGGCTCGGTAGTGCACATTTACATGGTTAGAATAATAAAAGCACTGAGCCTGGATAAAAAATGAAACTGTTTATAGTTCTACAGAGATGTGAGGGATGGGTGGGGGTGTGAGAACCTAACATCCTCATTACCACCACAGGCCATAATGCCTTCCCCGACCCCTAGAATCTAATTTCTCCTTTCACTATGAATACCAGGCTGGCCTATGGGGCTCCAGTAGGTCAAGGGGGCCACCTAACCCTAACTCAGGTCCCAGGATCATTCCTCTCCTTATGATGCTTATCAAATTGCCATTTCCTGTTCAGTGTGTGGTTTCTACCAATGCCAAATAAACCACTTGTGGACACCTTTAGGAATGCGTGCCCACTGAAAGTCTGGACTGTCTTTGTCAAAGCAACTTGGCACCTTCCAACTCTATGTTAACTGACTCAGTTTTCATGATTGCCTTCTAAGCTCCTCTTGCCCCAGGGGCCTAGTCTGGGGGTATGGATGCTGAGCTAAGAAAAAAGTTTGCACTTGGGCTCCAACAGACAAGCTACTGTCAGTGGTAGTAGTTTATAGACACGCAATCCCTTTCCTTCTCTGGGCCTTAGTTTCCCTCATCCCTTCCCTTCATTGTGAGGACAAATGAAGACATGTGAACGCATCCCGCAAAGGGCCAGGAACACACAGCAAATGCCCAATAAATGTAAAGTAGCAAATCATAAAAAGATGACAGAGACGCAGAGATACGGAGCTTTCAATACAATTAGAGCAGATTTTGTTTTTTGTTTTTTGTTTTTTTGAGGGGAGTATCTATATCTGAAATTTTTTCTTGTTGAATTTTCTGCTTCTACATTTTAACTTTTGAACCTGGGAGAGGGGAACAATTTGCTTTTTCTGCATTGGTTTCTTTGCATGTAATAGATAGGAATTAAATTCTTTCCTCTCTTCCCTCCTGGAAGTGGAGTGCAAATGAGAACCGGGCTTCCCTGAATGTTGACAGCATGAAAGAAGGATACGAGAAAGGCACGGCTGCCCAGGCCTCCTGGGCCGGTGGGCATGGCGGCACCTGCCCCTGGCCTGCCCCAGAAGGTGGTTTTTAGGGCAGGTTGAGATTTTGGAAGAATAGGTGAGGAAATTTCTCTTCCCAACCAGTATCCCTGGGAAGGTCTCCAGCAGGCTCACTTTCTTTTATTATTTTTTTAAAGCTTATTTATTTATTTGCGGGGGGGCACAGAGAGAGAGAGAGAGAGAGAGAGAGAGAGAGAGAGAATCCCAAGCAGACTCCCCACTGTTAGTACAGAACCCAACGCAGGGCTTGAACTCATGAACCACGAAATCATGACCTGAGCCAAATGAAGGCTCAACCGACTGACACCCCCAGGTACCAGGCACCCCAGAAGGTATACTTTCAATTTCCCTCCACCACTGGGACTCCACACTTCAGTCAGATCTAATGACCTGTCTCATCCCTGAACTCACCTGTGTTGTCTCTCCTGAATGATCAGTTCTGAAGCCCTCCCTACCTGCCGCTGCATTTCCCATCCTAAAGGGTCCGACCCAAACGCCTTCTCTCCATGGGCCTCCCTGCCGTGCCTCTAATTGGTAAGGAGCCATCCCATCTCCTGGCCTCAGGATGACCCTTTATCCACAAATGTGTGATGTCAGTTGTATAGAGGTGAGGGACAAAGACCCGGAGGCTCCCTAGCTGTGTGGCTGGGTGACAAGCAGCCCCTTCTGGCCTCAGTCTCCTTGTCGGCCAGTGAGGATGGTCGGTGATCACTGGCCTTACTCACTGGGTGAGGTTATGGCCAGTGGGGACACAGAACAGCATCAGGCCAGAGCAAGTGCCTGAGGGGCAGGTCATGCATGTTTTGGCTTTTCGGGTCACAGGGCTGCAGTTAGGCCCCTGTGGCACCTGAGCAGCCACAGACCACCCATATGTAAATGAGCTTAGCTGCGCCCAAAACCAGGCAGAACCCTGTTCTAGACCAGTGACTCTCTGGGGACAGAGGACGGCATGTAGGAGAGGAGGGACTACACCCAAGACCTGGAAATCCTGGCCTAGGGGCTCGGCAGGGTGACTGTAAGGAATGCAGACCCACAGGGTCCATGCCCAGCCCGCTGGACCCGGATCCTGACCCGGGGTGGAGCCTGCATGTTCCACCAACACATTCTGTGGTGGTCTGATCATCAGCAGGGGGCACTGCCCAGACCAGACTCTGAGCCTCAGGCCCCACCAGGCCTGCACCCAGAAAGAAGGCACTTGGTGCTGGGAGGAGGCTGAGGAGGCCATCAGAGCCAGTGTGTGTGTGTGTGTGTCGGGGGACAGAACTGGGAGCCGGAAGCTGAAGTGGACCCTAGGGGCCTTTTTTCCCTCTGAAACCCTCTCCCACTGGTTTCAAGTTTCCTCCTGCACAAGGGAGAGTGGGGCATCTTGAGTGGCTCCCCAGCTCCCCCCACACCGCAGAGGTGGTGTTCTGTGCTGCCCCACCTGGGTCCACATCACCCTTGCGGGCATCTGGCTGGGCCTCTTTCCCAGTCTCCCGTGAAGTGCTCCATCTCTGTCCATCTGCTTCCCGTCCCTCCCCTTTGGTTCTGGACCCCAGTTGATAGCCCAGAAGGACCTATCCGAAAAGATCTCACCCTCCTTCATCTGGGGAGCTCTGCAGGCTGGGGAGCAGGCTTCCGTCTTTCTCCTTCCTGCTCTGTCTCTCAAGGGGATAGCAGCACCTGTCCCTCGTGGGGCCCCACGGTTCAGTCTTGCTTGTGGAGGAAGCCGGGCAGGTGAGCAGTGGTGGCCCACGTGCCTGGGTTCTGGGAAGCCTGGACTGCAGTCCCCTGCACCCGCGGGGCTGGTGGCTGCATGGCCGCCGCCCAGTTCCTGAAACGTGCCTTTTCTATCTGTACAATGGGGGTGAAGGGTCCGCCTCTCAGGACGTTGAGATGAATTACCTGAAGCTCTCCGAAGAGCCTGGAAAGATGGGGGCGGGGTGGGAGGGTCAGGGCCAAGTGCCCAGGGCCCAGCCCACTGGGGCTGGTGAATAACAGAGGGGTAGGAGAGAGGGAAGATCTCAGAATGAGATGACTAGGCGCCCAGGAGCTGGCGGAGCAAGGTGACATTGAGGTTGAGCAGGGGGAGGGAACATTGGCCCTAATCCAGGTGTGACCCCATCCAGGAGGGGATTTGCCACTGAAGGTCACAAGGGCTGCGGGCTGGGCTGGGCGGAGCCCTGGGGCCGTGTGCTGAGTGGGCAACAGGGACACCTAACTGTCTTCACTCTTGAGCAGCAATGAAAATTCCAAGTCAAAAAAGGCCGTGAGACCCAGAGATAGGGCGGAAGAAGGTGCCGGAAAGAACTGACTGTTCATTGCCCGGCACCTCTGCGCAAGGGAATCAAAACGATTTTAACTGTTTAAAATAGTTTTTGGGGGGCGCCTGGGTGGCTCAGTTGGTTAAGCGTTTGACTTTGGCTCAGGTCATGATCTCACAGTTTCTGAGTTTGAGCCCCGCCTTGGGCTCAGTGCTGACAGCTCAGAGCCTGGAGCTGCTTAGGATTCTATGTCTCCCTCTCTCTCTGCCCCTCCCCCACTTGTGCTCTGTCTCTCTGTCTCTGAAAAATAAATATATGTAAACAAATTTTTAAAAAATATGATAGTTTTCTGTATTTTCCAAATAGTTTACAATAGCCACGTATTAATTCTACAATCAGAAAAGAATACGCCTGGGTGGCTCAGTCGGTTAAGCATCCGACTTCGGCTCAGGTCATGATCTCACAGTTCGTGGGCGCGGGGCTCTGTGCTGACAGCTCAGAGCCTGGAGCCTGTCTTCGGATTCTGTGTCTCCCTCTCTCTCCCACCCTCCCCTGCTCACGCTGTCTCTCTCTCTCTCTCTCAAAAAGAAATAAAACATTAAAAAAAATGTTAACTACAAATTAAGTTACTCGGACCATGAAACAAAGGCAAAGTGACCCAGCAGCTACCTAGCCCAGGGGAGGGTGTAAGGAAAAGCAAGAAACCCAGCTGGAGGTTTGGGGCGTGGGGCCCTGGGACCGCCCCCTGGGGCCGGAGGCCGCACCCACTCCTCCCCCCCCCCCCCGCCCCGGGGCACAGCAGAGATCGCCGTTGAAATCGAGACTTCCCTGGGCCTCTTCCTCCCGCCCCCTCCCTCACCACTTCCTCCACTCGCCCCCGGCATCACGCAGTGAGTCGGACACATTTTTGCCCAAAGAGTTTCCAAATTCGGGAACTCCGCTGGCCCCAGCTCGTTCGCATCTGAGCTGGGCGCGATCCGGAACCGGTAGCTACGCCCACAGGCGCACAGGTCAGGACCGCCTCGCCCGCCCGTTCAGGAGCCAAGAGGAGGCGCCAATGCCAGACTCCCGGAAATTCGTCTGGTTATGGAGATGCTCAGACGACAAATGGCCCCGCAGGGATTCAAACAGACCATTGTTAACCCCAGAAGTCCCTGGAGCAAAGCCAAAGGTCACGAGGGGGTGGTGGCCAAGGTGACCAGATCCCAGCTCTCTGCTCTCCCTGCCGTGTCAGGTGCCCACCCCTGGGGCCGGGTCGCCAGGACCTAGAGACCTCCGTTGGGCAGTAGAACCGAGGGGCAGCCGCACGCAAGTGCCCACGCGACACCCTGGCCTTGTCGCAGCCGCCCTCCGGCCTGTGCCCTCTGGGTCTCTGAGAAGGGGCCCTTGCGGAACCAGGCCAGGCAGAGGCTGGCCGGACTTGGAGCCTGCCTCAGTCTCCCAATTTGTGGCCGGTGGATGGAATCCACCTCGAGCAGAGTGGGGCACGTCTCAGCCCCCTGCCCTGCAGCAGGGTGTCCCCTTCCCGGAGTCACTTGGTCCCCGATGCTAGGAAGGGTCCTGAAGATGGAGGAGGGGGAAAGGAAGCCGCCCTCCCAGCCCGTCACTGAGAGCACCCGGGCCGGGCAGGAAGGGCTGGGGTCAGACTCAGGATTTTGCCCCTGCCCAGCCCACCCCCAACCAGAATCCCCACCCCCCATCCTGAGCTGAGAACCGGGTCGCATTTGTGGCCTTTTATGGGCCACTGGGATCTGCAGAGTACACTGCTGGCAGGTGTTTCCTGGGGCCCTGCCTGTCTCCTCAAGAACCCCAGGCTGGCAGCCCCACTGCAGAGATGGGGAAACAGGCTCGAAGTTTCTGATGAGAAAATGTTGGTGGGGGGGGCACCTGGGGGGCTCCAGCGGTTAAGCGTCTGACTTTGGCCCAGGTCGTGATCTCACCGTTTGTGAGTTCGAGCCCCACATCGGGGTCCCTGCTGTCAGTGCAGAGCCTGCTTGGGATCCTCTGTCCCCCTCTCTTTGCCTCTCCCCCACTCATGCGCATGCACTGTCTCTCAAAAATAAATAAAACATTGAAAAAAGAGAAAATGTTGGGGTTCGGGAGCAAATGGTCAAGGAAGAATTCTTGAGGTGTGTTCGGTGCAAAAAAGGTGGTATTATTAAAGCATGGGGACAGGACTACGGGCAGGAAGAGGTGCATTGGGGCTGTGCGGAGTGCCTTTCAGCCTGGGAGGGGTTCAGGGAAGGGACAGTCTCTAAGGAATTTGGAAGCGAGGTTTCAGGGCCTGAGGGTCTCACTGCTGTTGGGAAAAGGTCATTTACTGCTGTCTAGTCAAACCTTACTCGCCAGACCCTTCCGATGTACACCGGGCGCATATGCTTGGAGGACGACGGCTAACCTGTATCTTCGGCGGTGGGGGCGGGGGGCGCGGGCCTTAGAGATAAAGGAAGTTTCCACGGGATCCTGGAGGTCGGGCTAATGTCAGACTAAGGTCCCCTTTTGCCTCCAGGAAAGAATTAACACAGGGCATCTAAGCCCCGAGGAAGGCCGCTGTAAGTTAGAGGAAGTTTCCTTTTCCTCTTTAGCCTTTGTTCTCCGCATCAGTGCCTCCCCTGCCTAAGTCCCTCGAGCCTGGCCACCTCCTGGGTGCGTGTGAACGGGGTCTCCCTCCGCCGAGCGAGGCCCCCGCATCCGGAGACCCAGACTCCCAGGCAGGGGCTGAAGGGAACGGAGTGTGCGTGGAGAGCGGCTGGGAGGGCCTGGTTTTCGGGGCTGGGCGCTGCCCCTGGGAGGCTGGTGCCCCCCCCCCCCCGCCGTGACCACCCCAGGAAGGACGTGCCGACCCCGGGTACGTGGCGAGGGCAGGGTTGGGAGCGCAGGTCCCAGGACCGCGACTGCGCGCGGCCGAGCTGCGGGGGGCCGCTGTCAGCGCAGCTCCGTGGGGTCTGGGAAACCCGCTGCTTCGCCGGGAAGTCCCTCGGCGGAGGCGGCGGGGAGTCTGCACCTCCCGCCGGCCGCGCGGGACCCCGGACCCCGAGGTCTTGAGACGGCTCCGCGCGGGCGGAGGCCGAAGGCGCTCCGGGTCCCGCGTCGGCGCCCGGCGGCCAGCCCAGCTCCGCCCGGAAACCCCGACGCCCCGCGAGCGCCCCCAGGCGACAAAAGAACGAGCCCGAGAAACAGCAGAGACTCCGCGGCCCGCGGGGCGGTGGCGGGCGGAGCCGCGGCTGAGCGCTGGGAGGGGCGGAGCCGGGAGGGCGGGGCCGGCGTAGCCTTCCCGGGGCGGTCACGGCCCGGGGGGCCCCTATGGGGAGGTCGGGGTGCTGTAAACAGAGACGGAGGGCGGAGCTAGAGGCAGGAGCCCCGGGGTCGGGGTGGGGGACTTGGGGTAGAGATAAGGGGGCTGTTGGGTTGAATGTGACAGGGAGAGGGGGAGCCAGCCAAGAAGACACCTGGCTTTTTGGCTCGGGCAGCTGCGCGGGTAGCATTCGTCGGAAGGCAGATTTACTGCCGGGGCAGCGACAGATTGGGATCAGAACCAAGAATTCGGTTTTGAGATTTTCGTTAAAATTTCAGGTGGAGGGGCGCCTGGGGGGCTCAGTCGGTTTAAGCGTCTGAATTCGGCTCAGGTCATGATCTCCCGGTTCGGGGGTTCGAGCCCTGCGTGGGGCTCTGTGCGGACGGCTCGGAGCCTGGAGCCTATCTTCAGATTCTGTGTCTCTCTCTCTCTGACCCTCCCCTGCTTGCGCTGTCTCTGTCTCTCAAAAATAAAAAACATAAAAAAATTAATAAAAAATTTTTCAGGTGGAGATGGAGAGATCCAGCTGCAGATGCAACTGTCTGGATAGTGGGATAGGGCTTGGAAAGCACGAATAGGACCAGGGCATCCAGAGGGACCATGGGACAGATGGAGAGAGAAGGGGCCCAGGACTTTCAGAAACTCCCAACTGATTCATTTTGTTGGACATTATTTTCCCTGTATCGAGAAACCTTGCACTGCACAGAAGAGGCAAAAAGCAAACCCTAAAATTGCAGCTGGCCAGCAGGCCTTGAGCTGGCCAGGTGCTGAGACCACCACTGGGTTAAAGGGACCGTGTCCCCGGGGTCGGGAGCCAAACCTGGGCCTCCCCGCCTCCCACGGCTCAGGAGAGGGGTGGGGTTGATTGCAGAGGATACAAGAGGGTTAATGATTAGGTCATCAGTGCCGGGACCCTTAGAACTGAGCGGCTGCTGCAGAGCTCCCTCCCTGCACGGACTGCCCAGGGGCACAATCCTCAGGGCTGGCTGAGTTTTATCTGTGCCTACGCACCCTCATCAGTGAGCTCATCTGTGCATTCGCAGGACCTCAGTCATCACCTCTGCATTCTCATTATATTAGATCACGGCACAGCTGTGGACCTGCACTGTGGCACAGAACCAGGGAACAAGGCTTCTCTCGTGACACCCTCCGAAAGAAGTCGTAGGTGCTGCCGAATGGGTGGGGACGGGGCTGCGGGCGCTGCCTTCTCCACATTCCAGAAAGCCATCTGCTGGGCTGACTGACATCCACTGCATCCAGAAGTACAACCGGTGCTGCTCACAGCTGGGCAAGAGGCTCTAGCCACAGGAAGCTGGGTTCTCCTTTCGACCAGCCTGGTCTGGCAGACGCTGGTGGCACGCCGGCCACCCGGCAGGTAATAGCAGGACGGCTCTTACGGAGTGGGGAATGCTGAGCCTGACAAGGGCTTCTAGGGTTTTCTTCCAGAGACGCATTTCTCTGTGGCTTCAGTCTGGATCCATGCTGTGAAGTCACCTCTGTGTGTTCTGGTCTGATGTCTCTGAGGTGCCTTCTTCAACTACAAGTGGCTTCATTCGCTGTTGGGACATTCTGGGACTGGATAGGTTGGCTCCTGAGCAGCCTGGCCAGAGACCACCCTGAACGGACCTGCTATCAACCCAAGTAGGATATGTCCACTTGCCATAGTTTTGCCTTTTCTAGAGTATCATATCTTCAGTAAAGCCTGGAATAGATAAGCAGACACAAATTCCAGCTGGTTATGTGGCCTTGAGTAAATCACAGATCCCATCACTTTGGCCTTCAGCGGCCGATGTGGTCATCTGTCCAGTCCCCCGCTGGGCGAGCACCTCTGTGTCCTTCCTGGGAAATGGCACGTAGCTTTGCCTACAGCTAACTAGTCCTCTCCAAAACCCATTTCGTGTGGGTGGATTTCCTCCCGGCTTCTGGACAGGGTTGAGTGGTGAGTGCTGGCATCAGGGCCTCCCCAGTGTCACAGGGGATGAGTGTGGCTCCTGCCCTGGCTGAGTCTGGACTGCTGTGTGGCCCCAACCGTAGCCTGATTTGTGCTATACTTTGTTCTAGATTCGGCGGCTTTGTGTCTCCAACAGGCAATGGGCTCCTTGAGGGTGGGAATCACACCCGCCCGGAGTTTGTTCTCCTGAATGCACCCGTCGGGGTTGGATACACGGGAGCCCCTGAGCTCGGAAAGTAAGTTGCACCTGTCAGAAGAGCAGGGCTCACTGGGGTCCTATTTAAATGGTCGAGTTATTCCAGTTTCAAGGAATCGTTCTGGGGAGTAAATTAAACTGTAAAAAAAGGCGGACACGAAATAAATGTTCAATTAGAGTTAATTAACCTAATTAAGTTAATCAAAGTTAATTAGGTTAATTAAGATAAATGGACTAGCTCAGTCAAGGGTTGTTGGGATTCCCTTAGAGTCAACCATATTCCCTCTCAGTTCCCCCACTTTAGACCCCCTCTCCGTCCCCCCGCATCCCCCCGCCGGTACCCCTCATCCCCTAGGTCCCACGGAGGCTGCCTGGATTCCCGCGGTTAACCCCACCTGTTCCGGGCGCATGCGCGGCGGCGCCCGCGGGGAGAGCGCGGATCCCAACCACCCGGCTCCGGTTTCCGCCCGGTCGGGGGCGCGCGGGACCGGCTTCCGGCCGGCGGCGCGGCGCGCGCAGGCGGTTTCCGGCCCGCCGTGGGTGTCGCGGGAGCATGGGGAAGGTGAGGGGGCTGCGGGCCCGGGTGCACCAGGCGGCGGTGAGGCCCGCGGGGCAGGCGGCGCCCGGCCCCGCGCCCCCGGCCCGGGAGGCGGCCCCCGCGCAGGCCTCGGCCGGCGGAGTCGCGGCGAAGGTGAGTTGGCCGAGGTCCGAGGGGGGACCCTGCGGCCTGCAGCGGGCACGCCCATCCCACCAGCCCCGCGCGGCCCCCTCCCTCCTGTGCGGGGGCTCCCCGGACCCAGCGCGGTGTGCTCGGGGTGGCGCGCGCTCGCCTCGGCCGTTCCTCCCTCTGGCGGGGGGCGGGCGGACCACGTGTTGCTCGGGGGGGGGGGCGGGCCGCGGGCGCGTGCACGCGCTTAGCCCGCCGCCGCTAAGCGGGGGCCTGGCGGGGCCCGGGGGAGCCTGGCCTCGGGCGGGAACGCGCCTCGTTTACGCTGCCCCGCGGCCCTGCACGCCGTTCTGCAGCCGGAAACGCCGGTTCAGCACCGGGGACGCTCAGCTGCTGAGCCCGGAGCTGCCGTTTTAACACACGGTCTGGCTCTTTTAACCGCCGTATTGGAGTAACGTGTCCGTGAAGTGACCGGTTCGATGGGCATCTTTAATACGTGTTCGCAGCGGGGCTCAGCCGTCCCTGCGCATTTCAGAACACTTCCAGCACTCCGAAAAGAAACCCTGTGCTTATGTTTTTAATGTTTATTATTTACTGAGTATTTTAAGTTTGTTTATTTTTGAGAGAGAAAAATCACAAGTGGGGAGGGGCAGAGAGAGAGTCTCAAGCAGGCTCCGCACTGTCAGCACGGAACCCAATGTGGGGCTCGAACCCGTGAGCTGTGAGATCATGACCTGAGCCGAAGTCAGACGTTTGACTAATCGAGCCACCCAGGCGCCCCAGAAGTTCCAGTTTTTAACAGATACTTACTGCACTGAAAGCTTACACCTTTGAGGAAAGGCAAAGACGGGTGAACTGC
>CM053573.1:1603223-1634285 GCA_028646485.1 Cryptoprocta ferox
CCGGGGTCGCGGGGCGAGGGGGAGGCGGGGGGGCGGTCCCGGGGCGGGGAGGTGGAGGGGGCCCGGGGTCCCGGGACGGGGCGGGGCGGGGGAGGAGGTGGAAGGGGCGGGGTGGGAGGGGGTCGCGGGGCAGGGGGTCGGTCCCGGGGGCGCGGAGAGGGGGAGGGGGCCCGAGGACCCGGGACGGGGCGGGACGGCGGAGGAGATGGAGGGGGTCGGTCCCGGGGCGCGGAGGTGGAGGGGGCGCGGGGTCCCGGGGGCGCGGGGCGGGGAGGCGGAGGGGGCGCTGGGTCTCTGCCGCGCCCAGCCTCTGCCCCACCCGCGCCCAGGCTGTGGCTGGCGGGGGCCACCCGAGGGCCTCTTCTCGAAGGTCTAGCCGCAGCGGGGGCGCCGGGAAGGGGGCCGCGCGGCCTTTTGTCTCGGTTCAGCCGCGGCCGTGCCGTCTCACGCCACCGGCTCTGACCCAGCTGGCGGCTTTAGATTCCGAGTCAGGAAGTCGAGCCTCGTAACCTGCGGAGCCCCTGGGCTGGTCGGTAGCCGGTGTCCTGGGGCCAGGCGCCCTGAGGCGGGGGCGGGGCGCGCGGGGCCCCAGGCCCCTGGGGAAGGCGGACTCGAGTCACCCCATGGCTCGCTGGAGGCGGGAGAGCCGTAGTGCCGGCTCTTTGAAGGAGCGGCCTCTGTGTCTGCGCGCGACAGCCCTGGAGTGGGGGTCCCCCCTTGGTTTATCCCCTCTGTTCTTATCCGCCGCCCTGCCAGGTGCTGGGACCGCGGTGGTGGCCGGGACCCCCGCAGGGGTGGCTGGGCCGGCGGGAGAGAGGCGTGCTAGGGAAGGGAATGTATGACCTGGGGCCAAGCTGAGGTCTCAGAAGATTCCAGAGGTGGAGTATTGCTGGAGGGTGGCCTCCTGCCGGACGGTGGAGGGTGGAGGGGGCCGGGTCCTGGGACTCAGCCTCGGGGCCTGGTGGCAAGTCGGGGGAAACATTAAGCTGGGGTGTGTCAGCAGTGTTGGGCTGGCGGCTGCGTGTGGGGGGCCGTGTGATCACCAGGCACACACGTGTGTGGTGCCGGTAGGGTCACAGCTAGGCCTCTTGACCTGTTCCCGGGGCTCCACAAGCGGACTGACTTGGGGCCAGGATTTTCCTCGGCGCCCGTTCGCCGGTTGTTGAGTTCTGCTGCCATTCCAGCACCAGCCTGGTTTTCTTCTGCTTACTTCCTAACGTGTTGTGTCTGCGACACTTGTGACGTCCGTAATCAGGCGGCGGGAGTGCGGTGCACAGGGCACATCTGGTCGAGGCTGAGTTCCAAACACAGACGTGGCATGGGCACTTGTTACCCTAACGGAATGGATAGTCTGCCAGAGATGGGTCTTTCTCAGTGGCTGGCGGGCGTGTGCGGGTGTGCGTGGTGTGCCTGTGTAAGGAGAGGGGGCGTGTCAGGAGTGCCCAGGCGAGGGGGGGTGTCCTTTGGTGACTTTGATTAGTTTCTAGTTAGGGAGCTAGGGCGGAACTGCCACCTGGCGTGCCCCTTACTGTCGGTTCAGTGGGAAGCCGGCTCTCCTTTGCTCCGGGGGATCCAGGAGCCGGTGTCTGAGGGCAGGAGGAAGTGGGTGTCCCAGCCTCTGCAAAGAGAGTAACTTCGCTGTTCGTCTGATTGTTTCGTTCCCTGGGGACCCCTGTGTGGGTGGGGCGCTGCCCAGTGGCCGTGGGGAGGACAGTCTTCTCTATCGAGCCGATTCGCATGCCGATCTCTGGAACACCTGCCCGACACACCCAGAAATGTCTACCAGCTGCCTGGGCGCCCTGAGCCCTGTCAAGGTGACGCATAAGTCAGCCACGACAGGCATGTACATTCCACGCACACGTCACAGCAATCCCACACCGAGGGTTCCTGATGTCCCACGGTGTGTTTGGTGGCCCGGAGACATTAGGGACCCAGGATCCTCCGAAAGTCTTTAGAGCAAAACTGCTCAATTTACAGGAGGCTCCGTGGGCCTGCGGAGCCCACCTTGTGTGGGGGGTCAGACTCCGTCCCCAGGCCTCCTCCGTGCGCGGGGGTGGGAGAGGACCCTGAGGACCAGCTGCTTGGAGCTGTGCAGGTCCCCGGGGGTGGGAGCCCCCCCATGGCCCCTTACGAAGGGCACGGGGTTTGGAGGGGGGACCCGCCATTCCTCTCCTGCCTGTCTCCCGCTGAGACCCAGGGCATTTGAAGCTGGTTGCAAAGGCCTTCCAGTGTGTATACATGTGGTGCATGTTATTTGTACGTTCAGACAGTCCCCAACCCACAAGGATTCAGCTTAGGATTTTCCACTCTACGTGGTGCCCTAGGATGTACATTCGGCAAATACGGTGCCTGCAGTTCCTACGCGGGGTCATCCCGAGGCTGGGCCGCCACGCGGTCCCCGCACACCGACAGCCGTTCTGTGCCCACACGGTCTGTTTGTCGCTTCAGTACGGTATCGGGTCAGCTACCGGCGATGCTCAGCGTCTCCTGTAAAGCAGGCTGTGTGTGAGGCGTGTGGCCCGTCCGCGGGCTAACGCAGGTGGCGCAGGGTTTCAAGAAAGGCCAGGGAATTACCCGGAGGTTTAATAGGGTATTTTCCACGTGGAATGGGTTTCTTGGGACGAAACCCCCATCGTAAGTTGGGGGAGACGTGTACCCCGCCCATCACCTACCTCTCCTCTGCTGAGACGGGACGGTGATCAGGACTTCTGTCTAAATGATTTCCCCCCCGTTTCTCAAGTGAAACGGGTGACGCAGGTGTCCTCCGTCGCCGTGCAGAGAGGGCACGGCGTCCGTGAGGCGACCGCGTGCTGGGGGCCAGCCAGGGCCGCCCTCCGGCCCGTGCGACGGACGCGGCGAGCGCGTCCTCACTGTTCTGCACACTCACAGGACAGATCTGGCTACGCGTGCTAGCGTGTGCCCTTCGGTGTGGAAGCCGTGGCTGCCCCTGAGACCTGGGGAAAGCGTGCGAGACCGGGCGCGGGTGAGCGTGTCCCAGCAGAGAGACGTCCCTTCAAGGGGAGTGACACAGAAGTCTCCTGATCATCGGCTCCGCAGGCTCGGCGGGGGGACTTCCGGAGTTGGCGCTCGCAAGCTGCGCTGGACTCAGGGAGCCGGAGGCCGTTCGTGCCGGTGTCCGCGCGTGGCGTTCTGTGCCCCGTGAGCGACAAGTAGCACCGCCACTGTCCGAAGCGGGGCCGGGGCGGGGGCGTCCCCGTGCGGGTGCCTTTCAGGAAGCCCCCCGTCGAGCCTCGCTGTCCCTGCTCGTGCCGGAAGGCCGCCCAGCTCATGGCCGTGGCGGGGGCCAGCGGCTCGTCCTGGTCCGTAGCCCGACGCCATGGCGCGGACGGGGTTTACGCGGTGGCTCTTGGGCCTTAGTTCACGTGAGTCCGGTTATCAAAAAGACTTCACGAACGGAAACAGACAACCCACGAGAAAGTTCCTGTACCCGCCCCCCTGCTCCCCGCGGCCACCCAGTTAAGACTGATGAGAAGCACGTCTTTTCTCGTGAAAGTTTTCAACAAGGACCTGAGGGGCGCCTGGGTGGCTCAGTTGGTTGAACGTCCCACTTGATTTCGGCTCAGGTCATGATCCCAGGGTCGTGAGCTCGAGCCCCACGCCGGGCCCCACGCCGGGCCCCACGCCGAGCAGGGAGCCTGCTTGGAATTCTCTCTCTCCCTCCTCCCCTCCCCTGTGTGCATGCTTTCCTCTCTCTAAAGAAAAGAAGAAAGGACTTGAGTGGGTGTGGCAGGCAGTGGTGCAGATTTTCACAGGGGCTCCCCGCCTGCCTGCTTAGAAAAGATGCCGCAGCCGCAGAAGCACTGAAGGGATAAATCGTACGGCGGACTCGCGCGTGCCTGTGTGTTGTCAGCCACTCTCCTCCGTGTCTGCTTGTCGCTACTTTAACCAGACCGCCCGCCAGGCCTTGGTTCTGTGGCCCTTCCCGCCTCGTTCTCCAGGGCGCGCCTCCTGTGCGTCAAGGGAATGTACGGGTCAAAATTGGGCAGTTCGCGTTGACAGGACCCTTGAGTGCCAGGTGTAACGTAGGGTGTATGTGCACAGCGTACCTGTCATCCCAGTAATGTCCCTCCGTCCCCTACCCCCGTGCAGGACCATGCGGGACATCTGGCCATTTGTCTCCCCACCCACCCAGAGCTGCTCCCCAGTCTGTTCTCAAAAAACGACTCTGTAGAAGGACCCTCAGTTGGTCTCCTCTCCTTGGACTTCAGTGCATTTGACCGACTCCACCGCCCATGGCCCTGTCCCCCCTGTACCTCAGAGGCACCTGTTATCGCTCTGTCCTGTTGTCCTGTGCTTGTACTGGTGATACTTCGGGCACTTGTAAGGGGCCGTTTTCTCTTCATAAGCGATTAAACTGGGGAGGTGCTTTGAGCCTGTGTCTTGTCCCTTCACGAGCGGGCACGACGCTCGTGGTGTCCGGATTTGCCGTGGTGATCGCAGAGCGACAGGCCTGCAAACCCACTGCTCCTGCTTTTGCTAGTTGGTCTTCTCTGCACTCACTCTCTGTCCACGTGACGTCCGGGGGTGGCAAGAGGCCGGAGTCTGGGACTGTCACTCACCTTGATTGTAAATTGTCCCAGTTTGGCAAGGACAAACCCCCCCCCCCCCCCCCGCTTCAAGCTGGCCTTTGGGTCCTTTTGCCATTTACCCCTAAGTTGGTGCCACTTTGTGATGCTGCAGTCTGTCCGAGGCCGATTCTGTCCCTTCTCTGCCCCGGTTCTGGGATTAGCTGTTTGTCCAAGGAGCCCTGGCCCCTTTCCTGGGGAACAGTGTCTGGATCCTGAGGCCCCTGCTGCCTGGGCCCTTTGGTGGACAGAGCGAGGGCTTGGGTGTGGCGGTCGAGTGCGCCGCCTGCGGCCCTCTTGGCACAGCCGGCCCTGCCTCCGGGCCCCAGGGCCTGGGGCTTCTGAGACAGGCAGTGCTGTCCCTGTCCCTGTCTGGGTGCCCCTGCGACCCTGCCTCTGAGTGGTGCTGACGGAGATGGAGGTGTTTCGTGACTTGTCCATTTCTTTACCTCCTTGGAGCTAAGTTACTTCTGTTCTTTTTTTTTTTTTTTTCAATTTTTAAATTATTTTTTATTTGATAGGGAGCACGCGCGAGAGAGGGAGAGAGAGAATCCCAAGCAGGATCCACACTCAGCACCCCCAACATGCGGCCCGATCCCACCACCCTGGGATTGTGACCTGAGCTCAAATCACAAGTCAGATGCTCAACTGACCGAGCCGCCCAGGTGCCCCAGGTCTGCTGTTCTGAGCAGAGTGGTCTCAGGGGGGTCCCAGCCTGGAGCTGACGGCACGCCAGCGGGAGTGCTGTGGGACGGCCTGCGACGGTGGGCTTTCATTGTAGAGACAGCAGGACGTATCCAGGACGGGCCGGGCAGCAGAGCCAGGCTTCTCGGGGCCGGGTCCCTGTGCACCTTAGTCCCGCCCAGCGGACGCAGTGAGCGCGGGTGACCGGCAGCCAGAGCCTGTCCCCCGCGTCGCCTTATGAGAGTGTTCACACGCATGGGAGGGTGGGGGGGCCTGGAGTTCGCGCCCGGGGTGCACCCCAGAGCCTCCGCTAAGCTTCGTGGAGCCGCTGCAAACGTCCTGCACTTGCCCAGGTGCATCGCCCCATCGTGCTCCAGAAGGCACCCATCTCTCCGGAAGGTTCGGACCATCGCTGCCCCCTTCCCAGGGCGGATGGGTTCGCCGGCTCCAGAACTGCACCCCTGTGGAACCCGGAGGGTGGTCTTCCGTGTCCGGGTTCTGTTGGTCCACGTGCTGGGCTTAAGACTCCGTATGCTGTGTGCACAGCGCACTTGTGGCTGGGCGGTGTCCGTCATGCGAAGGCACTGACTGTCCTCTCTGCACACGCACCCGGGCTCGCGGCCTCTGTCCCTCCGAAGGTGCTGCGCATGCTCCCGCACGAGTCTCCCTGGGCCTGGGGTCTCAGTGTCTTGAGGAGACGCCTGAACGCACTGGCCAAGTCGTAGGGTAGGCAGCGCCGGGGGGTTGCGCCATTTGGCACCTCATGCCACGCGGGATAGCCCCCGCTGCCCCCCGCTGCGCCGCTGCACCCCACTGCCCCCGTTGCCCCTGCTGCCCCCTGCTGTGCCCCGCTGCCCCCGATGCTCCCGCTGCTCCCCGCTGCCCCTGCTGCGTTCCGCTGCCCCGCACTGTGCCCGCTGCGCCCCGTTGCCCCTGCTGCGCCCCGCTCCTCCCCTGCTGTGCCCGCTGCCCCCTGCCCCTCCCCACCGTGCCCGCTGCGCTCCACTGCCCCCCGCTGCGCCCTGCTTCCCCCCGCTGTCCCCTAATGCTCCCGCTGCCCCCCGCTGCCCGCACTCAGCCTCAGCAGCCTTCTTCATCTCGGTCCCCCGGGCGCGGGCAGAGCGGTCGCCCCTTATGGCTGTGGGCTGCACTTCCCGGTGACCCGCGAGGCGCATGGATCCCTTTGGCCGTGGGGCAGGCGCGGTAGCTGCTTGACAGGGTGTAGACATTCCTTACGTGGACACGAGTTCTGATCGCCCGATTGCAGGGCTGTCGGCGGTGCGGGCTGTGTGAAGAGTGGCCGGGGCCGCGGGAGCCCCGCAGGACTGGAACCGGTGACTCGGGGGGCTTCGCCCTGAGGTCTGCGCGGCACTGGTGGGGGCCGAGGCCCGGCCTCAGTGCCGTGGGCCTGGCATTGCCGTGGCCTTCGGTTCCGGAGAGGCTACGTGCTGAGGAGCCAGCGGGCCTGGGCCAGTTGGGTGCATGCCACACGGCCACGTGTCCAGCTCCCCTTCCCTGAAGGCGCCGCCTTTGTGCCCCGGGGCCCCTTGCGCGTCCCCCTTGCAGAAGGGTCCATGGGCCGTGCATGCGTCCTCCCTGGGGCCCCGCGCGCGGCACGGCCGGGAAACGGTCACTGCCGTCCCTTCGAGGCGGGGGCCCAGAGAGCCTGTTGGTCTCCGTGGCTCAGCGCGGACCCGGGCCCCTCCCCGGGCTCCCGGGCGGGTGTTTACAGTGCCTGGTCCCCGTGACCTGTTCGTCCTTTCCCCGCAGCTTGTTCTCGGAACACAAACAGGACCTGTGAGGAGTGCCTGAAGAACGTCTCTGTAAGTAGACACCCGCTGTCCCCACGCCGGCGCGGGGGGTCTCGTGTGCGTTATGGGCTCCACCGTCGGGCTCGTGGACGTATCTTTGTAGCGGGCGGCGAATGTTCTAGTCTCGGGAGTAATCAGCCGTCTCGTGCCCGCTGCCACAGCACCTGACCTCCTTCACAGGCGGGGCCACCTCCCGACACAGGCATCTGGGGTTGGGCGTGGCTGGGACACGAGTGAGCTGGGCGGCCGCATCGGGCCTCACTGAGGCTGTGGGCTCGGTGTGGGGGGGTTCAGAAGCAGGGTGGGGGGCAAGGGGAGCAGAGGAGGGTGGGCCCTGGGCTGGCATCATTTAGCATCTAATCTGCAACTGTGAAGCCGCGGCCAGCGCGTTCGTGTTGATGTCACTGGAGTGTAGAGGCCTGTTGGGGACGGGGACCGTGACTTTGTTTTGCACACGGAACCCCAAGATAGGGCCGGGAGTGCCCTGGGAGTGCCCTGGGAACGCCTGGAGGCCCGCCCGCCGTGGCGCTCGGCCAGGGCTGAGGAGTCCGTATCCCTGCTGCTGCCCACGGGAGCGAGGCTGTCCCCTCACCGTGAACCACAGTCCTAAGGCGCCGTGTCCCGAGTCCTCCATCAGGCGTCCTGGGCTGGGGTGGACGCTCCTGCCTCGGCTCGGCACCTTGGGACGGGGAAGGCTGTGAGGCAGGTCAGGAGGGACGTGCCGGGCGGTTCCCGCCCCAGGACGCGGGTCACGTTTTCAGAAGGGAACTTGCTGACCGCCCGGCGGCGTGTTTGTTGGTTAAAGACCGAGGGGGCTGGTTCCTGAGGCCTCGGGCCTTGCCGCCGACAACAGTGAGCTCGCGCGGCGTCTGCTCCTCACGGGCGCGTTTGCCTGGTGGCAGGTGTCGCCATCGGAAGGCCTCCGGCCACAGGGCAGCCTCGTGTGCCCCCTCGCTGCGGCTGCGGGAACTTCCGCAGCATCGTCCGGCCCGGCCCTTCCTCCGCGGGGGGGAGGTTGTGGGCACACGTACCCCGCTCCGCCCGAAGGCCTGCGCCCGATCTGGACGCAGACGGGTCCCGTCAGAAACGCAGGGCGCGGGGGCTGCCCGCGGGGGTCCTTGGGCGCACGCAGGGTTCTGGAAGGACGTGTGGGGTCCTGGGAGGCGGAGGGCACACTGTGCTCAGCGCAGGCGTGTCGCTGCGCTCACCCAAGCTTCCGGGAGGGGGGCTTCGAGCCGTAGATGTGTTGTCTTTATGGCGGCCGACGCGGTTGGAGAGGCCACCGGTAGGATCTTTGCACGGCGATTGCCAGGGTTGCAGAAATCCACTAACAAATACGTAAGGAGCTCAGCCCCGCCTGCCCTCCTGCAGACGAACCGGGACAGACGGGACACGTCAGTGTGTCGGTAGGTGGGGTGGGAGGAGGGGCAGGCCCTGTGGAGGCAGTGACGGGACACGTGTTTGGGGAAGAATGTTCCGGGCACAAGGGTAGGCTGTGCCAAGACCCTGGGCAGGGAGCCACCTGGCAGCTTCCTGGACCCGCACGGAGGCCGAGCCGGGCAGGGTGCCGGAAGGAAGAGGGCTTGCATAGCATCAGCCCTGGCGGGCAGGCTGGCACGGAGCTGCGGTGGCAGGGGAGGGCTCGGCCTTCCAGTCAGTCGCCCGACGGGAGCCGCGGCCTGCTTGGCCCGCATCCTGGGCCGTCGGGTGTTTTCACTGCGTTTCTGACATTTGGCAAACATTCCTCTCTTCCAGTGTCTCTGGTGCAACACGAACAAGGCGTGCTTGGACTACCCCGTGAGCAGGGTCCTGCCTCCCAGCTCCCTCTGCACGCTGAGCTCTGCGCGCTGGGGCGTCTGCTGGGGTGAGTGCCGTGCGCAGGGACCTGCAAACCCGCGCCCTCGGGGCCTGGGGGGCGGGGAACGTCTGGCTGTGCTCGGGCCGCCCGCTCCCTCCCTGCGGGAAGTCCCAAGGCCGGCGAGGGCACCCACTTTCTGGGAGAGCAGCCGGGGGCCCACCTGCAAAGCAGAGGGAAGAGGGTCCGTTTGGGGACTGTGTTGGCCTGGGGCGTCTCGGCCTGGGGCGTCTGTGTGCCTGGAGCCCCTGCTTTTCCTTGTCCCGTTTTGTGCACGTGCGGTGGGTTTTACAGGCGCGTTCTCTTTGGGGATGTTAACCCTTTGTGAGATCCCACAGAAACAAGTCCTGGACCAGGGAGCTCTCGGCGTTTTGAGCATGAACTGCCGAGGTGTGTTTATTTTTTCAGTTTTTATTAATTTTTTAAAGTAATTTTTTTAATGTTTATTCACTTATTTATTAAAATTTTTCTAATGTTTATTTTTGAGAGAGAGAGAGCATGCGCTTGTGCAAGTTGCGGGGGAGGGGGTGGAAAGAGAGGGAGACCCAGAATCCGAAGCAGGCTCCAGGCCCTGAGCTGTCAGCACAGAGCCCGACGCGGGGCTCGAACCCACAAATTGAGAGATCATGACCTGAGCTGAAGTCAGCCGTTGACTCTCAACTGACTGCGCCTCCTGGTGCCCCCACGGTGTTTTAAAGCTGAAGCATAACTTCTGACGTTAACTTGTTAAGTCCCCCTTCCCGTCCCGCATAACTAAACACACGTGCATACACATGTGGTCGGTGAGTTTCTACACGCAGGCACAGGTCACGCACACCCAGCCGCGTGTACAGACCATCGCGCTCCCAGCACTGATCTGCCGCCCCCAGGTGAGCGCCCCTGCCCGCCCTTCACGTAAAGGAGGCGGTGCTGGTTCTCGGACCCCCGATTCGAGGCCACGTGTGAGACTGCACCACACGTGCTGGTTGTCCGTCTCGTGGCTGCTCGGCGCCCTGCGCCCACTCTGCGCCCGGGGGACGCCCGGGGGTCCCCGTGTTGCTGTGGACATGCTCGCGGGCGGCCCCCCCTCACTCAGCACGTGCGCCGTGGGATTGTGGAGTCATCGCGTTTCGAGCGGGGCTCCCCCGCCGGCACGTGGGGTTGCAGTTGTCCCACGTCCCTGCCAACGCTCGGGGTGGTCCGTGGTCTTCATCGTAGTCCACCTGCCAGGTGTGAACTGGCGTCTCTTTGTGCTTCTGATTTGCTCTTCGCCCACGACTGACGGTGTTGACCACCTTTCAGGTGGGGGGCGCTTTTGCTCATCGTCCTGTGAAATGAAATTCCCGCCTCAGGGCCGTGGGGCCTGCCGAGCCCGGGACAGACGAGAGCCACGGCAGTGCGTGGTTGGTGGGGACTCAGCCTGGGGGCAGGGGACAGGAACTAGCCAGCATGCTCCTGGGTCCCGAGGGAACACGCACGTGGTTTAGGGACCCCGAGGGCCGGGGATCCTTGCCCGTCGGGGATAAGCGGGAACCCCCCCAACAGAGGACTGGGGAGGTTATTTGGCCGAGGACCTTCTCCGTGGGAACAGGGGAGGGGGCTCGTGCCATCTGGGGAGACGGGGCCCCAGGCGTTGGGGCAGCACCAGCTCTGTACCCCCTGCTGAGGGTGCTCTTTCTTCTGACAGACAACCTTAGAATCCTTCCATTTCCAGCTCGGCAAAATTCTCCTGAGGTTTTACCTGTGATGACTCCAAATCCATGTCCGTTTGGAGGAAAATAAGATCTTTACGACGTTAAACCGTTGTGCAGAAGCAGGGCTGTCGCTACGCACGCAGCACTCAGGCCGTCTTCCTGTGCTCGCGCAGGGCATCATAGGTCTCCCAGCGCGGGGCTGACGGGAGCAGGGGCCCTGGTACTTTCCCCATCGTGACCGAGATTTCTGTTTTTATTTTGTGATCAGAAACGCTGTTTCGGAAGCGAGGCGGGGGGGTGGGGGGACCTATTTCAGAGCCCGCTGTCTTACTGATGGTGTTGGTTTCTAGAGTTGATTATTTTGAACATTCGTCATTCTCCAGTCGGAAGACGCTGGCATCTCCAGTAAAGGCCTCTTCTTCTCACACCTACTAACTCCTGCTATTTCTGTGGCGCTAGCACTTCCAGAACAGGTCAGGAGGGAAAACCGCGTGATCTGAAGCCCAGAAGGCATTTCATCAGATGTAGCAATTGTCTCTGTGTAACGTAGTTGAACAGGGGCCCCCGGGGGCCCCGTCAGTTAAGCATCTGACTCGGTTTCCACTCAGGTCATGCTCTCATAGCTCATGGGTTCGAGCCCCACGTCGGGCTCCGTGCTGATGGCGTGGAGCCTGCTTGGGGTTCCTTGTCTCCCTCGCTCTCTGCCCCTCCCCCACTCACACTTTCGGTCTCAAAAATAAACTTACAAAAGAAAATGGTTGAACAAACCACACAGAGTGTGTAAGGCTAGCGGCCCGCCTGTATTGAACATCAGGGTCTGCGCTGGCCCGAGTGGGGTCTGAAGGGTGCCAGGTTCTGGGCGTCGGGCCCCCTCGCCCACCTGCCAAGCCCCGCCCCAGCCACCGCCAGGAAGCCAGTGAGACTTGAGGAGATCTGCTCTGTGTGGCCGCAGAACTTTCTGACTTCAGTGCCGGGAACACCTGACTGTCCAGGCGGGCTTCGTCTTGAAGCCTCTTCCGGGGCTGACTTAACCGGGTGGCTGAAAACCCGAGTTCTCTGGTGTGAATTATTGACTGGTTTGCGTTTATAAGTCCTTAAGGGAAGTTAAAGGAATCGTGAACCTTGTTTTAACTACTTGTTTGCCTCAGAAGTTGGGTCTCGACAGGAGATGAGAACATCCTTGCTGCCGACCGGCAGCCGTCCGCAGGCCCCCGGGGTGGGGGGGCCACAAGTTCTTCCTGGGGGCAGGCGGCGCACTTGACCCTTGAACAACGTACACGTGAGGGACGCTGACCCCCCACGTCCTCGAAAGTCAAGTGCATAACTTTGGATTCCCTGAAAATTTAACCAGTAGCCCACTGTTGACGGAGGCCTCACCCATCGCGCAGGCAGTCGACGAGCACGTATTTTGTGTGACGGGCCGTCGTGCTCCGTATTCTGGCGGCAGCTGGGAGAGGCGTTGGCAAGGAAAGCCGCAGGGAGAGCAAGAACGTTGTGTTCTGCCCTGTAGTTACTGAAAACGCACGTGCCAGCGCCCCCGCGGCTCGGACCGTGCTCAGGGCCAGCGGTGTCGGGCTGGGGACTTGGGCGGAAATGACCAGATGCGCTGCACCAGGCTTCCCCTCGCCTGGAGGAACCGCCGGGCGTTTGTCCTGCGCCCTGCGGCCTGGGTTGGCCGTGGTTGATCGGGAAACTGTTCGTAAGTCCCACGGGCGTGCCGAGAGGCGCAGGCGGGGTGCGGCCTGCCGGTGGGGGGTGCCCTGCTCCCATCCTGACCCCGGCTCCCTCCCGCTGGGGTTTGCAGTGAACTTCGAGGCGCTGATCATCGCCATGTCGGTGGTGGGGGGCATCGTGCTGTTGGCCGTGGCCGTGTGCTGCTGCGCCTGCTGCTGCCGCAGGAAGAGGAGCCGGAAGCCGGACAAGGAGGAGGAGAAGGCCGCTCGGGAGCGCGAGGAGCGCAGGGTCCGCCAGGAGGAGAGGTGAGCTCCCTGTTCGCTCCGGGAATCCCGCCTGCGCGCCCATGGGAAGGGACGCCTGCCGTGGGTTGTGGGACAGGGCAAGGCAGGCGGGTCACCTGACCCTGTCCGTGGAACAGGGTGGTGGCCCGGAGAGGCGCTGCCACATCAGGCCAGCTGCCCTGGGGGCTGAGGCCCGACGGGTTTCTGCGCCGTCCCCGCAGTGTCGCGTGCCCCTAAGTCAAAACTAACGTTTGCGTGTTCCCAGCCTTCCTCAGAAGCTGACGTAAGATTTTTCGTTACGTGAAAATATTTTAAAAAATCATAGTCTTGGGCATTTGAATTTTTTTTATTGAAACAAAGAATCGAAGGACATGATTCTGAAGCAGGGTCCCCCTGCCTGGCCCGGCAGCCGAGCTTGTCCCCACCCTGGTCTCTTGCTGGGAAGTGAGAGACCCCTGGCCCCTGTGCTGAAGGCGCATTCTCTAACCCTACGTTATACTTTGGTGCTAAGAGATGTCTTTGTGTGTTTAGGAGAGCAGAAATGAAATCAAGACATGATGAAATCAGAAAAAAATACGGTAAGGATCCCCCGCACGCGAGTTTCGTTTGGTTGGGGGTGGGTTCCGGGCCGTGAGATGCGACAGCAGGGTCTGGGCTGCAGCCTCCGGCCTCCGGGAGGAGCAGCTGCTCCTAGTCCACGCGGACCCGAAGGACCTAACCGCACGCAGTGTCTGGAAAGATGAAGTCTTAGGGCGTTTTCTCCCAGCTGACGGGGAGGAACCTGACGGGGTCCACGCGGCCCCCCTGCGCCCCGGTGCCGACGGGCTCCCGTGCCACCGAAGGAGTCAGCCGGAGCTCTCGGTGCCGCCCAGGTGGTCGTCTGGTTTTGGTTTTGGTTTGGAGGGATTTTGGGGGGAGACTGAGGTTTCGTGTGTGAGAGCATTAACTCTGCTCCCGGATCGAGTCGGTTCTCTGCTGACTCTCACGTCCGCGCCCGCCAGCCGTGTTTCCCGCTGTTGTTCGGGCCGGTGGGATGACCGGAAGTGGCTGCACTGGGCCCTCGCCGCCGACCGCTGCGGGCACTCCAGCTCTGGGCCACCGTGCTTCCGGGGCCCTCGTGGCCTGAGCAGTGTTTGCTGTGTGCTGGGTGCACCAGGCAGCGGGGCTCAAGGCTGAATCTGATCAGGAAAATTTCAAAACCTTTTCTTTCCTTTTTTTTTTTTTTGAATGTTTGTTTAGAGAGAGAGAGAGAGAGAGAGAGAGAATCCCAAGCTGGCTCTGCACGGTCAGCACAGAGCCCAACGTGGGGCTCGAACCCGCAATCCTGAGATCATGACCTGAGGTGAAATCAATAGTCAGTGCTTAACCATCTGAGCCACCTAGGCGATCCTCAAGATCTTTTCTTTTTCTTTTCTTTTTTTCAAAAAATTTTTAAATGCTTTATTTATTTTTGAGAGAGAGAGAGAGAGTGATCAGGGGAGGGGCAGAGAGAGAGGGAGACACAGAATCGGAAGCAGCTCCAGGCTCCAAGCTGTCAGCACAGAGCCCGACGCGAGGCTTGAACCCACGAACCGTGAGATCATGACCTGAGCTGAAGTCGGACGCTTGACCGGCTGGGCCACCCAGGCGCCCCACCTCAAGATCTTTCCTAAGTGACATTGTCATTTTAAAGTTCTGTGTCTGTACGGGGGACGCCGTGTTTTCCTGGTATCCTAAGGTCCTGTGCACTGAAACGGTGGGTCCTCAGCCTCAGCTCCCTCTGCAGCTGACACAGCACCCCAGCACCCCACCCAGCTCTGGCTGCCCCCTCCGTCCCCCCTCCACACAGGCCTCCTCTGACTGTCACACCCTTGAGCGTGTCCCTCAGGTGGGGTCGGCCCTGCCAGCCTCCACATGTGCGTTCTGGGGCCCGAGGCTGCCCTGACCGCCCCTCCCCCTGCCGCTGGGTCTCCTTGGTTACAGGCCAGCTGTCCAGCAGCTGCTAGAGCTTTCTCTCGGGTGCTTCTGCCCCTGGGCCTCCTCCCGGCCGGCGGGTCCCTTGCGCCTATGGCACTCACCCGGCGTCAGGTGCTCGTTCCCGGCCTGGGTGGTGGTGGGCTCCCCCGCGTGGGTGGCATTCTGTCCCTCGGTAGTGTTGGCATGGAGCCCTCTGACCCCAGTGCCTCTGCCAGGCGCACGTTCGTGCCCAGGGAGTGCCAGCTGTCCTTGGCGTGGGCACCTTGTTTCACGATACTGACGTGTTGGCGAGGAGCTGGTGGGCATCTGACTGACGTTAGCGTAGAAGGCGAGAGAACCGTGTAGGTGTGTGCACTCACGCAGACCCACGCCACGGAGCTTGTGTCGCCACGCACACGTCGCACGTAAAGGCTGCCCCTCTGCAGCGGCCCACTTGCCCGCCGTGCGCGAGGCCGGGGCTCCTGGCGCAGGGCGCCCCCCGTGACCATGACCAGTGGTGCGCTTGGCCCCGAGGTGCACCGAGGAAGCCAGCGTGTGCCTGTTTCTAGAAAGCCCGTTGAACAGACCAGACTTTGCGAAGACCCAGCCGTGTGTGGAAGAATTCCCGGGGCGGGGCCCCCAGTGGGAGACGGGCCCAGGTGCGCGCGCCAGCATGCGGGGGACCCTTCCCTCGGGTTTCGAAGGCACCCACTTCCCAGTCACAACACAGTCTTTCCCTTTAAACAGCTGGGAGCTGTTCCGTTGTCCCGTGTGTGTGTGTGTGTGGCCTCTGGCACATGAGCGCCGTTTACCAGAACCACTGTGCGCTTCCTCCCGAGGCCGAGGCACGCTGTCCCCCTCAGACAGGCAGCCCTCCCGCCCCGCGCCCCCAGATAGCCGCAGCGCATACACCTGTGCAGTGGCTCCAGAGGATTGTGGGCGACACGGTGTTTAAAGAGAGGGAGAGGCTGTGTTCTGCGCTGCAGGAAACTCCTAGTCCTGCGCATCTAGCCCCAGAGACTTATTTTTACGACGAAGTACGTTGTATTGGCCACGTCAGAGCACTGGGTGGTGGTGAAGTCGACGGTCACCTTGTTTCGTAGCCTTAACTTGAAAGACGTTTCAAGTAAGGTGGTTTTGTTAATTTGTGTGTAATGTTACCCAGCCACCGTGGGGAGAGATAGTGGCTCTAGGTTTCTTAATTTCTCTTTGAGAGAATCAGCAAATAGGTCTTTGTTTCTTCAGGTCTGTTTTTCTTAGGATGATTGTTTCCGGTAAGTTTCGTTTCAATTTTAAAGTCCCCTGTGGTTTGACTTTCCAAAAGGTTAAGTGCAGGGGCGCCCGAGTGGCTCAGTCGGTGAAGCATCTGGTCCTTGATCTCAGGTCACGATCTCACGGTTTGTGGGATCGAGCCCCTCGGGATTCTCTCTCCCCAAATAAATAAATTCCTAAAAGTGTTTAAAAAGAAAAAGGTGAAGCGTAGTGCTCGACGTGCTCCGAGCACCGTTTCTCTTAGGGCCCCAGCGAGTGTTGACGGAAGACCCAGCGGTACCGCATCCTTGGACTCTGTCCCACTCTGCGAGCGCACTCACAGCCGGCTCCGTTTTGTTGCAGGTCTGTTTAAAGAGGAGAACCCGTATGCCAGGTTCGAGAACAACTGAGCCACGCACGTGTCGCGCCCAGCAGTCTCCGAGCGTCTGCGAGGCGCCGGGAAGCTGCCGGGGAACCACGGCGCCGTCCCGCAGACACACGAGCTTCCGCTCCCTCTTCCGTATCTGTATTTAGTCACCGGAGACACGAAGCCCGTCGGGGGTCGGTTTTGGTTGTGTTGTTCCTTCCAGGAGGCAGAGCCCAAGTCCCCCCTCTCCGCTGGTGAAGCCAGTGTGGACGGGCGGCCTGCACCGCCGACCTGGCGTCCGTCCCGCCTTCCGTCCCCGCGGCGTGCGCCCGGCGTCCCTATGCCCGCGGCGGTGGCAGAAGGGCCCCCGTCACCCGGCTGGCGTCCCTGTGCCGTGCATGCCAGCCTCCTGGGGAGCCGGACGCGGTGGCGGGGCCGTGTCCCCTGCCCCCGCCGCTCTGCACAGCCTCGCGGCCAACTTAGACTCGCCTTCAGTCTGTTTTGTTTCCTTCTGTTCCGTTTCAGATAAGTCTGGGCGTTCATTCCTCCACCAGAGGTGTTTCACCAAAAAATTTTACTGTCAAAGTTCAGACCACTTACTGGACAACTTTTTGATTTTAATTTGTATTTTTACCAGAACATCAAGATTTTTTTCTAATGAGAACTTGAATAACAAATGAAGCTTTAGAGCAGCCTGGGGGCTCCGGGGGGGGGGGCCATCACCGCCTCTCGCTTTTCAACCCCATTGACAGCAGGTGTCGGGTCCTGTGTGCAGTCACAGCAGGCTCTCCCTAGTCAGGCCGTCTGTGCCTGGTCACGTAGGGACCACGCGGTCCCCAAGCTGTCCCCGAAGACGGAGGGACCGTGCCCTGCGGGCCCCTGTGTAGGGCTCTGCCCACCGGGGAGGCAGGGTGTCCGGTGCCTTGAGGGGTCCCCATGTGCTACACCGAGACCCTGCTGACTCTCCTTGTCACACGACCCGCAGCCTGGAGCCCCGCTGCTCTGGCTGGGACGTTGTCCACGGCCTCCAGGTCCACCCTGCGGGGCCTCCCATGTTGGCTCTGGGCCTTTCAGGGCAAGACCTGTGGCTTCAGTAAATGACCACGTCCCTCCTGGCAGGGACAGCAGACCGTGGCGTAGCCGTGTCAGCTGCTCTCTTCACTCTGAAAATAGTCCCAGTTGCCACATTGCTTCGAATGAGGAAGACTTAGCTTTGGGAACGTGGGTCGGCAGGTGCATAAAGCAAAAGACGTATTCCGCTTCCGCGCTCGGGACCGCTCTCTGCCGTGTGACGGAAAGTTCCCATACGGGGCAGCGTGACCCAACACACCGCACCGCCCCCCCCCCCCATGTGCCAGGCTGTGCTGCGAGGTGACAGCGCGGTCCTGGAAGGTCCACAGCTGAGACACTAACGCCACGAGCTCTTGAGTGTTATCTTTCTGACTTGGGCATTTGGTAGCAATTTGAAGTGTTACGAAGCATTCCTGAGTGTCTGTAGCCGCCTGCGGATTTCGACTTTCTACTGTTTATTCACGAAAGAAACTTTGTAGCAGACCAGCCTCCGTGTGAACACAGTAACGTGAGGCCGGCGTGGAGCTGTGCCTTGGTCTTACCGCGCTTTTAGTCCCTTCGGGGTCCTGAGCCCACGCCAGGCTGCCCCGGTCCCCGTGCTTATAAATAGGCCTAAGAGCCGCCACGTAGCGTAACCTCAAGGAGACCGTGAAGTTCCCAGTGCCTTAATTTTAACCAGTTTCCAATAAGTGGTTTAATACACGCCTTGTTGAATCCTCCGTGTCCTCGTGTCTCGTTTCTCCGTGGCGCTCACGTGATCACCTGGAGGGCGGCAGGGGGGCCTTCTACAGAGCTTGCGGCCCGTCCCGGGGTGTGTGAGCGACCCCGGCGTCCGTGCCATGGCCCAGGCGCCGCATCCTCAAGTTGTCCTCCCCTTCCCCTGCCGGCCGCCACCCGCTGTCTGCTGTCCCCATAGCCAGGGAGCCTGGGGGCCGGTTTTCTGCCCCCGCCCCCACCCCCCAGCACCTTCTGCTCCGCTGGAATCCCATAGAAGAACTCCGGGAGAGAGCAGTTCTGGCTTTGAGCTTCGTGTACTTGGCTCGACTGCCGGTAGGCTCCCTCCCTCCCTTCCCCAGGGCGGGGGGTCCTCCGTGCCCGGTCCCGGGGAGCGCCCACCCCTCTTCTGAGGTGCTGCAGGGCTGGCTGAGTCTCTGGGACAGCCCTGTGCTGCGGGGTGCATGTTGTGCAGTGAGGCGTCCGCCAGGGCCGTGGTCCCCACGGGAAGTGTGAGCCCGCCCCCGTGACCCAGGGCCTTGCCGCGGCCATCCTCGACCACAGGGCGACTCCAGGCTCTTCTGGGAAGTCTGGAATGGGGGAACGTGAGGTCGAGATGCAGTCATGGGGTGTCCCCGTGCCTGGCAGGTCCCTAGGCATCCAGTCCACGTGGGAAACTCACTGGCCTTGCACTCGTCAAGGAAGTTTGAAGAGGCACCTGGGGGGCTCAGTCGGTTAAGCATCCGACTTTGGCTCTCAGGTCATGATCTCACAGTTCGTGGGTTCAAGCCCCATGTCGGGCTCTGTGCTGACAGCTCAGAGCCTGGAGCTGCTTCGGATTCTGTGTCTCCCTCACTCTCTGCCCCTCCCCTGCTCACGCTTGTCTCTCTCTCTCTCTGTCTCTCTGTCTCTCTCACTCTCTCAAAAATAAACATTAAAAAAATATTTGATAAAAAATAAAAACACCACCCACGATCAGATGGGTGATCAGTGGCTGTGTCCCACCCAGTGGCTCTCGGTGTCCTTCCGGAGCCAGTGTGCGTCGTGGGGCTCCTGGTCTGCCCTGTCGGCACACGGATCCGAGCACGTGGCTGCCGCCTCCCCAGGGGCCTCGTCCCACCGTCTGGTTGGGAGGCGCTGGCTGTTCCCGTCCCTGTCTGTCCGTGCTGCCTTGTGTGAGCTGCGGGTCCGTTTCCAGAAGTCGGGTCTGGATCACCGCGTCCGTGATGCTTACTGAAGCGTTGGTGGGGTCCACCGAGTTACCCTCCAGACGGGGCACGCCCCGCTCAAGGCGATCTGACGTTTCGCAGGTTGGGTGGAGGGAAGCGGCCCCTGTGATTTGGCCCCGTCCTCACGGAAGTAGGTACTCGGAGCAGAGAGTTGTCGGGCCGCATGCCCGTGCGTGTGGTGCGGTCGGGGACGGGCTGAGCATGGGCCACGCTGGCGCACACGTGGCTGCTGGGTCGGGTGCGCTGCTACAGGGGGTCTGGCTCCCTGTCCCCCTCTGCCCATCCCCCACCCCCTTTCTGGCACGCCTGCTGCTCCAGTGCCCTCCAGACTGCCCTGCGTGCAGGTCGCGGGCTCTGGTGACCACATCCCGGTCAGGCCGTGGCTGATGGGGTGGCGGTTCTTGGCACCTTCCCCACCAGGACGGGCAGTGCCGTCGAGGGCCCGGACTTCCAGACAGACCCACGGTGGCCAGGACTTGGCACATACTTGCATGTCTCACGGTCGTTGCTGCCACCAGAGAGCTGCCTCTGGCCACAGGTTCACTTCAAGGAGCCAAGGGATGTGGCGGCAGCCACAGCTTCGGGGGGTGGAGCCCTTACGGGGTCCCCTGGGACACAGGTGTCTGGCCATGCCTGCCGGGGAGACAGGAGGCACAGACTCCCGCGTGGGTTGCTGGGAGAGGGTGAGGGCCACGCCCCCATCCCCAGTCCCACGCATTCTGCTGGGGACACAGACCCCAGAACGGCAGCGTGTCTGGTGCCCCAGGGTCCGGAGACATTTCCACGCTGGCAGGGCTTTCCTCCCCGTGGGCTCTCGGCAGTCCTGGGCCTCCAGCCAGGAGGAGGGCAGCTGGCCTGGTGGGGACGTGACACTGTCGCCTCTCCTCCATGCCGCTGGCGGGAGCTGGTCAGTGAGTGCACAGGCCTGGGCATGTCCCCCCCCTCACCGGGGCCACATCTGCCACGTCTGGGGTCAGGAGCTGCGTTCACACCAGCCAATTCCATCCCGACATCTCTGCCACATTTGGGAGCCGGGAGGAGGCTCCAGGGTGGGTCCCTCCTGGGCACCAAGCAAATGCCGCCGACCCCACGAGGAACGCCAGGGGCGCTGGCGCGGCCACGCATGCTCGATTTGATGGGTTTTCTGCTCAGGGAGCTAAAGAATGATACTTAATTCGGTTTCGGACCAGCTGTCTGCTTTTAATCCCTGAAAACTAAGAATAATTCCTCCCTACAGGTGAGTCACTAAACGCAGTCCATATAACGTTCTTTTTTGATGTTTTATTTATTTTTGAGAAAGCGCAAGCAGGGAGGGGCAGAGAGAGGGGGACAGAGGATCTGAAGTGGGCTCTGCGCTGACAGCAGCGAGCCCGACGCGGGGCTTGAACCCAGGAACCACGAGATCATGACCTGAGCCGAGGTCGCACACACAGCCCACTGAGCCCCCAGGCTTCCCTGACCTCATCACATTCCTGAGTCCTTTCACAGGTTCTAGGTCCCCGTAAGCGTGGGGAGTTTTCTCGGAGAGTTGCACGCCGGGATGGGGCTTTGCAGGTGCTTGGGCTGAGGCTGGGGTGCTCGCCAGGCTGGACGCGTCCCAGTTATTGAACTTTTGCAAGAGGCGTTGTTTCCCAGCTGCCGCGCCCGCCCAGGACGCCGTCCCTGCCGCAGGTCACGGCCTCCTGGCGAATTCGTGCTCCCTCATTTCAGAGCCCTCTCTGGGGTCTCCGGCCCCCGGCCTCCTCCCCTCGCTTGGCACTTAATCTTATTCCCTCCAGGTTTATGCATGTTTGCTCCTCTTGTTCTACTCATAAGTGATCCACGTTTGGCAAAATTAAGTCACTGAGTATCTCAGACAGGGCAGAGCTCTGGAATTTTCTGTATCCCTGATAACAGCTTTGCCACTTTTCTTGTTTTCAGTGGTTTTACAGAATCATGAGGGCCACCTCTGGCTACTCAGAGGGCCGCAGACACTCACAGAGGGTGGGTGGGGCGGGGGAGGGGTGCCGCCAGCCGGGGTCCCAGTGGCAGCAGGGACACGGGGGACATAATCTGACGAGCGGCTAATTCAGCGTAACGCATAGTTGATTCCGTCAGTATAAAGGGAGTCAACTCAGCATGAAGAGTTATTGATTAGGCGTCAGGAACAGTTGACTTGGTGTGCAGAATAGTTACCCCGGTGTGAAGAACTGGTGGGTGGGCGCAAAGAGTAGCGGGCTCTATAGACGGGATAGTTCACCTTGTATAAAGAATTACTGGTTAATTTGGTGTAAAGAATAGTCAACCGGGCATAACGAATAGTGAGCCAGGCACAACGCATCGTTAACCCGGATAAAGAAGAGTTACCCGTGCACGGAGAACAGCTCGCACCAGGGGCAGCTGCAGGGCCCCGGCTGGGGGGCTCACCCCTCAGGGCTCACCTTACCCCTCGACGGTGGGTTCTTGGGAACCCAAACCTCAGGGTGCGAGTGTGAGGTTGGGTGGCTTGCTCAGGACACCTGTGCCCATCCCCAAGAGGTTCCCAGGGTGCTCCTCTCCTGTGTGACTGCCTCCCGGACTCTGGCCCGGGGAGGAGGGGCGGGCAGGGGAGGCAGGGCCAGCCCTTGAGAAGCCTGCGTGCTCATCTCCAGGGCTGGGATGGGGCGACTCAGAATTCCAGGGGCCCAGGCGACATCGTTAGGAAGAGGGTCCGAGGGGAGCCTTGTCCTGTGCTCTGAAGGCACAGTGCCCTGGGGCTCAGGATGGGGGGGCAGGCCAGGCACTGTGGAGGGGGCGGCTGGTGGCCTGTGCCCTCCTCCTTTCTGGACAGTCTCTCCCAGGCCAGCAGTGACCCCAACTCCGCATTCCTCCTCCGCTGCCCCCCTGCCTGACCCCGTATCCTGCGGCTTCTCACCACGGCCAGCCCGAGCCAGACCCTGTCCCCCCGCCCTGCAGTGCTCCGAGCGCTGTGGGTCTGTCTCTGCTCCAGCCCGCACCTCTGCTCCCTCTGCTGCCACTCCTGCCCTGCGGCCTCTCATCCAGCCTGGCCTGAGGGGCACCTTCAGACTGCAAACCCGATGGGGGGCCACTCGAACCTCCCACAGCTCCCTCCACACTGAGAATGAGGCTCAGGTCTTAGGACGTCTCGCCCATCTGCATCTCCCCACCTCTCCTCCAGCACACCGACTGCCTTGGTGCCTGTAACACACTCGCCCCGTCTCAGCCCTTGCTCCCTGGAGCACCTTAAGCACCTTCCCAGGCATCCTGGCAGCTCCCACCCACATTCCCTCCCTCCATTCAGCTGTGTACACTTTCTCTGGCCGCCTACGGGAAGAACTGTCCTGACTCAGATCTACTCTTTTGTTCTTTTAACCACTTACTGTAGCAGGCTTTAACTAGAGCAATGGGACCAGTAGGATGTCTCTCCATCCACCCATCCACCCACCCACCATCCACCCACCCATCCACACATCCCTCCACCTACCCACCCATCCACCATCCACCCACCCATCCACCCATCCACCCACACATCCACCCATCCACCCACCCATCCACACATCCCTCTACCCACCCATCCATCCACCACCCACACATCCACCCACCCACCCATCCACACATCCCTCCACCCACCCACCCACCCACCATCCACCTACCCATCCACACACCCATCCATCCACCCACCCATCTACACATTCACTCATCCACCCATTCATCCACCCACCCATCCATTCACCCATCTATCCATCCATCCACCCACTAACTACCCCCTACTACTTCCCATCCGTTCATTCATCAGCCCATCCATCCACCAATCCAGTCCACTCATCCATCCATCCACCAATCCAGTCCACTCATCCACTCATCTGTCCATCTATCCACCCATCTGTCCATCCATCCACTCCTCCGTCCATCCATCCACTCACTGATATTCACCCACCCATGCGTCCATCAACCCACCTTCACCCATCCAGCCATTCATTTCACAAATGCTTTTGTCATGAAGAAATTTCGGATTCTTATGTAGTCAAACATCAGATTTTTCCTTTATGGCTTTTGGGTGGCTCTATTTAGTCTTTCTTCATTCCAAAATTATGAAGATACATCATCTATGTTTTTTCTACAGACTTTTTGATTTTGATTCTACACCTAACTTTTTCATCTCTCTGGAATTTTCATTGGTGTAGGTATAAAATATGAATCCAACTGTATGCTTTTCCAAGTGGCCCCCTAGTCTCTCAGCATAACTCAGCGAAGGGTCCTGGAAGAAGCCCCTCTTGGACTTCCTTCCTCTGGGATGTGCACCCTCCTTCAGAAGGGTCCCAAGAGAGGTGCCTGGGTGGCTCAGTCGGTTGAGCGTCCGACTTCGGCTCAGGTCATGATCTCACGGTTCGTGGGTTCGAGCGCCGCGTCGAGCACTGTGCTGACAGCTCAGAGCCTGGAGCCTGCTTCAGATTCTGTGTCTCCCTCTCTCTCTGACCCTCCTCTGCTCACGCTGTCTCTCTTTCTCTCAAAAATAAATAAAACATTAAAAAAAGAAGAAGGAGGGTCCCAAGAGCCCTAGGAGAGGGGAGGGGGCTGTGTGCTGCTGCGGGTGTGGGGCCAGGCATGGACATGAGCACCCCTCATCCTGGGGCCTGCCACCATCTGCCCACAGGAGCCTGGCAGGAGAGAACAGCTCTGCCTGTGACCCTTACCTCTAAGTCACCCCTGTGGAATCTGCTCGGGTTGGTCCCAAGTCCCTAGTGTAGCCGGGGCCAGTGGGAAGGTGCTTGTGTTAGGCACTGCATGGATGCACAGGGTTTCCAGAACCTTCTGGGCCTGGTCAGAAACAGAGACAAAGAATCTGGCTGGGGAATTCCGGGCGTCCAGGCAAGTTGGGACGTACTTGGAGGGAGCGGGCCTGGGCAAGAGGACAAGGATTGTTCCCAGATCAGAAGAGGCCTGTCGGAGGACGGCTGCCTTGCGTCTTCTCTGGGCATGACCAGAGTCACCTGCAAGGTTTCCTGGAGGCCCGGTGTGGAGGCTGCCCCCTCTCCCGGCCCATTTCTAAGGCAATAGAGCAGGGAAGAGGTCTGGAGGGCGGCTGAGTCGGAGGCCACCAGCAGGTGACCTGGGTGTGGGTGTCTAGGTGGGCGGTCATCCTGAGGCCCTTCCCCTGGCACGTCATGGCCAGCAGGCATTGAGAGACAGCAGGCAGCACCCAAGGGTGGACACTTGGGGCCCCGTGGCCCAGCTGATGGGTTGAGGACTGGCCACTCTAGTGAGAATCGTTGGGCTCTGGGGCGATGACCTGCCCATTTGGCTCTTGGGTCCCAGCTCTGTGGACTGACACCAGCACCAGCGGGGCGCCCACACCCAGGTCATCTGTTTGCGGTCTCTGGCTCAGTGCCTCTGGGGAGGTCTGTGAGTGATGTGGACTGTGGCCAGCACACCTGCCTGTCCTTTTCCGCAAGGAAGGCGTGGCTTCTCTGTGGTGTCACAGTGAACTGAGCGGCTGGGCTCACAGGTACAGGGACCAGACTGGCAGGTGGCACTGGCCGCGCCCCAGGCAGGCCCCTCCCTTGCTGTCCCGAGGGCCACGCCGTGGGGTTGGCTTTGTCATCCCCGTGTGTTAGCGCAGTTACTCAGTTAGCTTTGGCGAGGCTGCTTGGGAGAGCAAAGGGCTCTCCAGTGAAATCTCAGAGCAGTGGGAGGGGGGTTCTCTTGGGGTCTCTGGTCCCTCACTCCACGCCAGGACCCTGTTTCCCACCGGTAGGCTGCAGGGTGACTTGGGGGCACCCAGTGGTGTACTTGAGCCTCTGACAGCTGGAAGGACGGGACGCCTGCCTGGTGGGGGTGACGCCGCTGCCCTGGGCCTGGAGGGCAGAGCATCTGACCAGCGGGAGGTTCGAGCCTCAAGGGCCAAAGGGATGTCCTTGCTGGGTCTGGATGAGCTCGGGACCTGCTGTCCCATTCTTCCTGGCCCCCAGGCATGTGCTCTTGGTGACTGGCCGGTCAGGTAATACACAAGATCCGTGACGGGCAGTCGGGGAAGGGCCCCCTGCGCCCACAAGCGAGCCAGGAGCCGCCTTCCATGTGGAGAATGATCGTCAAGGGCACGGCCTTACTCCCAGGGACCAGAGAGGGTCTCTGTGTGGTTCTTCTCCTGGGACCTGCCGGAAGGCTCACACGCTTCCCACACCGCGGGGGCTGCTGGGTCACTGGGCCCTGGGCGAGCAGCCCCGGCTTCCCCGTGCTCCAGGCCCCACTCAGTAGAGGTGGCCTCGAGGACGATCCCACATGTGGACCACGTCACCTCCAAAACCCCACGAGGCCCGCCCGCTGTGCAGGGCGCCCTTCTCGATGCCCAGTGCGTCATGCGGTGACCGTCTTCTCTGGAGAGACACTGTGACGTATTCCCAGCAGCCCCATCCCCAGGAAGGCCCCGGGGCACACAGGTACTGACTAAGCCTCCAGCCTGCTCCCTGTCAGGCCTAATGAGCTCAGTGTGAGGTCACGGTCACCTCAGCCTGATGGCAGGGACAAACTGGACCCGCTCTGAGGTCAGAGTGAAGGCAAAGGCAGGATTGGGAGACCCGGAAGCAGCCTGTGCCGGGCCAGGACCTCGGCGCCCCGGCTGTGCCTGCGTCGCCTCCACATAAGGGTCTGGTTCCCGCAGACTGCGTGGCCTCAGCAGGGGGGCACCGGCATGCCGGCGACTTGGACAGCGGGCGCCTATTTGTCACAGTGCCGGAGACTGGACGCCCCGATGACGGCGTGGGCGGACGGCTTCCTCCCGAGGCCTCTCGCGGCCCCTCCTCTGTGCGCGCATTCCTGCCATCTCTGTGTCCCAACGTCCTGTTGTTATAAGGCCCCAGCCACCTGGGGTTAGGGTTCCCCCAGCCCCCGCCAGGGACTCCTTTGAACCGAATCACCTCGTTAAGGGCCCTGTCTCCAAACAGGGCCACATTCTGAGGTGCTGGTGTTAGGGCTTCCGGGTACAGGTTCTGGGGGGGGGTCACCCTTCAGCTCCTGGCATGGGGGGAGCCCCGGGTCCTCCAAGCCTTGGACAGTGCCCAGCTCCCGGCAGCGGGTTCACCAGGGCATTAGCAGGGCCTGTGCGCGGGTCCCCGGGCCTCACTCTGCCTGCCCTCCAGCCTCAGACGTCCCTCCTGCAGCCCGTGAGGACACTGTGAGCTGGATTTGGGGCAAGACCCCTTCTCCTCTGGCCTCTGTAAGCCCACTCGGAGACGTGGGCCCCGTGGCTGAATGGGGTCTCTTCAGGGCCTGTATAGAAAACCCCAGAAGGTCTGGGAACTCCCTTTGCTCCAGGACAGAGCAACCCTTGCAAATGGCCGCAGGCCCCTCCAGGGAAGGTTTAGGGGCCAAGTCGTGGTCTACACCTGTGTCTAAATTGCAGGGCCCGTCCCTACCAGCCCTAGCGACTGGGGAAGAGGTCAGCAGGCCCCATCATGGTGGCTAGAATTGTCCTATTGTAGCTCAGCTGTGTGTGCATGTCCTTCGGAGGCGCCCTGTGACCAGTTAGCCCGCACGCTCCCCACGGCTCAAAGACTTGACTCCCTCTGCCCCGGGCCACTTACTGTGGTCTTTGCTCCCACTCCGTGTCCAGCGTTAAGTGCCGACATCCGGCGCCGGGGCCCCCTGGTCCCCCCAGGAGCTCCATCCGTGCACGTCTTCGCCGCTCGGGAGAGGTGGCAGGCTGTGCGTGACGGACCCCTGGCCCCGGCGCCTCGGGCGTTTTCTCCACACCCCCACTGGGGGTCCTCCCTTGTGTCTGCACCTTAGGAACACCTGGGGAAGTTTTCATGCCTTTTGTTTTTAGAGACGGGTGGGGAGAGGGGCAGGGGGAGAGAGTATCTTTTTCTTAAGTTTATTTTGCCAGAGAGAGAGAGAGAGAGAGCACAGGCATATGTGAGCAGGGGAGGGGCAGAGAGAGAGGGAGAGAGAGAATCCCAATCCACTAACAGTGCGGAGCCTAGTGCAGGGCTTAGTCCCACAAACCCTGAGATCATGACCCGAGCTGAAATCAAGAGTCGGATGCTTAACTGAGCCGCTCAGGCGCCCTGAGAATTTTTAAGCCCATCAATGCCAGACGCCCTCTCCAGATTTCATGGGCGCAAGAGCGTATCTTCCCAAGTGCGCCTGGTGACTCATGCACAGCCAAACCGTGTGGCCCAAGTTCTAGCTGACTGTCCTCACCAGGGAGCTTGAAAAGAATGCAGAACACCAGCCCCTCCCCCAGACCGGCTGCATCAGGACCTGCGATTTCGCAAGACTGCTGCCGATTTAAGGGCCAGGTACCTTTGGAGCAGCTTTGCCTCCAGCGGGCTCTGCGCAGAATCACCTGGCAGGCTTGTTACACGGAGCGCCGGCGCCGCCGCAGTTGCTGATCAGCAGTCTGGAAGGGGCCCGAGAATGTGTATTTGCAACATGCTCTCAGGTGATGGGGATGCTGCTGGTCCAGGGACCAGATTTGGAGAACCACTGCTCTACAGACCGCAGAGGACGTTTGTCATTCCAAGCTAACCGCCCCGGGTGAAGTTCAAGATTCTGTTAGCAGGGGCGCCTGGGAGGCTCAGTCGGTTGAGCGTCCGACTTCGGCTCAGGTCATGATCTCGCAGTCCATGGGATTGAGCCTCACGTCAGGCTCCGTGCTGCTGGCACAGAGAGCGGGGGCGGGGGGGACAGAAGATCTGAAGCGGGCTCTGCACTGACGGCAGAGAGACCCTCGCAGGGCTTGAACTCACAAACCACAAAATCATGACCTGAGTGGAAGGTGGATGCTCACCTACTGAGCCATCCAGGTGACCCTTCTTCTTTTTTTTAAATGTTCACTTATTTGTTTTGAGAGAGAGAACAAGTGAGGGAGGGACAGAGAGAGGGAGGGAGAGAAAGAATCCCAAGCAGGCTGTGTACTCAGTGTGGAGCCTGACACTGTGAGCTCGTGATCTGAGCCCAAACCACGAGTCAGACTCTTAACCGACTGAGCCACCCAGGCGCCCCAGGATGTTTTACGTTTGGTTTTTGCCAGCTTGGACAGGGCCTGTCCCGATGTGCCTTGTATATGTATAAATCCAGGTGAGTTTTCTGAATTTGGATCTGTGCCATGGTAATTTTTAGAAAACCCTTAGCCATTATTGAGAAACAGAGAGATAAGAGTGAAGAAGGGATGGGGGGTGGGGAGAGGGTCTGAAGCGGGCTCCGTGCCGACAGTGCTGAGCCCAACAGCAGAGAGCCCAGGGCGGGGCTCGAACTCACAAAGTGCGCGATCATGACCTGAGCCGTCAGATGCTCAACCGACTGAGCTGCCCGGGTGCCCCCAAGCCATTATTTCTAGAGATTTCTTGTACCCTTTTTCTCTTCTTCTGTTACTCCAATGACACACTTTAGGCCATTTAAAATTACTTATTCCAGGGCTTTTGTTTGCTCCGTTCTCTTGTGGGGGGGGCTTCCCACCTGTTTCCCTCTTTGTTTAGTTTGGGTGATTTCTATGCACGTATCTAGAAGTTCATGGTTCCTTTCCTGTCTGTTGACTGTGTTCATGAGCTTGTTGAAACCTTGCTTCATCTGTCACACTGTTCTTCGTTTCTGGCATTTCCGTCGGACTCTCTCACGGTCTCCATCTCTGTGCTGGAATTCCCCACCTTTTCCTTCACGTCGCTTACCTTTTCTGCCAGAGCCTTCACACAGATCCTGCCGGACAATCCTAGCTTCTAAGTCAAATCTGGATCTGGTTCTGCTGTTGTCGTGTCTTGCTTGTGGGTGTTTTTCTTTGTGTGGGTGTCTTGTAGGAGATGGGAGCCGTCCGCAGGACAAGAGACATTAAGCTTACTAGGATTTCTATCTGGAAAGGGACATCCCTCCTCTGTTGGGCTGCCTCCGCAGGGGTGAGTCAAGCAGGCTGGGAGTTGAGTGAGTCTGGGCTTCGTGGCTGTCACGCTTCTTGAGCGTCCACTGACCTCAGGTCCCTGTGGCAGCCCCTGTGTTGAGGGTGGAGGATGGTTCGCTGGACAATTTTTCTCAGTGTTCCTGCTCCACCTTCAAGTCCAGGCCTCCGCCGTGCACCTGCACGTCAGGGATGGTCTCCCTCCCCGTGCCGGAGGACGGTCAGCGCAAGCTTGCTTCTTGGCACTGGCTGTCTGGCCTGGGGTGTGTGTGCGCGGTGGGGAACAAGTAGACTCTCTGCTGCCCGGTCCAGCCCCACCTGCAGGCAGGCCTCCTGTCCTTGGATCATGGGTGGGACTTTCGTGGGGACCCCGTTTCCTCTCCAGGGACAGTCCTCTAGAGGGCCGGGCCCATGATATATTCCGACAATGAAGACAATGAAGTGACCCGTTCAAAGATTTTAGCTCAGATTTCTAGACCCAGAAAGATGTCTTCCCAAACTGAAGGAGAGACGTGAGGTGCAGGCGGGGAAGCTGGCCCCCGCGCTCGGATAGTCTGAGAGAAGCTGTGGTTTTATAGGTTTTCCAGCTTCTCGGTTTCAGACTGGGCTGATTCTTGTTCCAGCTTTCTGCGACCTAGGCGGAGCCTTCCCCCTGCATGGTTTCTTACACCTTCATGACCTTCTCTTAGAGACCTGATGTGGAATTAGTGTTCAGATTTGCTAGGTGCTCAGTTTCTGCCGTATAGGGCGCAGCCTCCTGCACCCACCCCACCCCCAGGCTCAGAAGGCCGTGATGGGCACTGGCAAGGCGAGAAGGGCCCAGCTAGGGGTGAGGCCTGGCTCCACCATGAGATAAGTGGCCACAGGAGAAGGCCTTCCACATGCCTCTGTCCACCCGGAGTCCCGGGGAAGCTGCAGGCTCGGGTGCGTGTGGGCGTGCGAAATGAGCACCTGCAAGCGTCCCTAGTGGGCGCCGGGGTAGGCAGGTCAGCCTTGCATCTCCTTCCTCCACCTGCGGCTCCTCTTAACTGGACGCATGGCTGCTCGGCCTTTCCAGTAGTGGGGCCGCCTTCTGAGGCAACACTCGCCAGGTCCCCTGTGGTCACGAGAGATGGTTCACAACACTGGCCTTTGCTTCCTTTTCCTCTGAAAAACAGCGCTGCACTCGAGAAACGGGTGGGTGTGCCTGGGCCTGGCGGGCTGAGCTCTAGCAGGCCAGGGACCAGGTCGACGGACGAGGGCACCGAGGAGGTGGCCAGGCCCTTCTCAGGCGCCAAGATAACGTGCCCATCCTGGTCCCTGTCCCCTGCCTGTGGACGATCCCCTGCGCCCCTGGATGTGCTGGGCGCCCCGCGGGGCTGTGCGCGCCCCCGGAGTCCCTTGGGCTTGCGTTCGCCCCTGCCTTTCCTGGGCGTCCCCCTTTCCTGTGCGCCCCGGCGCCCCTCGGTGTCCTGGGCGTCCCCCCCTCCCCTGTGCTCCTCGGGGCCACTCGGTATCCTGGGCGCCCCCCATTCCCTGTAAGCCCCCGGAGCCCCTTGGTCTTGCGCTCGCCCTCCCTTTCCTGGGCGCTCCGGGGTCCCTCGGTGTCCTGGGCGCCCCTCTTTCTCGTGCGCCCCCGGGCGCCTCGGTGCCCCGGGCATTCCCGCTGTCGGGACGGCCGGATGGCGCGGGGCCGCCCCGTGACGCATTTCCAACCACCAGGAACCTCGGCCCGGCTGAGCGCGCGCCCGACACACCGGGGCGCGCGCCTCGTGCACGCGCGCCGCCACGTGACCCCCGCGCCGGCCAACCGGCACGCAGGGATTTGGGGGGCAAAGCGCGGCCCCGCGAGCAGTTGCGGCGGGAGAGCGGCGGGCCGAGAGCGTGACTCGCCCGCTCCGGCGCTGCCTGCTTCCCCGCCGCCGCCTCCCGCCGCCGCGCGCAGCCATGTCCGAGGAAAAGCCCAAGGTAAGGGCCGGCGGGCGCGGGGCCGGGGCCCCTGGGTCGACCCCGCGCCCGCGCCGTCCCCGCCGCCCCCCGCCCCGGTCCGCGCTCGGCACCCTCCGCGACCTCGGGGGGGGGGG
>CM053573.1:1634785-1649891 GCA_028646485.1 Cryptoprocta ferox
CGCCCCCCCCCCCCTCCCCCGGCTAGTCCGCGCCCTGCTCTCCCGGAGCCCGGCTCCGGGCGGACCTAGGACACGGCGGTGCGCGGCCCGGCACTTGGAGGCGCGGGCAGGGCAGCCCCTGGCTGGACCCTCCCCGCCGGGACTCTCCCCGCCAGGACCCTCTAGCCGCCTCCGGATTCATCCTCCCTCTGCTCCCACCGGCGACCCCATCCCGGACCTACCCCTGGCCTTGACCTTTACCTTCTCTGCGGGGCCGTGCTTCCCCAGGACCTTTCTCACTGAGACCCTCCCCCGCTGCTGCCCCTGCCACCCCGCGGTACGGCCTCCGCCCTGAGGGTTCTGGACGATCCCTCTTGTGTGTTCGCAGGGCGCGGAGAGGGCGCACGCTCGGGACCCGCGGCGAGCCTGCCCCAGCCCAGTCGTGCTGCGCCCTCCAGCGTGTGCCCTCCCTTATTCATCAGCGTCTTCGGAGTGTGCGCCCGCCCACCTCCCCGTCCCGTCCTTCGGTGTGCGCCCCGCCCTCCCCGTCACGTTCTCCACTGTGCGCCTCCCCTTTACCTTTCGCGTCGGGTCGCCGTCCTCCGAGTGTGCGCCCACCTCTCCATCACTCCCTCCGGGGTGCGCTCCCCCCTTCCCTTCGCGTTCTCCGAGTGCGCGCCCACCTCCCCTTGCTGTCTTCTGCCTTTGTGCTCTCTGTCCTTTTTGGGCTCCCTGGTATGCGCCCCTCACTTCGGTGCCTTGGCAGTCAGTTCTTAGGAAGGTCCGACGTCACGTTAACTGCTCTGGTATTTTGGTCTGCACTGTTGGGGTTTATTTTTTTTTGCCCAAGTGGAAAATCAGATGAGCCGAATGCTTTGCATGTAGGCTTCTTCCGACATCAACCTGTTACTGGAGATTGTCGCCCCTCTGCATGGAGACGGGAGCCCAGCCCATCCGCCTACACACAGGAGGCAGAGTTGAGGTTGAGGGAGCCGTCCCTCCCCCCCTCCCCAGGCCTTTGTGGAAGCTTGCACTGTCCTTGCTGTGACTTGAGAAAAGATCACAGTCCTGGACAGCCTCCTCCTTCCAGGTGCGGTTGGAGCCTTTGCCTTTATAGCAGTTTCCCACGTTAGGTAGGTCGTTTACAGGAAGGCAAATACATACATGCCATTGTGGTTCTCCCGGGCTGCTTCTTGCTGGAGCGTAAACACCGCGGCGCTACTGTCTTCATCCTGCTTAAACTTTACTGTCAGGTGGTCAACTTCTATGTTCCAGTTCAGTTGAATCAACTTGTTTCAACTACTACTTTAAAGAAAAAAATTTTTATTCATTTTGAGAGCATGCGAGGGAGGGGGAGAGAGAGAATCCCAAGCAGGCCCTGCACTGTCAGCACAGAGCCCGATGTGGGGCTCGAACCCGTGAACCGTGAGATCATGACCTGAGCCGTAATTGAGAGTCGGATGCTCAACCGACTGAGCTCCCCAGGCGCCCCTGTTTTAACTACTTCTCAGCTGAGGCGGGGCTGTGTCTGTGAGCCTGGCGAGGGCAGGAGGTGCACTCCCGGGCCATCAGGCTGGTGGGGTAAAACCTTGTGTGTCAGCTGGGAAAACCGTCCTGTGTCCCCTCTGGTTGGGGCAGAGGGTTGATCTTAGTGAATTGAGGTCATTGTTTCTTTTCTTTTACTCCTTGTTTGCTAGGAATTCACCAGGGGTCTGGGACAGGCCATTTGTTTACTGTTCCTCCGTTAGGAGGGAGAGGGGCTTGTGACCTTCTCTGCTCCCCGCAGCCCTGGGGGGAGCTGGTGCCGCAGCGTGCTCCCTGAGAGCCTGCCTCGTTCCTCCACCTGGACTTGCAGCCACGGCCATGGCTTGTTTGTTGCGTTCTAGGCCCTGTATCTGCTCGTTTTGACACACCGATGTCTTTTGGTTAAAAAAGCAAACGTGTTCTCTATCCATCGGCAGAAGAGTGAAGTTGGACTCTTCCCTCACACCACATACAAAAAAGAAACTGGAAATAGAGCAAGGACCTGAATGTAAGACCTAAAACAATAAAACTCTTAGGAGAAGACCTAGGACAAAAGGTTCCTGACATTGGATTTGGCAGCGACTTCTGGATGTGACCGCACAGGCATAGGCAACAGAAGAAAAAAGACAAATTGGGCTATTTGAAAATTAAAAATTGTGTGCGTCAAGAAACACCATCCATAGTGTCCGAACAACCCAGAGAGTGGGAAAAAATACTTGTAGATCATCTGCTAATGGGTTAATATCCAGAATATGTAGATCACTCTTAAAAACAGCAAGAAAAAGAACCTTATTCAAAAATGGACAAAGCTCTCGAATAGACATTTCTCCAAAGAAGATCCACAAATGGTCAATAAGCACACGAAATATGCTCCGTGCTGCTAATAGGGAAATGCAAATCAGGACCCCAGTGAGACACACGTCACACCCAAGGGGTGACTGCTGTCACAACACGGGAACACACATCACTGGTGAGGCTGTGCAGCCGTTGGGACGCCTGTGACTGATGGCAGGAGTGTAATATGGGGCGGTCACTGGAGAAATAGTGTGGGTGTTTCTAAAAAAAACTAAAAATAGAATTACCGTGTGCCCCTGCCATCCCACGTCTGGGCATTCGCCCCAAAACACTGAAAGCAGGGACTCCAACAATCCTTGTTCACCCACGTTCACTGCCACGTTCTTCATAGCTGAAATCACCCAGGTGTCCACGGACAGATGGATAAGCGAAGCGTCCCCCCGTACGGCGAATAGTACTCAGCCTTCAGGACGTCTGACACCCGCTGCAGCATGTTTGACCCGAGGGCGTGATGCTGCGTGAAATCAGCCGGCCACGAAAGGACAGATACTGTGCCATCCGCTTACAGGAGGCCCCAGAGGAGTCAGAATCAGAGACAAGGGGGGGCGGGGCTGGGGAGAGGGGAGCTAGGGTTTAACAGGGACAGAGCTCAGTTCTGCAGGATGAGGAGGGTCCCGAAGGTGGACGTGAGAACAGTTGTAGGACATTAGGAATGGGTCTCGTAAAAACCTACAGCGGTTAAACAGATTTTATGTTACGTGTATTTTAACACAAAACAACTTGAAAAAAAATCCTGTTTCTAAATGGATACGAATGTGGTGCCCTGGATTGGATCCCAGAACAGAAAATGACGTCAGTGGGGAGATTGGGGAAATGCCAGAAAGGCTTGGCGCTCCGGTTCCTAGAAACATGCGCCAGTGCTGGCTTCCCAGGGGCCAGATGGGTGCGGCGTGGGGTGCTGGGGGGGGCAGGGAGGGGGTGCAGAGCCGGGGCTTGGCTCTGCACCTTTTCTGTAAATTCCAAACTAAAGGCTTTATTTGAAGAAGAAAAAAAAAAAAAAACCCAGCTCAACAAGTGCGTCCTTCATCTTTGGTGAGGGGGGTCCCATCTTGGACACCCCGCTTATACTGCCCGCGTGCCCACAGCGGAGTCCACGTTCCGGAGAAGGAGGCTACCAGCCGGTCCACCTTCCGCCTTGGCGCCCAAGTCCTGTGTCCTGGGGCCGCGTCCGCCCGGAGCCCTCCGTGTCCCCAGCGGCCCGTGTGCCCGGGCACCGCTGGAGGGAAGGGGAGCGGCCGTGCAGGTGGAGGTGGTACTGGTCGGCCCTGTCCCCCTGCCCTCAGCCCTCATGGAGGTCGAATCCCCCCACGGGACGTGCAGGAGAAAGGTGGGGGTGTGTGACAGTTGACAGTAACCTTTATTTTCGAAAGGGCTCGGGCCAGCTTCGTCATTTTGTTCCGGTCTTCCCCGACGGTGCCAGAGAAGTGAGGTGGCCCTGTGCCCGCGGCGCCCGGCGCGGCCGCCCTCCGCAGCTCTGGGCAATGGCTCGGGGACCCAGGCGCCCCCGAGGGGCCTGCTGCTCAGGGCTCTCCTTAGTCGTGAGCCTCGTTCTTGTTTTGTCTTCCCGGCCGCAGAAGTCCGTGCATCCTGTGAGGAGGTGTTCTACGAGCAGTCTGGTAACCGAGATGGATTTGGGGTTTTCCCGGGTTTATGAAGCAGAGTCTTTCCTTCGAATTTAGAACCCGAGAGCTCTTTAGATTTGCACTGTGGTTCCTTTCACTCAGCCGCTTCGACACAAGTTCAAGTGAGTTCTGTGTAAGAGCGAAGCCGTCTCGGAGTGAGTCTGGGTTGCCAGAGAACTTTAAGATTTAGCTTAGTTTTGAAGCTGTAACCCCGGCAGTTACCCCCAGACTTGTGCGTGAAAACGGCAGCTGTTCGGAGACGCGGTGTTGAGACCCGGTTTTGCGTGTCTTTGCAGGAGGGAGTGAAGACTGAGAATGACCACATCAACCTGAAAGTGGCCGGGCAGGACGGCTCCGTCGTCCAGTTCAAAATCAAGAGACACACGCCGCTGAGCAAGCTGATGAAGGCGTACTGCGAGAGGCAGGTGCGTGTGTGTGCACGGGGGTGTGCAGCTGTGCGCGTGTGCTGTGTGCGTGCAGGTGTGTGCAGTGCATGTGCGTGTGCTGTGTGTGTACAGGTGTGTGCAGTGCGTGCGTGTGTGCTGTGTGCGTGCCGGTGTGTGCAGTGCGTACACGTGTGCTGTGTGTGCAGGTGTGTGCAGTGCGTGCACGTGTGCTGTGTGCGTGCAGGTGTGTGCAGAGTGTGCGTGTCCTCTGTGTGTGCAGGTGTGTGCAGTGCGTGCAGCGTGTGCTGTGTGTACACACGTGCATGCTCTTCTCGGGGGCTGTTTTCCGGTGCCCCTGTCGGTCGCCCCATCAGCTCTTCCTGGTGTGCACCTGTCGCCCCATCTGCCCTTCCCCCGGAGCCCGGCGGGTCCTTCTGACGCAGCTGGGATCACATCAGGCTGCAGAGCAGCAAGCGTGTGTGGGGCTCCGTGGCAGCTGGAACACGCGTGGCACGGCGCCCTCCTCACAGTGCATTTTGCAGAAAGCGCTCCATTCCCTCCCTTGGCTCGCCCGTGTTCTCAGCGGAGCGATTGGCCAGCGCCCCCGCGGTGGCGGCCGGCCGCTCCGTCGTCCGGGTCAGCAGTGTCTCTACAGACGGGGGCTCACCCACGCTTGTGCTTCCCACCACCGTGTCCCGCATCCTCTTTCTCGCTTGGGGACTCCCTTCACCCCCGGGCCCTGCGCCACCTGAGTGCCTGCGCGGCGGCCTCGCCGTGGCCACCCGGCCTCTGTTCCTTTCAGCGGGAGGCAGCGTCGCTTCGGATGCTTTGCAAATACTGGTGGGTGGTTCGTTTCGGTCTTGGCTTTGATGATGCCTCGGGCTCGTTGTTATAAAAAACACCGTAAGAGGCCCGTGTGCCTTCCTCTTTCCCTCCGTCTTTTCAGACGTGCTCCTGGGACGCGGCCACTCCCAGCCCTTTCAACGGTTTCTTTTGCTCTTTCTTGGTAAAGAGGTTTATGTTTCTGTTTTTTCACGTTTTTGGCATTAGAGATTATTTTCCTCTAAGAATGGTGGAAATTTAGCTCTCGGACGCTGCTGTCTGCCCATGTTCCCGCCCCAGTCCTTCCAGTAGATTGCAGATTGTTCCAGAATGTGCTGGATTCTGTCGAGGCCCAGGAGGTGCTGCCCCGGGGCCCGGGCTCCTGTCCGCATCGGGCTTCTGCTCGTCAGGTGGCAGGTTGTGTGTGATTCTGGGTGTCTGTTAGTGGTTCGTCAGCCACAGTCTCCACGGGCTGCCCAGTACCTGGCCATGGGTGCTGCGGGCGCGTCCTTGGCGTCCGGCCACCCTCCTGCCCCTTCCTGCCCTGGCCACAACAGTGGCACTGCTATCATCGCGGAGCCGCCTCAGAATCCTTCCGGAGACTTCTTTTGCCTGCATCCTACGTATCTTCTGGATGAATCTTCTTCCCCCGTCTTCCAGCATCTTCCTCTGATCGGGTTATCAAGGGCAGCGTTTTTGAGACACTGTGTTTGAAGATGATTTGCTTTTCATGAGCCTCCGTGCTCGACTATTTGGCCGCATGTAAATTTCTAGGTTGAAGTTCATTTTCTTTTTGTGGATTACCGCGTCGCGGTCTCCTGTTGTGTGACAGGTTCAGCGACGTTCAGATGCTCTGTCCTGTGCCGTAACTGCTTTTCTGCAAGAGCTTTTGGGACCTTCTCCTCCCGTCCCGAGACCTCACCGTCATGTGCTTCGAGAGCACGATTGTCCCCTTGACTTCCCTGGTTCTTTTTACTTTCTCTTTTTTTAAAAGTAATTTCTACACCCAACGTGGGGCTTGAACTCGCGACCCCGAGATCAGGAGTCACACGCTCCAGCGCTCCACCGACTGAGTGAGCCGGGCGCCCCTCCGGTCCCTCCACGTAGAAACTTGTTTATAGCTCGGGAAACACGACTTACGGTGGTTCGTCTGTGACCGGCCTGTCCCGTCCTGTCCCCTGTGTTTGGGACGCTCACGCTTGTTGGAGTCAGCTGTTCGGGAGCTGTCCCTCGAGGTCGTCGCGCCCCCCCCCCCCAACTGGGGTCTGTCGCTGCCGACGGTTTTCCTCCCGGGAGACTCCGACTCCCTGCCCCCACCTTCTGTGGGCAGACCTGCTGGCGGCACGGTGTCTGGTTTCCCGACGTTCTTCATTCGCGCTCGTTCTCTGAGGCTCGCTCTTGCCGGGAGTCGCTGACTCCTGTTTTCTGCCTCCTGGCGGGGTGCCCGTGTGGTGCCCTCGCCCCCGCCTTCGGCCGGGCCTGCTGCTCCTTTCCCTCCTTGCCGGCCGGCTCTCGTCTCCGAGCGTGTCCCTGCGCGGCCCCGGGTCCCGTCGGGCGCTCGTATCCCGGGACGCGGCCGCACCAGCTGCTGACCCCCGCGCCCCGTGCGGTGACCGCCGGGCCTGCTGGGCTTGCTGGGGACCGTCCGGGCTGGCACCCTGCGGGGCAGCAGATTTCCGAGAAGCGGCCCCTCCCGGGCTCCCGCCTGGGCCCCGGGGGCGCAGCCGGAGGGGGACGGGCCGCCCAGTGCCCGGCTCCCACGCCACCTCGTATCCCGAGTCCAGGGCCTGGCGTCGACCTTCTGCCGCTTGGGGTTTGGGGGGCCCCGATTTGGGGGTCCAGCAGGAACTTTTCAGGCAGTCGTTCTGAATCAGCCACGGGCTGCATCTCTGCCTCACGGGGGCCGTGCGCAGGCCCCGAGGCCCCCAGGGGCTGTGTCTCGTCCCCACCGCCGCCCCGACCTTGGGGTCTCGTGCCCACAGCCCTGCCGCCCCGGCTGCGTCCTCTGTCTGCGGCCCGTCTCCTCTCCTCTTGTCTTTGTTCTTCGTTGTTTTACGTCGTTCCAGGAGAGCTGCGGGGAGGAGGTGGCAGAGACGCGTGTTTTCGTGCTGCTGCTGCTTCCGTTCAAGCCAAGTCAGAATTGCTTTTTAAGAGGAGAGTTTCTCTTCTGGGTCCATGTGCTCCGTGCGCTGTGCACTGGGGCTGCAGAAAGCCTGCCTGCGCTACTTCCTGGACAGAAAACGCTGTTGCAGCGCCCCCCCCCCCCTGCCCTGGTGGTCAGGACCACACCCCCCCCCACGCGGTCCTCGACCACAGGCCTTGGCCTTACCTGACGGCTTCTCCCGGCTTCTCCCAGAGAAAAGGGCGGTGGTGTCATGAGGGGGGGTGTGCTGGCTTCTGGAGGGAAGGGGGGGTGGAGTGGGGCGGGCACCGGCAGTGGTGTCCGAGCAGTGGTTTCCGGAACTCTCCGTGAAAGGGACTGTAGGCCACTGGGAAGTTTCTGTCATCAAGTGGATCATAAATCCGTATATACGGAATTCTCAGGTTTTGAGATAAATGTTTTGTTTTCTGGAATTAACGTGTCATCTGAAAATATCTAACGATCATTGGTTTTCCTTTTCAGGGCTTGTCAATGAGACAGATTAGATTCAGGTTTGATGGGCAGCCGATTAATGAAACAGACACCCCCGCGCAGGTACGAAAGCTCCGTGTGTGCGCGTGTGTGTCTGCGTGTGTGTGTGCGCGCGTGCTTTCTGGCCTGTGCCCGCTGGGAAGATCGTCTTGAAAGCTGCTGCTGGGTGCTCCCACAGACCACTTTTCTTTTCTAATGGTTTTAATTATTAGGTTAACTTTTTTTTAATGTACATTTTTGAGAGAGAGACAGAGTAACACAGAGCGTGAGCAGGGGAGGGGCAGAGAGAGAGGGAGACACAGAATCCAAAGCAGCTCCAGGCTCTGAGCTGTCAGCACAGAGCCTGATGTGGGGCTCGAACCCACAAACCGTGAGATCATGACCTGAGCTGAAGCCGGACGCTCAACCGACTGAGCCACCCCGGGTGCCCCTTGGTTATTTAATTTTTAAATTTTGAATTATTTGAAATTTTTGAAATGAGACACGTGCAGTTGGTCACACATCACCCTCCACCCGGGGGACGGGGCGGCAGGACCAGGTTGTGAGCTGCCGTGCCCAGGTCACTGGCGAGGGTCGTGCGGACCCACCCGGCCCCTCTCCCGAGGGTCACCCCCCTTCTAGTGTGGACACCGACTGTGCAGCTCAGTTACTGTCCTGATTCTCACGCCCTTTCTGTCCCCGTGCACGAGGGGCGTGGGTGCCAAGGGCAGGGGCAGCCATCATTGTCAGCCCCGCGGTTTCTCCTCCGAGTGGCCCTGCACCCCTGGCCGGGCACGGCGCGTCACGCTGTGGCGAGGACAGCCTTGCGCTCCGGAGCCACCGAGCCTTGCGGAGTCCCTGCCTTGTTGTCAAGTGGCGACGGTGCCTATTTTCTCCCCTTTACGGAGTCGTGGGGACTGTGGGCCTGGTTTGCGTGCGGGGGGCCGCACAGTGGGAGGCTGTGTCTCTGCCCACCCTGGGGGGTCTCACGCGGCTGGCCTGGGGGTGGGGGTGGGGGTGGGGCGGGGGGGTTGGGGGAGGGGAGCTGGAGGCAGCCCCGCTGTCGTGTCAGCCCCAGTGCTCCTTCTGTGTGTTTCTGGGAAACATCAGTGCTTCCGGCCAAAGCGCCGCTGCTTGAAGCGACAGAAGCTTCCCTTTGTTGGGAGAGCAGGCGAGATGGGGGGTTCGTGCCCCCGCGTGGCGGCGGCAGCAGAGGCAGGAGGCGTGGGCAGCATCCCTGCCCTGGTCTGGGGGGGCAGCAGTGCCCTCTTGCTTTAGCGGATCCTCCTTCTGTGATTTGGCCTGCTCTGTGGCTCCCGGGCATGACCCGCTGCACCAGCCACGGGGCGCAGGGCCCTGCTGGTCCCAGGACCCCGCGCCGCTCGCTGGAGGCTTCTGATCGGAAAATAGTTTTGTGTAATGTTCCGTAAAAATTTTACTTTATTTTTTATCAGAGAAGGGAGGGAGAATCTTAGGCAGGCTCCATGCTCTTGGTACGGAGCCTGACATGGGGCTCGATCCCACAACCTTGGGATCACACAACCTGAGCTGAAATCAAGAGTCGGACGCTCGACTGACTGAGCCACCCAGGCGCCCCTCAGTAAAAATTTTAGACTCTTGTTTATTTTTAAATGAGACTCAGTTTTTCTTTTTTTTAAAGATTTTATTTATTTAAGTAATCTGTATACCCAACATGGGGCTCGAACTTATAGCCGAGATCCAGAGTCTCCTGCCATACTGTCTGAGCCAGCCCGGCGCCCTAGAGACTTACTTTTCCTATCACCGTCCTTAGCTTTGAAGATTCCTGTGTGAGTTCTGTCAGGGGAGGCGGGGGGGATGAACAGGGCTCATGGGAACTCCGCCACCGAGCATCTTTCCCCCTGCACGGCGCACACTGCACACACGGTGCACACGGCACACACTGCACACACAGCGCACACTGCACACACGGCACACACGGTGCTCACAGCGCACACTGCACACACAGCGCACACTGCACACGGCGCACACGGCACACGGCGCACACTGCACACACGGCGCACACGGCGCACAGGGCACACACGGCGCACATGAGCAGAGGTTTGGGGATGGTGTTCTCCAGGGTGAGGAAGACAGTTCTGTTGAGCATCTTCTGTTCTGTGACCGTGAGGAAACTAACCGCTGTCCCTCTCTCCCCGTGCCCGTCACGCCGCGCCCGCCAGCTGGAGATGGAGGACGAGGACACCATTGACGTGTTTCAGCAGCAGACGGGGGGCTCGCGGGAGAGCCGCTGTCGCTAAGGGCGCCGCCTCTGGAGGGACCGTCCCCGCCGTGTCTTCGTCCTCGCGTCTGCTGTTGAATAGTGAGCAGGTGGCCATGCCAGTCACAGAGGGGTCTGCAGAGACCCGAGGACAGTCACCACAATTACTTTCCTCTCTGACATTTGGCGAGGGCAACTTGGAACTCTGTCTGCAGGAGGCCACCGCTGAAACCCGGCCAGTCACACTTGTCTTTGCGTAAAATGAGTTGTGAGGTTTCTTTTGGTTTGTTTTTGCTTTCAGTTTTGTTTTTGTCCCCTAGAACGTTGGCCCAAACTGTGGTCCACTTCTCGTCTCGATGGGGGTCTTACCCCAGGTATTGTCCCCCCCCCCCCAACTTCTCCCAGTCAGGAACTCCCGGCACCACAGTGGGGGTGCTTCCGTTGGACAGGTTTTGGGGGCGATTTAGGGGAGACAGACTTTTCACTATCCCGTACAGGCACAGGTTTTTAAAATGCCAAAGTTGCATTTCAGAATATGGTAAAGTTGAAGGGGAAATACTGGAATGCTTTTTTAAAAAGGTAAAACGGAAGATAACCAGGCCCTTTAGTAACATGGCCCTGGGTCCCTGCTCCTCAAGGGACCCTGTGGGCAGGGTCTGGGGTCCGGGAGCCGTCGCCACCCACTGCCGGGTGCCCGGTGCCACGGCACGGGCAAAGATCGGTGCACCAAAGCTGGCTTTTCCCCCGAATAGAGAAGAACGTAATCCCCACATTTCTCACCTGGTGGTAGTGCTGTGGCCTCAGATTTCTTGTATTTGCTTCGGGTGAGTAGTTATGGGCTCTGTCTAAAAAAGCAAGATTCAGTATTGCTGAATTTGCACTTATGTTTTTGTGTAAAAGACCTGCTTCCAAGTGTGTTACCAGTGAAGCCCGTGGAAAGGCGACCCCGCGTCGCCCTCCTGGACTTGGGCTGTGCTACCTTCCAAATAGCTGTGGGGTTTACGCTTTAGTACGTGATTGCAGTTCTGTGAGATGTTTTGGGATCTGTACCAATTAAACTCTGATAGTTTTCCTCCTGTTGTTCTGTATGGACCCACTGCTGCCTTGTTCTAGTCACAGAGTGTGACCATGACCGTCCTCTCTTGCTTGCCTGAAATCTTGCTGAAGACGTTCGCGTTTCCTTCGTTTTGCTGTTGGGCGCGGGTGGGATGTCTGCTGGCTCTGTTGTGTTTATCCCCCAATTTGTACGTTATTTGTTGTCCTTTGCTACTGTAAACAGTAAATATAGTTTGGTATTCTGTCTCTCGGCTTGTCTTAAATGCTGCTTTTGGCCGCTGCGGCCCGCGTCACGATTCCGTATCTGTGCGGACCACGCAGCAAGGCACTGTAAGGCTGCGTATTGAAAACCAAGTTTTCACCTGATGGCCGCCCTCCGCACCCTTGCCGGTTAACCTTGGCCAGTGGCATTTCCCTGCCGAGGGGGCACCCCCCATTCCTCAGGAGCTCTCCCAGTCCGCAGCTGAACTGGCATCATGGCACTTTTCCTCTCCGGGGCAGCGTGGGTAAAGAGAGGGCAGATTTCGGGGGCAGACGAATATGGACGTTAGTCTGGGCTTCTCCAGTTTTTGGTGTTTGAACATAAGACTGCTTTCCTTTGTGTGTGAACAGCCTACTCACTTACGATAGCATTGCACCAAATTGCTGTATACCTTTACCCAAAAATACGTGTTCTTGGGAGGTTGGTTCGCATTATTTGATTCCATCCAATTCAGTAAATCCTGCCACGCCCGGGGACCAAAGCTGCATCCGCAGACAAACCAGACAAAAACTCCTTGCCCTCATGGAATATGCTTTCCGGTTACAGGAGGCAGATAATAACAGTATATAAACTGTATATTCTGCTAATAGATTACGCAGGACAGTGTGTGGTAAATTCTATACAACAGTGTGTAGGATGTGGCCGTGGAGATGGGAGCTTTAAAAGGTGTGCGCGTCCTTGCATGGGAGAGCCACAAAGGAGTCCGTGGGAGTGGGGGGGACCCCCAAACCACAGGGGCCAACTGGGACTAGGACCCCCATAACATGATGAAAACAGGACGGTTTCTGCCCGTAACGTCACACAGCTGTGCGGAAGCCAGAGCACGAGGAGCCGGAAGGGTGGCTGGCGCGCCAGTCTGAGCTCGGGCGCGGCTGCCTGGGGGCCATGCCCGTCTGCAGGTGTGCAGAGCAGGTCTTGCTGCTTTGCCCCCTCAGGCCTCCCTGGGGGCCTCTCTTCGCGGAGGCGGCGGTCTGGCGAAGCCGGGGTTCCTGGGGGCCGCGCGGATGCACAAGAAAACCACCACGGGCACCAGTCTCCCTCCAACCTGAAGCCTGCCCGGGGGTCCAAGGGGCATCAAATGCCTTCTTCGTGGACCTTCAGGACCTTTGAGGCGGTTGGGCCTGAAAGTCACCCTGAAATGGCCCTGTGCCACAGAGTGTATTTTTTGAAAATGTTTATTTTGAGAGAGAGAGAGTGAGTGGGAACAGGGGAGGAGCAGAGAATCCTAAGCCGGCGCTGCGCTGTCAGCGCAGATCTGGATCCCGAGGTGGAGCTCCAACCCATGAACCAAAAGATTGTGATCTGAGCCAAACTCGAGTCCCAGCTTAACCAGCTGAGCCACCCAGACACGCCCACAACGCGCGTGTTAACGGATGGGTAGGATCTTCAATTTTTATCCCCATTCTCACGGTCTCTTTAAAAAATATACACCTGGAATGAGATCGGCTCAGCCAGCAGTCCGCCTGCCCTGAACCCGGTCCCACCGAGTGATGGGGGCAGGATGGAGGCCGCCATCCTCCATCTCCATCCTTTGTCCCGGTCCTGTCCCCGTTCTGTCCTGTCCCCCAGGCTGCCGTCCTCCATCTGTGCCCTCCCCCGGCCCCCATTCCAGTCCTCCATCTCCGTCTTTGGCCCTGTCCCCGTCCTGTCCCCCGTCAAGTCCCCCAGGCCTCCACCCTCCATCCACCCCCTCCCCCATTCCAGTCCTCCGTCTCCATCGTTGGTCCCGGTCCTTGAGTCAGACCGTCCCGAGGCACTGCCGGTGTGACGTAACCCGCTCTGGGCGTCCGCGGCTCCGGGACCTCCCGGAAGACCCGGGCCCTCCAGGAACTTAGACGGCCGGGAGCGGCATTAATCCGCAAAGGGGCTGAGGCCCTGGCGGACGGCAGGAACCCGGGAACCAGGCCACCGGGCCGTCCGGCCGCCGCGCCTGCGCCGCTTCCCGTGGCAACCGCCCCGCCGCGCACGCGCACGCCGCGTCCCGGAAGGGTTTCCGGGCCCGGGCGTCGACCCGGAAGCAGTCCGGCGGTGGGCGGGAGAGAGCCGCGCTGGGGAGGGGAGGCCGAGCCGCGCAGCTGCTGCCGGGCCGATGGCGGGGACGGCGCTCAAGAGGCTGATGGCCGAGTACAAACGTGAGTGCGGGGTCCGCGCCTCCAGTCCGGGGACCCGCTCCTCCCGCTCCCCCGTCCGCCCACGCCGAGTCCCGCGCGTCCCCGAGCCCGCGCCCCCCGGCCATGCGCCCCCCGGCGCTGCGCCCCGTCCTCCCGCCCGCGGGCTCCCGCCCGGCGCTCGGGTCCCCGGCGGGGCGCGCACGGCCGCGCGTGGCGGCCTGAGTGGGAGCCGTGGGGGTCGTGGACGCCCAGAGCACTGAGTCATGCCCGCTCGTTCCCGCGTAGGCGCAGGGCCGGGACTTTGGTCCGCGGAAGTCGTGAGCCTAACAGTCTCCTGGCCCCTTGCTCCGCGGTGCCCACTGCCTGCTCTTGAGGTCACCCGGGGACCCGCAGAGGGCACGCTAGAAAACGGAAAGTCAGCGTCCCGGCTCCCCGAGTCTGGAAGTGCGTCAACAGGTACCCGCAGCCGTGGTTTTCGTCTTTGGTTCCTCCGGTGATCTAGAGGGACCCCCTCACCCCTCACCCCTCACCCCTCGGCGCGGCCTCGCCCGCCGGCCGCGAGCGGGGGTGAGGGAGACCGGGGTTGCCGACCGAGGGCTGAGAGCCGAGAGCGCGTCCAGAAAGAGCGCATTGTGATGCGTTTGGGGGGAAAGGTCAGATTCGGCTTTCGCTTTAATGAGGGAACAGCCGGTCCCGCCTGTCGCTCTTCCTGGGTGGTGGTCAGGGAGCCTCCTTGGTGCTTCCCAGCTGGGCCGTGTTGTAATGTTCGGGGAAAGCCGGAGAACATTCCGCGTTCTGCCTTGGGACCGCGGAATGCCCCGTTGGAAGCGTTGTCGGGAGAGGAGTGGAGGGAACGGCCTGGCAGGCGGCGGCGCGGCCGCGGTGGGGACAGGGCCTCTGCAGCCGCGGCCGCCGTCGCGTTCGGCTGCTGCTGCTTGTCAGCCCTGCGGCCGAGGCCTTGGCCCCTGCCGTCTGCTCCTCCGGGAACGTGACTGCTTTCCAGGAGGACTTGATCGGGCGCCGCTCGTGGTCTTGTTAGCGGCTGCTGTTACACCGCCGTCCAGGCTGCTTGCGGAGGAAGGTGCAACTAAACTAAACTCGCGACCGAAACAAAACTAACTGGTAAAAATGCGCGGAGCCCGGCCCCTAACCGGCTCGGTGGCCCTGCACGAGGAGGCTGCGTGCGGCCGGGACGCCGGCGTGTGGCGCGTGTGGGCTCCTTAAAGAAGTGTTGGAGCACTGCCCGCTGCCAGGGTCCTCCGGGCAGGAGCGGCTTTGAGAGACACTTTTGGGGGCAGAGGAGGAACCGAGGATGGGGCGGGAGTGGGCGCGGGGGTCACCCGTGCGGGGACGCCTGTCCTTCCTGCCACCCCTGCCTGTGCTCCTGGTTAGCCCCGTTTCTAGACGGCGGGCGGGGGCCAGCGTCTGGTTTCTGTAGGGAGGGATCTGGTAGGCCTGCTGGGGGGGGCGGGGGGGTTCAGTGCCGGCCGCTGCTTCCGTCCAGTCCCCGCGTCGGCCGGCTCTGTTTGCTGAGGGTATTTGCCGTGGCAGAGATTACTTTCCCTTCCTGTCCTTGCGGAGACCTGTCTGTCAGGTCAGCCGTGTTGTCGCTTTGCAGTAATGAAATGCAAATGACACT
>CM053573.1:1649991-1660184 GCA_028646485.1 Cryptoprocta ferox
GGTCTGGGCGGAGCCTGCCTTGACCCTGCCCTGTGAGAGTCTAGAACCACCTGCCCCTTCTGACACACGGAAACTGTGAGGTCATCGGTGGGTGTGGTTTTAAGCCATTGAGTTTGCAGTGATTTGTCACACCAGCAACAGAAGATGAAGGCAGCGTGTTACCGCGGGGGGTTCTGTGGCTGCTGTATCTTAGAAACAGCGTAAAATTCCACTTAGTGATTCTCACGTTTTGTGAATTAGCCTCTGGTGTCCCTCCCCCCGCGCCCCCCCCCCCCCCGTGAGGGGACACATTCATTGTAAAGGGGGGCTTTGCAGAAACGACCTTTCTGTGAAACGGGATTTCAGTGGATTGGGATAGGGTTCAGGCATACTTCTTCATATCTGGGAACTGCAGAAATTTCGAGGTGGCAGAACCTTGGATATGATTCTGTGTAGCCCCTGGTTTTCCAGATCAAAAAAAAATTTTTTTTAAATGTTTATTTATTATTGACAGAGAGAGACAGAGCATGAGCAGGGGAGGGGCGGAGAGAGGGGGAGACACGGAATCCAAAGCAGCTCCAGCTGAGCTGTCAGCACAGAGCCCGACGCAGGGCACTAAGCGCGAGATCATGACCTGAGCCGAAGTCGGACACTTAACCGACTGAGCCACCCAGGTGCCCCCTCCCTTTTTTTTTTAAATTTTAACGTTTATTTATGGTTTTCCAGATTTTGTAGGAAATTGAGTAACAGAGGCAAAATGATGGGCCTCGCTCCTTACAGCCTGGAAAAAGGAGAACCAGAAAAAGAACCCGGGTATTTTAAACGGGTGTCTTTGCCTGACGTTCTGTCGTCACCCATCACCTGGCCTCCCCGGGAAGGGTCAGAAATAGACACTGGTATCGGGCTCTGGGGGTTTCCGTAAGTTTGCTCTGTCGCTGTTCTCCAGGCCGGGTGTCCCGACCCGGTGTGGGCAGGGCTGCGCTCTGCGGGCTCTGCGGCGAGTCCCTCTTGGCCTCCTGGAGCCTCCGGGAGTTGCCGGGACTTTTGCTGTCCCTGGGCTGTGGCCGCCGAGCTCACATCTCTGCCTGCCTTCGCTCGCTGCCGTCCCTCTTCTGGAGGTGCCCGTCATTGGTTTAGGACCCACCCCGATCCCGCGTGACCCCGTCTTAACCGCATTACATCCGCAAAGCCCCTGTTTCCAAACGCGGTCACATTCCGAGATTCAGGGGGACGTTATTCAGCCTAGTTCCGTGCTGAACAAGACCCCCACGCTAACGCGCGTAAAACCGACCTCCCGCTCTTCCCGCGCCGTCCCTGCTCCCACAGCCCCCGCGTCTCTGTTGCTGGCAGCCACATTCTCCCGTTTTTTGGGCTCAAAACCTTAGATTCACCCTTGATGACTCGTTGCCTTTGTTTTTTTTTTTAAGCGTGTTTATTTATTTTGAGGGAGCGCAAACTGGGGAAGGGGCAGAGAGAGGGGGACTGAGAGGGTCTCAGGCAGGCTCTGCAGCACAGGGCCTGATGCGGGGCTCAGGGACCGGGACCTCACAACCTGAGCCCGCATGGAGAGTGGGACGCTTAGCCCCCTGAGCCAGCCGGGCGCCCCTGTGTTTAATTTTAAAGGAGCGGCTGTTTTTCTGTCTGGTGCCCCGTGTTCCGTTTCTGCCAGCGGTGTGCTAAGGACTTCCACCGGCCCCAGCCCCTGTCCACACTGGGTATGCTGGTGTCTACACCCTTAGCCATCCTCACATGGTACGGTATCTCGCTGTAGCTTCTAATTTAAAGACGTTTTAATTCTACCATTTTCTTTGTTTATCAAGTTGAATTTTTACATTAAGTTTATTGACACTAAACAGCGAACAAACCAGAAAGCTCACTCGTTTCTCCCACCCCCGCGCTCCCTTGCCTCTGGCAACCGCCAGTCTGTGCTTTGTGTCTGTGAGCTTATTGTTTTCGTGTGTGTATTATGTGTGTACGTATACATGTATAAAAGCATTAAATATATAAGATATTTTTTATGTATAATACTGAATTTTTTTGGTTTCTCACTATATGTAAAAGTATGTTCACACTGTTCTATAGTCCATTAAATGTGCAGGAACATCATGTCTACAAAGAACGGATGCGCGTGCCTGTGTCCCCATCATACATTCTTGGCCACTTTGTTGTGAGTTGCTTGACCGAATACGTGTGGGCTTATTTCTGGGCTGTTTTGTTTCTTTAAGCAGTGTGTCTGTTCTTATGCCATTTCTACATCCTTCTAAGCACTCCAGCCCTGTGTCATACCCTGAAATCAGTGAGCATGATGCCTCTGGCTTTGTTCTCTCTCAGGTTTGGCTACCCCGGGGCTTTTCCGGGTTCACGCAAATTTTAGGAGCGTTCTGTTTTTCAAAAAATGTCATTGGAGATTTGATAGGGACTGCACTGAATCTGTATATTGCTTTGTGTAGTGTGGACATTTGAATAATATTAATCCTTCCAGTCCATGAGCATGGAGTATCTTTCCATTTGTGTCTTCAGTCTTTCATTAATGTCTTGACATTTTCAATATACAGGTCTTTCCTTGGTTAAATTTATTCTAGGTGTTCTATTTCTTTTTAAAGCAATTATAAAAGGGATTATTTTTTTTTTTACTTTCTATTTCTGATAGTTCACGATTAGTGTATAGAAATGCAACAGATTTTTGTGTGTTGGTTTTAGATCCTGCAACTTTATTGAATTTGTTTATTTTAACAATTTTTTGATGCAGCGTTTAGGGGTTTTTGCGTAAAATACCTTGTCAGCTTCAGAGAGTGACAATTCTGCTTCTTTTTTTTTTCTAATTTGGATGCCCTTTCTTTCTTTTTCTTGCCTAATTGTTCAGGCAAGAATTTTAAATACAATGTTGAATAAGAGTGGTGAGAATGGGTATTCTTGTCTTGTTCCTGATCTTAGAGGAAAGCCTTTAAGCCTTTTACTATTGAGCATGGCGTTGCCTGTCGGTTTTTCATAGATGGCCTTTGTTATGTTGAGGTATGTTCCTTCTGTACACACTTTGTTGAGATTTTTTGTCAGACACGGATGTTGAATTTTGTCAAATGTTTTCTGCATCAATTGAGATGATCATATGGTTTTTATTCTTCATTTTGTTAATGTGGTGTATTACATTGATTTGCGGATGTTGAACCATTCTTGAATTCCTGGAATAAATCCCACTTGATCATGGCATATGATCCTTTTAATATATTGTTAAATTCAGTTGCTAATATTTTGCTGAGGATTTTCACATCTGTGTTTACCAGGGATATTGGCCTGTGATTTTCTTGTGACAATGTTGTGGTTTTGATATTGTGATATTGGTTTTGTAAAATGTCCCTCCCCCCCGCTTTTTTTAATTTTTGGAAGAGTTTGAAAAGAACTGGTATTAATTAATTCTTCTTTAAACGTTTGGTAGAATTCACCAGTGAAGCCATCTGTTCTTGGATTTTGTTTCTTGGGAGGTTTCTGATTATTGATTCAATGTCCTTACTCTAGTAATCAGTTTGTTCAGATTTTCTATTTCATCATGATTCACTGTTGGTAGGTTGTATGTTCCTAAGAATTTATCCATTTCTTCTACGTTGTCCAGTTTGTTGGCACACAGTTGTCCGTAGTGGTTTCTTACGATCCTCTGTATTCCTGTAGTGTCAGTTGTAATAGCTCTTCTTGCATTTTTTTTTTTTTTAAAGTAGGCTCCATGCTGGGTTTGGAGCTCAGTGCAGGGCTTGAACTCCTGACCCTGAGATCAAGTGACCCTGAGATCAAGACCTGAGCTGATATCAAGAGTTGGACGCTTAACTGACTGAGACACCCAGGCGCCCCATCATTTCTGATTTTTTCTTTTTGAGTCTTCTCTGTCTTGGGGAGTCTAGCTAAAGGTTTATCACTATCATCTTTTCAAAGAACAGCTCTTAGTTTCATAGATCATTTGTATTGTCTTTTTAATCTATTTCATTTCTTTCTGCTCTGTTATTTTTTTCCTTCTATTAACTCTAGGCTTTGTTTTTTCATTTTTTTTTCTATTTTCTTGACTTGTAAAATAAGGTTTATTTGAGAGTTTTCCTGTTTCTTGACATAGGCATTTATCACTATGAACTTCTCTCTTAGAATTGCTTTTGCTACATCTCGTAAGTTTTGGTGTTACATTTTCTTTTTTTCTTTTTTTGGTCATGATATTTTTTTACTTCTTTTGATTTCTTCTTTGACCTATTGGTTATTCAGTAGCATGTTGTTTAATCTCCACATATTTAGGAATATTCCAGTTTTCTTCATGTAATTAATTTCTAGTTTCCTGTTGTTATCAGAAAAGCTGCTTTATATGATTTCAGTCCTCTTAAATTTGTTAAGACTTATTTTGTGTCCTAACTGGTGATTTGTTCTGGAGAACGTTCCGCTTGCACTTGAGAAGAATGTGTATTCTGCTTTTGGGTGGAATGTTCTGTAAACATCTGTTAAGTCCATCTGTTCTCATAATGTCATTTAAGGCCAGTATTTTCTTATAGTTTTGTGTGTAAGTGGTGCATTAAAATCCCCTACTGTTGTATTGCTGTTTCTCCCTTTAGATCTGTTAACATTTGCTTTGCATATTTAGGCGTTTCTGTGTTGGGTGCATAAATATTTACAAATGTAGCTTACTGTTGGATTGACTCCTTCAGCATTATGTAACGCTCTTCTTTGTTTCTTATTACAGTTTTTGTTTTAAGTCTATTTTGTCTGATACAAGTAGAGCCGTTCCAGATTCCTTTTGGTTTCCATTTGCCTGGAACAGCTTTTCTTTCTTTCTTTCTTTTTTCTTTTTTTTTTTTTTAATTTAAGTTCCTTCACTTTCAGTGTGTGTGTGGCCTTACATCTGAAGTGAGTCTCCTACAGGCAACATATAGACGGGTCCTGTATTTTAATCCATTCAGCCACTTTGTGTCTTTTGATCGGAGAATTGAGTCTATTTACATTTAAAGTAATTATTGATAGGCACATGCTCCTTGCTATTTTTGTTCATTGTTTTCTGATGGGTTTTGTAGGTCCTCTCTGTTCCTTTCTTCTTTTCTGTTCTCTTTGTGGTCTGATGACTTTGGTGATACTCTTATGTTCCTTTTTCTTTATCTTTTGTGGATTTGCTACAGCTTTGTGCTCTGTGGCTACCATGCGGCTTATATGTAGCAACTAATATATGTAACAGTCTGTTTTGAGTTGATAACAACTTAAGTTTGATCCCATTCTAAAGCTCAACACTGTTCCTCTCCCTTGAACCCATATTTGATGTTTTTGATTCACACTTTACATTTTTCTAAAGGTCAACACTGTTCCTCTCCCTTGAACCCATATTTGATGTTTTTGATTCACACTTTACATTTTTTTAATTTCTGTGTTCCTTAACTAGTTATTGTAATCTTAGTTATTTTTATTGCTTACATTTTTAAACCTTCACGCTAACTTTATAAGTGATTAACCCACTACTTTTACTCTATACTTACTTTTCCAGTGAGATTTGTCCTTTTACACGTGTTCTTGTGAACACCGTTTCTTTGCAGCTCAGAGAAGTGCCTGTAACATTCCTCATGAGGCCAGGTTAGTGGTGATAAACCCCTTTAGCTTTTGTTCCTCTGGAAAGCATTTTATCTCTTCTTCCCTCTGAATGATAATTTTGCCGGGTAGAGAATTCTTGGTTGGAGGTTTTCCTTTCAGCACGTGCCGCTCCCTGTGGCCTGCGAAGGTTCTGCTGAAAAATCTGCTGAAAGACTCGGGGGCTTGGGCATTTCCACTTACATAACAAGTTGTTTTTCTCCTGCTGCTTTTAAGATTCTCTCCTGGTTTTTACTTTTTGATACGTAATTATAGTGTGTCTTGGTGTGGGTCTCTCTGGGCTCCTCTTTTTTTAAAAAAAATTTTAACGTTTTTATTTATTTTTGAGAGAGAGAGAGAGCACGAGCAGGGGAGGGTCAGAGAGAGAGGGAGACACAGAATCTGAAGCAGGTTCCAGGCTCCGAGCTGTCAGCACAGAGCCCGATGTAGGGCTCGAACCCACAAACCGTGAGACCATGACCTGAGCCGAAGTCGGACGCTCAACCGACAGCCCCCAGGCGCCCTCTCTGGGCTCCTCTTACTGGAAACTGTCCGGGCTTCTTGGATCTGGATGCCTGTTTTCAGCCAGTACTTCTTCAAGGAGATTTCTGACCCTTTCTGTCTCTCCTCCTCCTAGAAGCTCCATGATCCAAATATTAGTCTATTTGATGTTGTCTTATAAGCTCCTGTCTTCCCTTTTTTTCATTCTTTTTGCTGCTCTGATTGACGGAGTCCCGCTGACCTCGAGTTGCTGATCCTTTCTTCTGCTTCATCTGCTCTGTGTTTCAGTTCGGCTGCTCCGTTGTTTGCTCTGTGATTTCTGTCTGCTACGTTCTTACGCCTCCCGTCTCTTGGGTGAAGTGTCCATTCTTTGTGTCCATCTGTTTTCTCCTGTTCGGTGAGCATCTTCGTGACCGTTGCTTTGAAGTGCTTATCAGGTAAATCACTTTTCTCCGTTTCATGGAGGTGTTTCTTCCTGAGGTTTTATCTTGTTCTTTCCTGCGGAACTTACTCCTGTTTGTCCGGTTCGCTGGCCTCTCTGAGCTCCTCTCTCTACAGCAGACGGAACGCCCGCCTCTCCCAGGCTCAAAGGAGCGGCCTCATGGAGGAGATGACCCTCGTCATTCGGTCCCTTCCCAGCTCTCGGCTGTCACTCAAACCTTCGTGCTGTCCCGGCACCTGTTGTATTTTTAATACCGCCCAGCCCAGCAGTGGAGGGTGTCATCGTCCCAGAGCGGAGGGTCTCAGCACCTAGATTCAGGGTGACTGGAAGCCAGACCCGCCGGCAGCAGCTTTTTAAAGTATGCGAATATGGTCAGTCCTGTGGGGCCATAAGCATAAGCCCCACTGGTCACCAGAGCCAGGCGCTCTCCAGGGTTTGCAGTGTGGCTGTCACAAAAGTCGGGACTCCAGATGAGTGTGTGAGTTCTTGTCTGGGCAGTGCCAGTGGGCTGGCGCAGGGCAGAGGAAGAGGGCCAGGTGGCGCCCACAGTCCTATTTTCCTGGAGAGCAGCTCTGTAGGCTGCGGACGGCGTGCCAGGCCTGGAGCCTCCTCTCAGGTCGAAGCTCCAGGACACGCAGAGAGGCCTCCTTCTCAGAAAGACTGGCGAGGGTGCCTCAGCCTGCTGTCTGTGCGGTGCCCTGGGGTGGGCAGCCTGCCCGAAACCGTTTCTCCTATTGTCAGAGTCCCATCAGACCCAGGAGTGCAAGGTGCCCTGGCCACAGAACCAGACGATCAAGGGACATCCCCCCGGTGGCAGCTGCAGAAAGCAGGGTGCCAGCTGGTGTGAAACTCCCCCTGGGGTCTCTGGAAGGGGTGCCGGTCAGTCCCAGCCGGCGCACCTAACCAGCCCTTAGGCTGCGCTCCGAACAATCGGCTAATAGCCCTCCTGCACAGAAAGACCGGCTCTTGCTGTCCCTGGGACGGTTCCCTGGGGCGGTGGCCCTTTAGTTAGAGTCCTGTGACCCGCAGCTCGGGCCCATCTGGCTGCCAGAGCCAGGCGATGTGGAGACGTCCCCTGGCAGCAGTCCTAGAATTTGGGGCACCAGATCAGTGCGAGCGCCTTCCTGTGTGACACTGAGTATTACGGGTTCACGGGACCAGCAACTCCGGTTTCCCCGGCCTCCAGAGCCTAGCGATCAGGCGGTGTCCCCTGGGTGACAGCCTCAGAAATCGGGGCACTAGGTAAGTGTAAAAGCTCCCTTGAGGGAGACGCTGGTGCCCGGGAGCCCAGCGGAGGGAGAGGCGAAGGCGGCACCCCCTTGTGTCCACAGGGACCAGTGTCCCGCCAGGCTCCCGATGCGTGTGTTAAATCGGATGCCTGCGCCCGGGTGGCCGCTCTGATGCCGGCAGGTGCGCCTGCGTAGGGCTGGGCGCGGTCCCTGGTCTGGTCCCCGGGAGGGCCGCCCGAGGGCGGGCTCCCAGGGGACCCCCGGCGCGTGGGTCCTGGGCCGCGAGTCCCGTGGGGTTTCAGAGTTAGATGTTTTGGAGGCTCGCTTATGTAAGCGTTCGTCTTAAAAGTCGGGGTGCTGCTCTTCGAGCCCCTTGCTCCTCAGGGAGAAGCCCCGAGGTCTGAGTGTTCTGCTGGCCGCGGGCGCCGCGTGCGGGAGGACGACTGCGTCCCGGCCTCCGTCAGCCCCGAGTGTGGTTCTCTCCTCGGCGGCCCGAAGCGCGTCTCGGGGAGCACGTTGTTCCATTCGCAGCCGTAGACCCGCGTCCGCGGGGGCCGCCGGGGGCCTCGCTGCCCCGCCCGGTTCCCGGCTGCCTTGGATTTGTGTCTCCCGTGTGACCCATGACGTCGAGCGTCGTTTTGTGTTTATGTGCCGTCATCAGTGTCTTGAGTCTTTTCCTGATTTTTAGTCACGTGTATTGTTTTCTTACTAAGTTGTAGGAGTTCTTCGCGTAACGTAGCTACATGTCTTTTATTGGATCTTTTGTAAATATTTCCCCGTAAACCATGGCTTGCCTTGTTTTAAAAATTGTGGTAGAAAAACACATGAGTTTATCTTCTTACTAGTTTTTTTTTCAGCTTCTGTACTTATTTTGAGAGAGACAGAGATGGCGCGAGCAGGGGAGGGGCAGACAGGGAGGGAAAGTCCCAAGCCGACTCCGCACTGTCAGCCCAGAGCCTGTGGCGGCTGCGTTTTAAGCCACTTATTAAAAATATGTTTTTGATCATCAAATAATGGTGAATTAGTGTTTATTTTACAATCTAAAATATTGCATATGCCTCAAAAAGTTTAGGTCTTGGTCTATACCAGAAATAACCCTTTGGCCATTGTGGCAAATAATACCATGGAATGACACACTAAAAGTCTCTCTAATCACTTTCTACCATGCCTTCTTGGTTACGAGAGACTGGAAAGCTGAATGCCCCATACGTTACATATATTTCCTGGGTCCCAGCAAAAGTTTTGTAAATTATCTATTATATGACTCTGTAATAAACCCTTTTGCTGCTTAAATTAAAAAAAAAATATGTTTTTAACAGATTAATATTCTCGAGGGATCAGTGGCCTAGTTTTTGCAGATTTCTCGGATACTAAGATTTTTTCTTTTTGAGGTTGTTTCTATCAGCAGACATGAAGCTGTGTGAGTGCCTGTGTGTATGTTGGAAATAAAACGAGTGTCTCGGGAATAACCCCGTGGCTGTAACTCCCCTGACCGGTAGGTGCCGCTGTTGAATCAGGATGCGGCTCGGGAGGAGGGCTGGGAGGAGGGCGGGAGGGAGGCTCGGGGCCGCCCTTTCTGGGCGAGCTCCCCAGATTCCTGGGGGATGAGTGCGCCTTGCTGTGCCCCGGCCTCCCCGCCCCAGCGGCTTGCAGCTCCTCTGCTTTGATTCGTTGGGCGTTTTCTTCTGCGAGGGTGGTGTAGGCTCTCCGCCTGGAAACTACACCGGATTTCAGATGGTTGGGTGTGCGGCGCCTGCTGAGCTGGGTTCCGGGGTGCCCTCCCCGGTCGGCTGTCAGGCAGACACCCGGAGGGGGACTGAGGCGGTCAGAGTCTGTGTTGCCATGTCCCGGGGGCTCAGCCTTCCTGGTACTCGACCTCATGCACGTGACTCCTCCCCCGCCCCCCCCCCCCAGGTGTCTGCTGTCCTTGCCACTTGTCCTGCTTCACGGCCTCACGTTGGAGCCCTTGCTGCTCCTTCCTTGTCCTCCCGCGCTGGGCTCTGGCGCCCTTGGCAGCTTCCTTTGTGGTCCCTTCCCCCTAAATGGCAGTAGCATTCCCCAGTCACCGTGGAGACCTGACAGCGGCACCCGAATTTCCCAGTGTCCCCTGGGAAACTGCTCCAGCCACTGCCGCCGGTTCCCCGCGGTCCGTCTGTTCCTGTGCCCACAGCCCCCAGGTTAGTGCCGCTAGTTCTCTCTCCCGGAGCGCCAGACTCGTCTGAGGGCCCTGCTGATCTGTTTCTAGTCTGCAGCTAATGTGTCAGTGAGCTTTCCTGCTTTCCGCTCAGACCCGCTCCTTCCCCTTCCCGGTAACAGTGCACTTAGCGGTTTGGGCCAGGGACCTGGGACCAGTCTCGTGCGTCCTCACGTGCCATACCCACTTCGTCCCCCCCGTGGGACAGACCCGCCAGACGCGCCACTCTGGCTCAGGCCGTCACCTTCCCTGCCTGGACTGTCACAGTGAC
>CM053573.1:1660284-1697675 GCA_028646485.1 Cryptoprocta ferox
AGAGAGAGAGAGAGAGAGAGAGAGAAAGAGAGAGAGAGAGAGAGAGAGAGAGAGAGAGAGGGAGAGAATTTTAAGCAGGCTCTGCAATGTCAGCACAGGGCCTGATGCGGGGCTCAATCTCACTGCTCCTGAGACCATGACCTGAGCTGAAACCAGCAGTTGGGCTTTTAACCGACTGAGCCACCCAGGCGCCCCATGTTGTGTATTCTGTGTTGTGTATATATATCTGCGCGCGCGTGTGTGTGTATTTGTGTAAGTGTGTGTGTGTGTAGTGTATTATGTATTGTGTGTGGTACAGGCCTGGCTTGCTGTGCACGACTTTATGTTGCGCATAGCTGTGCATCACTTATTTTCATTTTTGTTCTATTGTATGAATTCACCAGTCTCTTGACCTTTTCTATTGGTAGATATTTGGGGGTGTGTGTGTGTGGGGGGGGTTTGGCTATCATGAATAATGCTGCTGTAAATATACAGCAAATATACAAGGGGATGTTACTCAGCTGTAAAAAAAGAATGAAATCTTGCCGTTTGCGACAACACAGATGGCCCCTGGGAGCGTTATGCTAAGGGGAATAAGGCTGAGAAAGACCAGCAGCAAATGGTTTTGCGTATATGGAACCTTAACAACAACAAGTCACAGAAGGAGGGTGCAGGCTGGTGGTAGCCATGGGGGCGAGCCGGTGGACAGCATGGGTGAGGGGGTCAGACTCTAGGTGTAAGCCCCGCATGGCGACGACGGTCAGTAATGCCGTGCTGTGTATTTGGAAGCTGCTAAGGGAGAAGATCTTAAAAGTTCTCATAAGAAAAAAGTCTGCGGTCGTGTGTTGATGGGTGTTAACTTGCTAGACTTACTGTGCTCATTTCAGAATATGTACCGAGAGCAACTCCCTGTGTGGCACACCTGCAACTGACGTGACTTGAGTCAGTTCTGTCTCGGTTGGAACACAAGGCACCCCCCGGGGTCACCTGCACAGCGCGGCCTCCCGGGGACCCCCGGCTTTGAGTCACTTTCTCACCGTCCTCACTGCATTCTTGAGCGTCCTTCCGTGTACGTGCCTTGTTTACTCGCTCGCTGTTTTCCTTCTCCGGCTCGGAAGCCCGCGGGAGGCAGGGGCCTTGTCCCTCCTGCGCCACTGCGTCTGCGCTGGCTGGGACGGTGCCTGGCGGCGCCGGGCGAGCGCAGGGTCACTGGCTGGCCCCTTCCAGTCCACTCGGGCAAGCGGGAGTGCGGACACCACTGCCCCCTGCCTTTGTGTGGCTGCTTGTGACAGGACCAGAGGGCACGTGTAAGTAAGTACCATCTGGGTGAGTGATTTTGTGATTAGACTTGGAACTGTGTGCTTTTCAGTACATCAAATTGTGTAGCAAAACAGAGACGTGACAAGCTCTCCACCAGTTAGAACAGTGTTTTCATGACAGCGGTGACATATTTAGTTAGAGCGTCCTGTGTTTACAAGGTGTAGGGTCACTGGGCCCTTCGTCAGCGACCTGGGCGAATTCTCAGTCTCTCTTGCTTAAGCTGTGACCCGCGGGAGTAAGTGTGCTCTCTTCTGTCTCTTTCGGGAGCCAGTGAGCTGTTAACAGTGTCAGCCCCTTACTTCTATCCAGTGACACTTCGTCCCTGTCTCCCTCCGGGGACTGATTCGGAGGGCCGTGGCAGGGGGCTTCAGTCCGCTGGCTGCTGCCTGGGATCCGGAGCGCTTCGGAGCAGGTCAGCAGGCCTACGCTCGTGCACGCGTGCGCGCGGTTCTGTGTGCTCGTCCCCGGGCCGAGAGGGGCTGCGGGCTCCCGGCGGCCTCCTTTCCCCCGCGGTGGTCCCAGTTTCCACTCGTGCCCGCTGGGGGGAAGCGGCCTTCTGTCCGATCTGGGCACTTGGGCCCCCAGCTGTCCCACGGGGGGTACCACCACCTCACTGTGGCCTTAGTTTCCCCACGATTAATGAGGTGAGCACGGTGTCGTACGATGGCCACTTAGGTATCTTGTTTCGTGATGTGCCTTCAGGTCTTGTGCTTGATTTTCTTTTGGATTGCGTATGTATTTTTATTGATTTGTAAGCGTTCCTGAGAAGTTCAGATAGTCACTCTTCGCTGGTGGTACCCTTGGAGAACAGCGTCCTCTCTGGCGCCTCCCTGTCCATTGTCCTGGAGAGCCCTTCCGGCAGCAGCGCTCCTTAATTTCACCTGTCTTTTCCTTTTATGGTTAGTGCTCTTTGGCTTTTAGGTTTATACTATTTATTGTTTTATATTTCATAGAACGACTAAAATTACTTTTGGGGGGAGTCAGCTTTATTGAGATAAAATTTGCACCCAATAAAATGTGCTACTGAAGTTTTTTTAATCTATGTTTATTTTTGAGAGACACACACACACACACACACACACACACACAACACAAGCAGGGGAGGGGCAGAGAGAGGGAGACACACAATCTGCAGCAGCTCCAGGCTCTGAGCTGTCAGCACAGAGTGCGACAAACCAACTGAGCCACCCAGGCGCCCCTCAACTTAACTCCTGGTGAAGAAGTTTTGGCTATCCTCGGTTGTTTGCGTTTTCGTCTATCTTTAAGAATTATCTAGTTGCCCTCAGGCAAGAAGCCCTGTTGGGGTGTTGGCTGAGGTTGCACGGAATCTATAGATGCAGTTTGAGGAGGATGGAGCCCTGTAATGTTGAGGGTTCCCTCCATGATCCTGCTCGAGTCTCTCAACGCCGCAGCGGTTCTAGCAACGCTACAGGTCGGCACAGCTTTTGAAAACCCGCTTGTACGTGTTTCCTGTCACAGCTGGTACCTTTGGCGAGTGCTGTCGCTCGCTCATGCACGGCAGCACCTTCAGTTGTTCGTACAGACCTCGTGAGGAGGGCGGCAAACTCCCTTTTCCTAGCGTGTCTTCTGACGCCCTCGGACTTTGTGCGCCGTGACGGGGCATCTGTGAATAATGCTGGTTTTGCTTCCTCTTTTCGGAACCTCACAGCTTGTAGTTTTTTGGCAAGCGTTTGTCAACTTTATGTCCCTTCAAAGAACCACTGTTTGGTTTTATCTCCTGTTCGTATGTTTCTTACTAGATCAGTGACGTCTTCAGCACCCGGGCCCAACAGGAAGAGCGTCTCTGCCCGATCCCCTACTCCCGGTGGCCCCCTCCTTGCCCTTGACTGTTCTAGCTTCTGCTCTTCACGCGTCCACATTTGTGTGCGGGTTTGGGTTCATTTTGGAGCCTTCCATGCTGAAGACGAGGCCAGGACTTGGAACAGCATTTCTTAGAGGTGGGGCGGGGCCTCCGTCTCTCGGGGGCGGGGCTCAGTCTCAGGGCGGGGCCTCGGTTTCTAGGCGGCCAGGGATCTTCGGGGCTCGCCTTGCTGCCCGCTGGTTTCTTACCGTGTTCTCAGTGCTCAGGCCTGACACCGTGGAGTGCCACATCGGGGGCCCCCAGATTAGTGGAGTGGCACTGGGGACTGACAGCCATCCGTGCCTGCTTGAAGTCCTGGTTCGCGAGCTCCAGTTCAGTCTCTGTTTCTCACATCCCGAAAGGCCTGCGCTGCCTCTCGCACTGCCGGGAAATACCATTCAGTCGGAAAACCATATACTGTGCTTGATGCATGAAGTTGAGTCACAATAACTGGCGGGAGTATTTTTGAAAGATAATCCCTTTAGTTTCTTCATCTGTAAAATGAAAGGGTTTATAGTTCTGAAATTCTGCTTTTTGCTGCTGTAAAGAGCTGTTTGCGTAGTCTTTGTCAGAAATGTAACTGCAGTGGGCATTTGCTTTGGACAACCAGAATTCTAATCTGTTAATGTATAATCTCCACAATTGTTCTGTTGAAATGCCAGCCTGATACTCTATTTCATGATGCTTTTGCTTTTTCATTTTATAGAACTAACACTGAATCCTCCGGAAGGAATTGTGGCAGGTAAGGCACTAAAGTTAATCTCTTTATAAGTTACTTCTAAAATGGCCAAAGTTGCCTTCAGAGTTAATTGTGGAATTTTTTTTTTTTTTTTGCAGGTCCCATGAATGAGGAGAATTTTTTTGAGTGGGAGGCGCTGATCATGTAAGTTAGTTATATGTGTTATTAGTTTTCGAGACTTTATTGGACATTCGACCCCGGAATCCCTTTAGCAGTGGGGCTGTGCTCAGAAGGGTTCCTTCGGAGAAAAGGCTTCATGCAGCTCTTAAATTTAGCTCTTTTTTAGTCTGCTAGTGTGAGTAGAAAACAGCATAGACGTGTATCCCGAGAAATGAAAATGTTTCCTTAGAGCCAATAGAGAAGGTTTGTCAGACTTTATATTTGTAGAGTTTTAAAACAGTAAGTTTTGAATGTTGTGAGGCCATGTAGGGCCAGCCTCAGACAGTGCCCGTGGCTTTGACTTCAGGAAGTCCCCAAAAGTTCGCAGCTTTTTTTTTTTTTTTAATGTTTATTCATTTTTTGAGAGAGAGAGAGAGACAGAGCACGAGCTGGGAAGGGGCAGAGAGAGGGAGACACAGAATCCGAAGCAGCTCCAGGCTCCGAGCTGTCAGCACAGAGCCCGACGCGGGGCTTGAACTCATGAACTGTGAGATCATGACCTGAACCGAAGTCAGACGCTTAACCGACTGAGCCACCCAGGCACCCCAAAGCCTGCAGCTTTGAAGGGGGAAAGGCTCCTGGGGCGGGGAGGGGAAGGCCCCTTGGGTGCAGGTGAGTCACTGGCTCTGCCCGCTGAGCACCCGCACTTCCCTCTTCCTCCTGCTGTCCTCTCCATTCATCCCCTCCTTTGCTGCTTTCTTTCTGTGCCTGGCCGGTCTTCCATTGTCCCTGACCCCGAGACAGGCTTTGTTCTAAGGTGTGCAGTGTGGCTCCTGGCCCTGTTGTAGAAAAATCCTGAGTGGATTTCATGATGTTTCACCTAGCGCTGTTGCTTAGAAAGAGCCACAAATGGGCCCCCGATTCTGGAGCATTCTAGGGCCCTATGACCCAGACCTTTGGATTGCCTGCTGTGCACTTCAGATGCACAGTTTTTGACCTTTCTTAGATTTACTGTATTTTCACATAAATGTGGTTAAGTAAAGTTTAGGAAGCTGGAATGTATCCTCGGTCTCTCAGTTTGCTCTGCAGTATGATGAGAATGCCCCGGTGGCACATGTGGCGGGTCTGCTGGGCTGAGGGCGCTCGCGGGGCAGGGCCCGGGACGGGGGTGCACTGGCCTGTGCTTGGCATCCTTCACACTGTCTGTGCGCCCGGTGCTTCCCGGGTTTGAGAAACACGTTGCCGGTAAATGTCCGTGGGGGTTAGAAAATGAGGGTTTTCTGATAAGCAGGATATCTTAAAAGTCCTCAGTAAATGCCGTCCAGAGAAAATACAGCCTGCCTCCCGGTTCCTGGTAATTCGTGATACCAGGAATTGATGGCTTGGGCCTGCGGGACCCGTTATTTTCTGTGTTTGAATGTTTCTGGCATGAGGATGTCTTTACAGTCTATACATGTACGTAAAAGGATGTTGTGTTTTTTGTCCCCCGAAGCGATTATAAACGGGATACGGAGTCTCCTGGCCGGCGGGGTCCTGTGTCTAGTGGGACGTGGCATTGTCGGCTGTGTCGCCTGTAGGTCCTTGTATTTCTAAGGAGACAGGAGGTTGTATCATGACCGTGATTTGTAGCCCCCATTTTTCACGCGTGTGGCACGTGCGTTGTCTCTGTGCTAACGCGGACCCAGACGCGTGCTGCCAGGGCGCGCGGGTCCCCGTCAGTGGGCCCCTGACAGGCCCTCCGTCTTACAAGACACTGGCCTATGCACGCCAACAGACTTCTTCAGAAGCCCTTGAAGGGACATGTGAGGCCCTCAGTACGGTTTCTAAAAAGGTGTTCGTTAAAACCTGTCGGGATAACTATTACTAATTCTGGATCAGCACTATAGAATTAAACCAGTATTTTGAAAACCCATATTAGCAATTCGATGTAAAGGCAGCAGAAGCAGAAATAAGCAAGCGGGTCGGTGTCAAACTAGAAAGCCTCCGCCCAGCAGAGGAAACACCGACAGAAGGAGGAGGCAGCCTGCTGAGGGGGGAGAGATACTTGCAAATCACGTATCTGATTAGGGGCTGACGTCCAGAACGTGGAAAGACCTTGTACAACTCGAAAGCAAAAAGAGAAACAGTCTGAATAAACGGTGGGCAGAGGATCTGAACAGGCGTTTTTCTAAAGAAGCCATCCAGGGAGCCAGCGGGTCCGTGGAAAGATGCTCAGCGTCACTCTTCACCAGGGAAACGCAGATCAAAGCCACGACGCGGTGCCGCGTCACACCTGTCTGAATGGCTGTTGCCAGCGAGACGAGAAATCGTAGGTGTCGGTGAGGATGTGGAGAAAGGGGCGCCCTCGTGCCTGGCTGGCGGGAACGCAGACGGGTGCAGGCGCTCCGGAAAACCGTGCGGCAAGTCCTCGGGGGGCTGAGCTGCCGTACGACCCGGCCGTTCTACCTGTGGGGACAGGTCCAGAGGAAAGGAAGGCACCGCTTCCAAACGGCGCCTGCACCACCACGCTTGCCGCTGCGCTGTTCCCAGCACGCAGGCAGGGACGCGGCCGGGGTGCCGTCCGTCAGCGGAGGGGCGGGTGAAGAGATGGCGGTGGGTGAGTGGGCAGAGGAGGGCAAAAGGGACAGAGGTCTGGTTACACGTATGTCCCGGGAGCGCAGGGCACCGAGACCCCCGTCACTGACGCTGCAGCACGCGTTCGCGAGCCTGCAAGACCCTGACTCTCAGACCCTGTCATCGCAAGGAGGAGATCTGCGAGCGCGGCTGGTGACGGAGGCTCCCCGGGCTCACCGGGGCGACCCGGCTGCCGCACCTACAAATGCCGAACCCGCGCCGTGCACTGAACTCTGTCCGCTGTGCCTCCGTCCAGAAGAAGGTGAAGAGGCGCTTTCGACCGGGGCGCTTCCGTATTTGAACAAGGCCGTTGCCTCAGCGAGGAATTCCCCGGCTCCAGGGTCCGCCGAGCCCGTGGGTCTTGGTCCTGTTCCAGAGCCTTTTGCAAACAAGAGGCCGTTTACAAATGTTCTCAAAACGTCTCTTAGGGAATTAACTGTCCTCCCGCTGATCGGTCTCCCCCTGCGGTTTTGGCAGACAGCTGGCCGGGGTTTCACTCCTTAGCGATAGCTTTTCTTCTCTTTCTTTTTATTCTCTGATTGTCTCCACAGTTTCTTCGTGCCCCAGTGTTGCCAAACCCGTACCTGCCCCGTGTTCTGGGGGGCGGGGTGCCGCCGGTTTGCAGCCCTGCTCCCCAGCCGGGCCTCCGTCTCTTCTCGGCCGTGCAGGGGAGGAAAACCGCTTTTCAGGGGCTCGGGCCACAGGCACGGGGTGCCTCTTCTACCAGCGTCGTCAGAGGACACCGGTGCCTCACGGGTGGCCCCAGATCTCCCCACTGAGAGAACGAGAGGGAGGGCGTAGGATGGGAACACAGCAGAGCTAAACAGTAAAATGGGCCCGGCCTCTTCTCTGATTGAAAGTAGAAGGTAACTGATGGCTTCCGGCTGAGCCTGGGGTGGAGTCTGAGCCAACAGCCAAGAAGGGGGCCGTGGCCGCCGTCAGACGGAGACTCGTGGGGCACCAGCGCCTCGTGGCTGTCCTGGCTTTGTGGCCCTGGGCCAGCCCCTCCTCCCCTGTCTGGATCCACACAGGAAGCTCAGGCGCTTTTCAGACGAGTGCGGTCACACCGGGCCTCTGCCAGGCCCGGGGTCTCTGGCCTGTGCGACTTTGCTGCTCTGCGCTGTGCGTGGGGAGCCGTGTGAGGCCCGTCCTGCGGTGGAGCCGACAGTAAGGACAGGAAGAGCCCCGTGCTGGAGGCACCCCTGCACCCCAGTGGCTGGAAAAGGTGTGAAGCCCTTGAATCTCGCCCCGTCCGTCCTGCCCCAGTTCCTGAAGCAGCTGCCATTAATTAGCGACCGCCCTGCTCCAGCCACGGCCTCGCTGCCACCTCCCTGCCAGACCGAGGCCCTGGTGAAATGAGAAGGACCTGTCCCTTCCCAGGTGGTTGGGGACCCTCTGCCGGCTCTCCGCGCATGTCACCTCTGAGGGTGTGAGGAGGCCCAGGGCGTGCTCCTCTCGTGTCTGTGATTGTCTGGGCTGGGCGCAAAAGTCATGGTCACGGCAGCCGCCCTTCATGGCAGGCTTGCTCGTTTGCGGGAGACCGCACTGGAGTGCCTGTCGGCGTCGGGCCTGCTGGGGAGACCCTCGATACCAAAACAGCTGCCCGTGGTCCACGCTGCGAGCCGTCTGACCCGGCAGCCCCAGCCCCAGGGGTCTCCTCAGCAGCCGGTGTTCTAGAGACTTCTGCGTGAGGTTTACTTCAGCCGTCACTGCTGTGATCAGGAAATGGAAACAGCATTGTCCAACATGATTTATGAAACGTCCGCGCTATCTGGTGTCGGGATGCCACGTGACACCAGGAGGGTTCAGGCAGGGTCCACGTGCCGGCCTAGGAGGGCCTCCACAGTGTGCCCTTGGCTGGACCAGAGCTGTCTTCGGGGATGATTTTGTCTCCTGCCCTCCCCCGGCGTCTGGGGACAGTGGTGTTTGTCACACTAGGGGAGCAGGGGGTTCACCGCCAGCGTCTGGTGGGAGCGGCACCTCGCTGTGCGGGCAGCACGGCCCGTCGGGCCCATGACGCCAGCGCCGGGGCAGAGAAAGCAGGTGTCCAAGTTGAAGATTTTAGTAATTTTATAGTTTGGAGGCCATTCCCACAGCAGTTTGACAACATTTCCACAAAGGTCTTCATGCCCCTGGCCGGTCCCCCTTGCCACCCTCAGCCGTAGGCAGCCTCTCTTCTTTTTGAGCCTAGAGATTGGTCGTCCCTGGACTTCTCCTGCAGATGCAATTATAAGGTCGCCCGTCTCTGGTGTCCGAGTCCCTTGCACCCTCCTGTGCATTTGCCATCCCATCACCTTGCTGTGGGTGTCCCTCCTTTGCCGCTGACCTGAGCCCCTCGGGGGGATGGGCCGGCCCACTCCTCCTTCCCCGCCCACCAGGCGAAGGGGGCTGTGACCGGGGCTGCTGGGTCCCTCGAGGTCCCTCGCATACGGCGTGGGCCCTGTTACTGCACGTCTGCGCTCACTGGGTCCCCGGGAGTGGAGTTGCGCTAACGCAGAGTGAGCTTATGTTTAATGGCTTAGGAAACGTCCAGACTGTTCTCCGGAGCGGGTCAGCGGTTTACACTCCCACCGGCGCGGATGAGGGCTCCCTCCCCTCGCCTGTCCTGTGGCCACATCTCACCCTGACCCTGGACTCGATTTGCGTTTTCTAAGGACTAACGGTGCTGAGCATCTCTTCACGGGCTTATTAGCCATTCATGTATCTTTGGTGAACTTCAGAACTTTTGCCCATTTTTAAGTGGATTGTCTTTTTTCTTAATTTAATTTTATCATTTAAAAACTAATTTTGAGAGAGAGAGAGAGAGAGAATGAGCAGCGGAAAAAAGAGAGAGAATCTGAAGCAGGCTTTGAGCTGTCAGTGCAGAGCCCGATGTGGGGCTTGAACCCACGAACTGGGAGATCATGTGGATTATCGTCTTTGAGAGTCCTAAGAGTTCGTTATGTATCTTGGATGCGAGTCCTTCATCAGACACATGATTTTCACGTGTATTCTTCCAGTCTGTGGTGTTCCTGTTCGTCGTCTTAATGGAGTCTCTTGAGGCTCAAAGGGTTTAATTTTGATGCGGTGCACCTTCAGTTTCTTCTCTTCTGGATCATGCTTTTGGTGTTGCATAACGCAGAGGCTTTTCTGTTTCTTATTTGTAGCTTTTCTCTTGACCTTTTACATCTGGATCCACCTTGGGTTAATTTTGGATATGGCCTCAGGTGGGAGCCCAGTGGCATTCGTTCGCATTTGTCCAGTGGCCTTGATGCCATTTGTTGAAAGGAAAATCCTGTCTGCTTGGAGTCTGTGTCAGAAACCACCTGACCGTGAACGTAGGGGGTTGACGTTTGGGCTCTGAATTCTGTCCCATCGAACCAGCCCGTCCTGTTCCTCTGTTCCTCTGTTCCTGTGGCTTTACCGTGAGCTTTGGAATCAGAAAGTGCGAGTCCTCTGATTTGTCCTCCTCTCTCAAGATGGGTTTGCCTGTCCCCGGTCCCTGCAGGTCCGTCTGAATGTGAAGCCCAGCGCCTCAGCTCCTGGGGGAAGCTGCAGCTTTGATGGGGGTCGTGTGGGCGAGGACTGCTGGTCGCCGTCCTAACAGCCTTGCGCGTTCTAATCCGGGCACGCGGCGTGGCTCTCCACTTAGTGTGGTCTTCTAGAATTCATGTCCGCAGTGCCGTGATACATGTCTAATTAGAAAAATCCGGTTTTGTGGATGAACGTGTGTGGGTTGATGCACATGGGGACCGGCCTGGAGAACCCACACTTACCTGTGTCTGCCTTGGGGAGGCGATTCCGGATGGCGGAGTTTTGTGCCTCCTGTAGTCGACTGTTTTCCAAAATAGGTTTTTCTAGTTAAAGTCCGTTTGTGTTGTAAAAGTCGTTGTGTGTCAGAATCGACTATGAAATTCCTGTAACGATGGACTTACTTAGTGCACTTTCAGTATAGTTCAAATAGATTTGATTTGAAATTTTCAGAGATGTCTATACTGCAAACCAAACCAAACCAAACCAAACCAAACCAAACTCAGGGTGTGACTGCAGTCTCTCTCCGGATGGATTGAATCCGAGAAGACTATGTGGGAGCAAACCCCAGTTTGCTACTGCCACGGCTTCCCGAGGCTGCTGCCGCCTGCCCTGTCCCCTCCTTCCCGCACTTCCGTCTGTTTGTGCGTGGGAACTAGCGGGGTGGACAGAGAGCCCAGGAGAGGAAAACGCAACAAAACCGCTGTCTGGGCCCATCCCAGAGACCCCGCGCTGGGCAGCTCCGTCCTGGCCAAGCCCACCCACTCCTTTCCCCGGGGGGCTCCCGCGGGTGCCTGTAGTCTGTCCTGCCGGGCGTGGTGGCCTGCAGGGTCCCTCCCTGCTCACTTCCCCGCAGCCCACGCTCCTCCCGCACTCGCCTCGCTCGAAGCCTGGTGGCCGGAATCACAGGCCCGGAGCTCGGCCTTCAGGGGCGCCCTGCACGGGTGTGTGGCCCACCTCCCGCACTGGTGAGCCGGGGGGCGCTGGCGGGACACTTTCGCTGAGCTGCACAGCGGTGGGTACACGGTGGCCTGCTGGGCGCCCTGTGAGTTCAGCAGCCAGAGGGCCATGGGGACCCGTCCCCCGCGGGTGGGGGGCGTCAGGTGGTCGTGACTCTGGGTAGTGATCGTCCCTCAGTGCGCCCATCCCGGCTGAAGCACTGAAGGCCTTGCAGTCGCCGCTCCTTGACCCCTTGCTGTGTGCGTCCTGGGTGTTGTCCTTGCGCTGTGACGGCTTGAGGAGGGGCCCCGCCGGCCTCACCTGCCGCGGGTGCGTGGCGTGCGGCCGGCGTGTGGGTGGCGTGGCGTGCAGGCGCGTGGCGTACGGGCGGCGTGCGGGTGCTGTCCTGGAGCACACGGGGAGCACGGGGGCCCCTGTCCCCCGCTGCCTTGAGCGTGCGGGCCTGCGGGCCGCTTTTGTTGTCCACACGCACTGTCGAAGTGCCAAGTGAGGAGCAACAGGTTTTCCCGTGAGCTCAGCGTGCAAAGACTGGGTGAGCGACTCTCCAGTTCTCGCGGCTCCGCAAGGACCGAGCGGTCTCGATGGTGCGCCTTTGCTGGGGCCGCGCCGCTCCGGGCACAGGGCGCGTCAGGCCATCGACCTCGAGGGTGACCTTGCTCATGGGTGTAGACCCCGGGTGACGTCCCCGCAGCATTGGCCGAGTGTAATTCCCGGAGCCACCCAATCGGAGCGAACTGGTGGACACATGGCTTCCTTCGCGGAGTGGAGTGTGGGCGTCGCGCCGTCCCCCGATTCTGGTCTCGGGACGCGGAGCACGTCGCCCAGAGCTCAGAGACGGCGTAGCCGTTCTGTTCGTTAATAGACGGACAGCAGTTTGCAGGCTTTGAAGACCGTATATTTGCTTTAGAGAAATTGGTTTCCTTTCGTCTTGTACTTTTCTTTTCCCACTTGAGGACTTTTGCGATGAGGCCTTTAGTGACGGGGGTGCCGTCGGGAGTGGGGCACCGACGTTTGTCCAAAGAGCACCCTGGTCGTGGCTCTCGGCGTCCGTTCGGGAGCTGACGCGGTAGCATTTTCCATTGTCGGCAGGCACGCCGCCACACGTGGGGCCCTGCATGCTTGGCCCAGGCCGTGGGGCCTTCTGGAAGGAATCCCTGGTTTCAGACCAGTAGCGGACCGGGGCGTTTGAAAGCAGCCTTGGCACGGAAGGCGTGGGAGCGCCTGAGGAAGTGTGAGCGGGCCTCCGAGGCAGCGGCCACCCAGCGGGCTTGCTGCTGGCAAAGGAAGGACTTACCAAGCCTTGACCAGTTCCACGTGATTTCGTCCTGAACGCCCCCCGGGACGTTTCGACCTCCTAACCGGGACGGCCCGAAGTCCCGAGGCATCGGCCGGCACTCGTGACCGCCGAGAGCGCCCGCGTCGGCCCAGCCTCCCGGGCCAGCCGTGTGAACCGAGTTCTGCCCCGGACTCGTGTTGCGAACTGGCTCAGGACCTCGGTTCCGGCACCCGCGCGCCGGGCTTCCCGGCTTTGCCTCGCGGGGCGGGGCTGAGCGCCGCTTCCGGGCACCTTCCGTCAGGGGCCTGGGGACAACGAACGGGGTGGCACGCGCCGTCCGCCTGGACCTCTTCTCCCGGAAGCGGCGTGGGGCGGTCTCCTCCCGGGCCCGTGCTGGGCGGCATGCGAGCCCGGGGCTCCGGGACGAGTGTCAGGACGCGCGGGCGGCCTTGGAGCGCCTCGTCCGGCAGCCGGCTGGCGGGGGCGCTGGCACTGGGCCGCCTGCAGCCCTTGCCCCGGACGGACGCCCTCCCGGCGCCCGAGCCGCCCGCGCCGCCCTCGCCCCTCCTCACGTGGCTTCGCCTGTCCTTTCACGCCAGGGTTCCCCCTCCAACACAGAGTAGCTCTTCCCTGCGATTTCCCCCAAAAGTAGGACACGGCTTTCAGAGTCAGGGTCAGTCTCTTAAGTTGAAAAAATTTGATTCCAAAAAGTACTTTTCACCTCGTTCGTTTTTTTTTTTTTTTAAACATTAATGTTTGTTTATTCTTGAGAGAGAGAGGAAGGGGGCGGGAGGGGCAGAGAGAGAGGGAGACACAGAATCCGAAGCAGCTCCAGGCTCTGAGCTGTCAGCACACAGCCCGACATGGGGCTCGAACCCACAGACCGTGAGATCGTGACCTGAGCCAAAGTCAGATGCTTAACCAATTGAGCCACCCAGGCGCCCCTCGTTCGTTTTTTTTTTTTAAGTTTTATTTATTTTGAGATAGAGAAGGTGTGCGGGTGCCAGTGGGGGAGGGGGAGAGAATGAGAGAATCGCAAGCAGGCTCCGCACTGTCAGTGCGGAGCCTGATGTGGGGGCTCCAACTCACAAACGTGAGATCATGACCTGAGCTGAGATCAAGAGTCAGACGCTTAACCGACTGCTCCCCAGGTGTCCCACCTGTTTTAAGTTTTATTTCTTCGCCTAGTTTTTGTTTTGATTGTTTTGCTGCAGCCTGGCCCTCTTTCCCTGGGGTGCAATCCTGGCGTCCACTGGGAGGTGCCGTGGGAGCCCCGAGTGTCTTCACCAAATGGCAGTGGAGCCCCGTTCAGTTTCTTTTTGAAATTTTGTCTTTTTACTTTAATTGTGGAGATAAATATTATTCATAATATTTGCAAGTTTCTATTTTTATTTTACTGAAATGGAAATACTGACTTAAAGTAAGTTTATGCTTTGAAAAACCGATTTTTAGAAGACGGAGTTTGTCTCGAAGTGAGGTTATTTCTGTACGGTTCCCCGCAGCATGTCTTGTCTTCCTCTTGAAAGGCAGCATGTGTGGCGGGTGGAGCCGCCCTGCGGTGACCCAGGGCCCGCTCTCCACGGCGAGTTGATGTCCCAGAGCGGATATTACAGCCCGTGGCTCAGACGGGCACTTAGACGGTCCGGCAGCTCACACCCGGGCTGGAGCTGCGCTTGTTTTGGTGTCTTGTTTTCGGGATGTAGGTAGTCCGCCGCTCTGACGTGGGTCCGTGAGGGAGGTTTGTAGGGAGGAGTCTCTGTTGAGCTGGGGGTGCTCCCTCTCCCCTGCCTTCCTGACTTGCACACGGGTCAGGGTTTTACACGGATAGTTTTAAAGTTTGACAGGACTTGGACGTGGTTTATTCCAGTTCTGCTGTTTTCCGTGTGATGGGCTGTAAAGCCAGGCAGACGGGCATGCAGGTGGCCGTGTGTCGTCGGCTGTGTGGCCCTAGGGCTGGCCGTGTGCGTGCACCTGCCAGGGATCACCTGTGTGCTCGTCATCCATTCCTTGAAGGTTCTTAGGCACATTTCAGAAGTAAAAGTAGGGGCGGCTGGGTGGTTCAGTTGGTTAAGCTTTCAACTCTTGATTTTCGCTCAGGTCATGATCTCACCATTCGTGAGTTCGAGCCCCACATCGGGCTCTGCACTGACGGCATAGAGCCTGCTTGGGATTCTCTCTCTCTGCCCCTTCCCTGCTCATGTGCTCTGGTTCTGTCTCTCTCGAGGTAAATAAATAAACTTCGATGCTGAGAAGTCTACTTGGACTTGTGTTTTCTATCTCCTAGGGGCCCAGAAGACACCTGTTTTGAGTTTGGTGTATTTCCTGCCATCCTGAGTTTCCCACTGGATTACCCGTTAAGTCCCCCAAAGATGAGATTTACCTGCGAGATGTTTCATCCCAACAGTAAGTGCCCCGGGGGAGTGGTTTCGGCGGCACCGGGCGAGGCATGGGGTTGTGTGCGCGTGACAGGCGCCCGCAAGGAGGGCGTGGTGTGTGTTCTGAACTTCAGCCTCTTAGTCGTGGTGGGATTGACATCAACTGAAAAACAGTGTGACGTGGATCAGACAGAATGTGGACCTAACACTGATGCCATCTGACCTGCCCGCCCCTCCTTCCGGTGGGTCATGAGAGCTCGTGAGTGCGGGCGTGTGCCCGGTGTGGTCTTCAGCAGGGGGGGGCGGCCGGAGCAGACGGCCGGTTGGTCCGTGGGTTAGAATACTGGAGAGAGATTTTAGATGCTCTAGAATAACGTTTAATGATATGGAATGATATTTGGTGTGTATTGAATGAAAAAGCAGGTCACTGACCAGGCTTACTGTAATTTACTTGTTTGAAAAAAAATTCACACGTAAACTGTGATATAAAAAAAATATCACACGTAAATGTAACACAAAAATGTTGAGTGATCTCTTTCCATAATGGGATCTCTTTATTTATTTATTTTTTTGGTTAATCTTTTTCCTAAAATAAACATGTTTTAAAAAGAGGGGAAAATATGGTCATTAAATAAATTTACTAGATTTAAATTGGAAAAGTGTCTAGTAGCAGGAATTGGAATTCCTGAATAGCTGTAGTTTTTATTTCTTCCTAGAGAATTAGTAAGAAGATAACATTACATTTTAAGTGATGGTATTTAGGAGAATATTCCTTTTTATAAATGATTAATTTTACTAAAAATCGTGACATTAATAGTTAAGAAAAGTAAGGAAGATACACTGTTTTGTAGAAATGAAATATTTTCTTATTTGAAACAGTCCTTTTCCTATGCTTTTGTGCACATAAATTAGCTAACAGCTAATTTAATTCATGAGAGCAATTCTAGAACTTTCTGACACCTCTCGGCTTACAAACGAATCCACATGGCGCGTTCTCCTCTCGCCTGCACCTGCCTGGGCGCCTCCTCCAGGTCCCACCCCTGGCGTGAAGGTCAGGATTGTCCTCCGGGGGAGGCGCTCGGAAGCTTGTCACTGCTGATGTCACGTGTGGCTAATCCGCGCCCCTCCCCCCCCCCCCCCGAGTCCATTTTGAATTGCTCTCTCACGTTAGTGTAATTCTGTGTGCGCAGTGGGTGCTCAGAAGTCCTTCCCTGGGGACGGTGGCCCTGAGGCGGCAGGGCTGGGAGGCCGGGCGATGCGTGCACACGGGCGGCCGTCCCACTGCTGTTGACTTTGGCGTGTGTTCAGGGTTGTCCGTAAGGCAGAATTAAAAACTGCGTCACGGTAGATAGAGTTGATGGGAGACGTCAGCAGTTTCAAATCCATTAGCCCTAAAACGCAGCTGTAAGTTGGGCAGTTCGACAGTGACAGGAGTGCATTGAAGGTAAGCGCACTCTAGACGTGTGCTGGGGGCTCGGTGACAGAGGCAGATGGCGCCGTAAAGTGACCGTCTGACATCGTGCTGAGAGGAGTTTGTGACGCTCAGGTAATTCTAGTCGTTTTCAAACTTGGCCTTGTAACCTAAGCGGAGAGGTGTTATTTCTGGTTTGTAAAAATCATTTCCGAGAACTGTTTAGGTTTAGTAGTAACGTGAGTATCGGTCAGTTCCTAAATACTTTAAAGGAATAATTGGTCACGTTTACTGAGACTTGCTGGGATTCAGGGGTGAACGGATAATAGAACGTGGGGCCTCAGCCATCGGGAGCTCCCAGTCCAAGGGCAGAGGGGAGCGTGGTTGGACGGGTCCTACAGATAAATGTAAATTTAGTCGCATCAGGAGGCCAGGGAGGGCGCCCCGTGCGGGTGGTGGGCAGGCTCGCTCCTGCGGGAAGAGCCGGGGGAACGAGCCAGTGACTTGTGAGCGGCGGAGGGCTAACACGTGCAAAGGCCCTGCATAAGCAGTGAAGGAGCCAGACCGGTTCAGGCCCTCTGGTCGGGAAGAAGTGGACAGCCACTGAGGGAGTCAGGGTGAGGGAGGCAGTAGCACGACCAGTGGTGTTTGAAGGGTCACCGGCTGTGGTGTAGAGGGCAGACCGCAGGGCTGGGACACGGACGCGGTGGCCTGGGGAAAGAGAGGCCAGCAGTGCGCAGCTAGGCGCAGGCGCCCACGAGGGAGGGATTGCGTGGGGGCACCGGTGGGAGAGGAGGCGGCGGGGACACCCGCCCTCACCGTGTGGCGCCGCCACCCGGAGGAGGCTCGCTGAAATTGGAAACTTCACGGCAGGGATACGGTCCAGAGCCGCGAGTGCCCGGGCCCCGCACATGGACAGCGCCACTGGGCCCCCGATGCCCACGACAGCTGCACACGTTCTCCTGAGAAGCACAGGCCGCGGTTGGCGGGGGGCAGAGAGCGCCAGGAGGGGGCTGGGTGGACGAGTGAGGGACGAGGTGCCACGGAAGGGCCGTTGAGAGCCACTCCGGTTTCCCAGTGGTCCTGGCGTTCCAAGCTCACGCGCAAGGGGAATCCCATTTATTCTCAACTGTCTGTTGTTTTTACTGTTACGACTGGAAGGCCTTGCAGTCGGACAGTGGAGTGCGTCCGACTGGACTCCTCGTGTGCGTACGCGCCGCGCCGTCTGAGGACCTGCGGTGCAGACCAGAGGAGGGGCGGGTGCTTGTGGCAACCTCGGTGGGACTTGGGGGCACACTGAGGGCCGGAGACGCAGTTTCCTTCCCCCAGACCGCTGTGCGCACAGGCGGGTTCGGTCGGACACAGCTGACCTCCAGAGGCACAGCCGGCCGTCTTTCTCTGTGGGAGCGAGTTCCCCGGAGAAGTCGGGGCACCTTCCTCCTTGAATAACGTGGCCTTCGTGCTGGCTCCGTGGACATCGATTTTCACGGCCTGGCTCCGAGGTTTCGTGGTGGAGTGAGGAAAGTCTCAGGAGCCGGCTGTGGAGGTTACGTGGGTGCTTCTGGTGAAATATTTCACTGCTGGATAATCTTTCACTCAGTCCTCTGGGAGCGAGGGGGGCCTCGACCCTGCTCCGTCCACATGTGCGCCGCCCACCCGCTGTGGGCGCGGGGCTCACCGGCTGTGTTCTGGCCCCGCAGTCTACCCCGACGGCAGAGTCTGCATCTCCATCCTGCACGCCCCGGGCGACGACCCGATGGGCTACGAGAGCAGCGCCGAGCGGTGGAGCCCCGTGCAGAGCGTGGAGAAGATCCTGCTGTCGGTGGTGAGCATGCTGGCAGGTGAGGCCCGCTCCCTCCTGCGCGGCTTTCCGCCGTCTCCCAGAAGTTCTCGCGCCTGCTTGTCCACGGGTCAGCACGCCTGTCCTCATCCCTCGAGGCCTGCAGGACCCCGTCCTCCCCTCGCCCACCCGGTAGCGCTGAGTCCGAGACCGTGCCCCCGGGGGTGTGGGCGGTGTAGGCCCACCGGCTGGTCCCCTCCGAGGGCCCGCATCACCGTGCCTTCCGCACGCCCGGTGCCCTGCACGAGGCCTCACACACAGCACGCGCTGGGAAGGGCTTGCTGAGCAGATGGGAGAAGGGAAGTCACCGTGGTTGGGGGGACGGAGGTGTGGGGCCCGCAGAGGGAGGCCGGGCTGGGGCCTGCGGGAACGGCCGGGCTCGCGCTGGCGGCCACGCCGCCCCCTGGGCTGCCTTTTCTGCTCGGACGCCGCGCCGCACAGCTTTCCGGCCCCCTGCGCACAGGCCCGCTGCCTCCTTGTGTGTCCTGTTGTCCGGAGCACCTGCTGGGCTCAGGTGTCGCTCTGGCCTGGTTCTCTGGCAGGAGCCGGCCTGGCAGCCGCGGGGAGGAGGCCACGCGGAGCACCCAGCGTACGGCCGGAGGGGCGCGCGGCGCGGCGTCTGCAGCTCACTGCCCGGTGGGGGCCCAGTGTTCCCGGCGCAGGACGGACACGCAGGCTGGCTCTCCCAGACGCTAGGGAGGGGAGGGGTCATGAGGGCGTCCCTGACTTCACGCCGCCTCCGGCCCCCCTGTCTCGGGTGCGGAGGCTCCCGACTGTCTCTCAGAGCTGACCTCCTTCCCTGGCGTGTCAGACACCGGCGTCTGCCCTTGGTTTCCGGACACAGCTCTGGAAAGATCCACGGGTGTCCGTAGGTGAAGCGGAGGGCCTCGCCAGCCCGTGCGTCCCGGCGCCCTTCCCCACGAGCGCCTGCCCCTCTCTTTCAGAGCCCAATGACGAGAGCGGCGCCAACGTGGACGCTTCCAAGATGTGGCGGGACGACCGGGAGCAGTTCTGCAGGGTCGCCAGGCAGCTGGCGCAGAAGTCCCTGGGGCTGTGAGCCCCGCGCACGCGGACACGCGCAGTGACGTGACACTCTGTGCCGGTACCAAAAAAGTGAGCTTGCGGAGCCGCAGCGTCTGGTCCCCCGCCTTCCCCGCCGCAAACAGGCTTCTCTTCCGGAATGCTGATTCATGTAGGACGGTGACGCTGGGCGCACGTTCACCGCGTTCGGGTGGGTGGGCGGAGCTGTCGCCCCCGGCCCTCCCTCCCAGCTGCCCCCCCCCCCCCGTAGTGGCTTCCCTTCCCTCGCTGTGGGGGGGCGGGGGGCCAGAACCAGTCGTGCTCCTTCTGAAGGAGCAGGGCCTGGAGGCCGCGGGAGGGTCCGGGGAGGGCGGGCGGGACAGCTCTAGCCGGTCCCCGTGTGCCCCAGGAGGGGACGGCACTGCGCGTCCGTGCTTCCTAGTGCTTCGAGGTGTTGCCCTTGTCATCTGGTCACAGCTTTCTGTTTCTTGCGCATTACAAACTATCACACTTAGAAATGCTTTCAGGAAATAAATACTTCTTAAAAACGTGGATTAATGAAAAATGGGGTGTGTGCAAGCGAGGTTTACCGCTGGCCGTAAGGACTGACTGCTGCTTCCTGGTCCTGTTGAGCGGAGAGTGACCCCGACGTCCTGGTTTACGGTGCCTCACTGGGGCAGGGACACAGGAGGCTGGACGCTTTGGTCAGTGGCTTCTAGACGCACGGGGGTCTGTCTTTTCCACATAAACGTGGGGACGTTCTGACCTTCTCTGTGTCGTGGCTGCAGCAGGAACGTTAATTATTGAGATAGTTCTTTGAACTTGGCGTTGGAAGGGAACTCGTGAGTGCCAGTGCAGAGGCGTGCCTGATCCCGACCTCGACCGGGCGCCTCGGGCCCCGGGGCCGGGGCGGCGCGCTGAGTGAGGGGCGTGATGCTGACGGTCCCTGCTCGCACACGGGGGCTCCGTGACAAGCAATAACAGATCCGTTGCAGAATCAAATATTTGGTCTGTCAGGCAGGTTACACCCAAATAAGACTTTCTATTTTGAAAAAAGGGAGTCTACACGACACACCATCGGTTTCACTTTACATCATCCTCTCCTTGATCACGGACCCAGCGGGCGGGGGTCTGTCTCCCTGACCCCTGACACGGGATTTCGTGGTGTTAACAAGACTGTGGTCGGGCTCCATCCGTGCTCGGCTCTGTGAGGAAACCAGATTCCTTCTCAGAGGGAGCACCTCAAGTCTGGAGTTCAGCACAAGAACTTGGATTTGGAGGGGGTCACGGAGGGGGACGTAGTACCTAAATAGTATTCGCAGGCGTGTTGAACGGGACGCCCCTCTCTCCACGGAGAGGGAAGGACCGGTCTGCGGGGAGATGCGGTCCGTGGACACGGCTGGTGCGCGGTGCTGTGGCCACGGGGCTTCCATGAAATGTGGAGGAGGAAGAGAGGCGATCTCTTTGCGAGCAGAATATTTTTATTCACTTGTATTTATTAAACGGAAACAGAGAGAATCTCATGTTGTCCTTACTCTGTGGTGGAGTTTAATTACTATGTTAAAAAATAAAGTGATATATTTTCCCCCTATTCTGTACTGTACTATTTTGTTGAATTGTATGTAATCCTACAGAGTTTAGTGTAATCTTAGAGACGCCAAAACTGGTTGTGCCCGGGGCCAGCGCCAGAGGCCTCATCGCGGGGTGTGGTCCCACAGCAGGAGCCCTTCGGAGCGCCCCTTTATTCTGGGGACCCGAGTGCTGCTTCCTCTCCTCCCCCTGCTGTGTTCTCTCTCAAGGGAATTCTGGGTTCCCTGAGGGGCCCGGGTGCAAGGGGGTGGGGGGCGTGGGGGATGTGCCGGGATGCGAGGGGGCATGCATGAGGCACAGGGGCATGTGTGGAATGTGCAGAGGCATGTGGGGGTGAGTGGGGGTGCTTGGGGACCCATGGGGGTGCACTGGGGGCACATGGAAGGTACACGGGGGAATTGGGGCACATGGGTGTGTGGGGCATGTGGGGTGCATGGAATTGGGGCACATGGTGCAGGGGTGCATGTGGGGTGCACAGGGACATGGGGTGCACGGGGGAATTGGGGCACATGGGGGGTGCAGGGGTGCATGTGAGGTGCACGGGAATTGGGGCACATTGGGGGTGTGTGGGGCATGTGGGGGTGCATGGGGGAATTGGGGCACATGGGGGGGTGCGCAGGGGCACGCTGTCCCCAGCCTCTATCCGGAACGTGGCCCTTCCTGCCGCTGGGCGGGGAGGAGAAGCCGGGAGGGACGTTGAGACCACACGAGTTCTGCGAACATCAGAAGGCCAGCGGCTCTGGCCTGACCCTGAAGTGCCCGTGGCTGTCGCGCTGGCCCTTGAATCTGGTTACGTACCTAGTGAGTGGAGGGCACAGGGGACCGTTGGAGGCTGGTCATCGGCTGGCTTCCGCTCTAGGTGCTGTCCTGCCAGCTGCCTCCCCGGCGGCCAGAAGCCCTGCTGGGTCCCCGCCGGGTGTGGAGCCCCGCCGACCCTCGGCTGGGAGCGGGACCCCGTGTCGGCCGCCTGCCGCCCTCCTGTGCAGCCCGGCCAGCCTCGTGGCGGGCACCCCAGGGGCCCGCCAGCCCCCCGCCCCCGCCCCCGGCTAAGCTAGCCCGCGGTGCCCCCGTGCAGCTCGGAGTTGGCTTCCCCTCTGCCTCTGGCTCCCGCTCCTCCTGCTTCCGAGGGTGGGGCCCGGGAGCCCTCACTGCCCTGCCTGCCAGGGCCGCCGCCTCCGAACCGGAAGATACTGATGCCCGGGGCTGGGGTGGGGGCGGGGTCAGCCCCGGGACTCCGTGGCAGGTGGCCGTGCTGGACGTGGGACACGTGGGGCGGGGCTCTTGTGCCCTCACTTTCCTTTTTGACTCGTGCATCCTTTCACACTGGAGCACTCCCAAGTGAAAGGGGCCACAAAGGGCGTGAGATGCCCAGATTCCCAGCAGAGCCGGGTCTCACGGCACGGTGAGGGGGGCTGGCCCTGGGGACCTCCGTGGGGGGCAGCCCCCCCAGGGGACACACGAGGGGACCTTTCTGTAGTTCTGGCTTCTCCCCCGGAGTCCCAGGGCATCGCGTCCTGCTCAGAAGGGGGCTGGGCGCTTGGGAGAGGCTGGGGCGCAGGCTGGCGGGGGCGGGGGTCGTAGTTGGTGGGAGATGGTGGGGCTGTGTCGCGTCGAGGCGGCTGCTGCTGTCAGCCACTGCCCTGCGTGCTGGCTGTGGAGGCGCCGAGCCCCTGCATTGAGCCGGGCCCTGCGCACGGAGGCAGTTGGCACACAGCTGTGGGTCCAGCCTGCCTGGTCCAGGCCGGGAGCAGGGCCAGCGGGTCTCAGGGGCCGGGCCCTGCTGGGTGGGGTGACGGTGCAGGCTTGCCCGTGCGGGGCAGTGGGGAGGGTCTGCCAAGGTGCAGTGGCGTGTGCTCGGGGCCTGCCCCTCCGGCCCCCACGGTGAGCTGTGCGCGTGTGGATGGCAGCAGCCCCGTGTGCCCGCCCTGGTCCCCGGACTCCCGCTTGCTCCAGGCGGGCGGCGGGGACAGGTCCCTTTCACGGCATGCGTGTGCACGGGTTCAGCTTTCTGGCAGCACACGCGCCGTTGGAACCCAGTCAGCTGGAAACGAGACTGAGGGACCGTCCGCTAACGGCTCTTTGAAATCGCGGCTAATGTGCGCATCGAGCTGGAGCCGCATGAAACAGCTGCCGCCTCGGGCAGGATTCTCTCGGGTTTCTCCCTCTTGGGCCGGTTCCCGCCCGCCGGAGCCCGGGCACTCCTGCCCGAGCGTGCCCCCGTCTCCATCAAGACCGGTGTGCGCGAACACGCGCGCACACCAGCACACATCCTTACACACGTGCACACACTCGTGCGTACTCACGCACCGCTCCTCTGCGCTTTGGGGGCTGATGGGGCCCTGGGTGCCTGTCCCCACCCCTCCCCGCCACTTCCTGGGAATCACGGCCCCGGAGGGACGGTAGAGACGGCGCCTGCCCAGAGCCGGTGTCCTGCCGGCTGCTGCTGGAGTGTGGTGCTCCCCCTCCCGTCCCGTGGTGGCGGCTGGATGGTGCTCCCCCTCCTGCCCCGTGGTGGCGGCTGGAAGGTGCTACCCCTCCCGTCCCGTGGTGGTGGCTGGAAGGTGCTCCCCCCTCCGTCCCCTGGTGGCGGCTGGGGTGCAGCTGGGTCAAGAACACAGCCTCAGAGACTGGCGGGGCTGGGTCCCGTCCCACACGTGCCCCTAGCATGTTCCTCATCACGAGCCGGGTGCAGATGCCGGGCCCCGAGGGCCGGGGGGCCATGTTCCTGGCTCCACCAGGGAGGTCATGCCTCTGCAGTGGCCGCCGCCCCACCTGTGACAGGGTCCTCACCGCCAGTCAGGCTCCAGCAGGACCCCCGGAGGCGCCTCGGGCAGGGTCACCGCGCCCTGGGGGAAGGACGGGGAGTCACGCCTACCGGCCTCCCTGCCCGAGGCCCTGTGGTCAGCCCACCTTCCGGGGCTTCTGGGAGAGACTGGCAAACACAACCCCTGTTTGGTGTGAACGCTGGACGGGGCCTGCGGACGTGCCCGGTTGTCACGACTGGGGGGTGTGTGTGCTGTGGATCCAGCGGGCAGAGGCCAGGGCGAGGCTCACCCCCTGCCCCTCACCTCACAAGGGTCCCCCACCGCTGCGGGGCAGATGGGGGCTGACCAGGGAGGTCGGTGGCCAGCAGGGGGTGGGCCCCGGGGCTTCACGCGCACTCACGCACTGCACACCCACAGCGTACACTCGTACAGTCACACGTGCACACTTGCACCCTCCAGCAATCACACACACACCCCGTCACACGTGCACACGCTCACACCCGCAGGCTGCACACACACAGACCTGGTTGCATAGCTACGTGCATCCGGCGTGGGGTCACAGCAGACACACACACTGGGACCCTGGCCCAGTGCCGCAGCACGGCGCCCCTGCACCAAGCCCGGCCACGGCGTCCTGTGACACTGCTGCCCCTCTGCCGGTGGCCCGGGCTGCCCGGGGCTGAGGGGACACGAGCAGAGGGGGCTGTAGGAAATCTGAGTGGCCCCGTAAAGGACAAACCTCTCTGCCTCGCCCCACCCTCCCGAGAGACTCGGGGAGCCCCCGGGCCCGTACCCGGTACCCCCGCTCCCAGTCATTCCTAGGGAGCTGCTGAGACGGGGCTCTGTGACGAGCGCGTCCCGGGGCACCTTTGCTTCCCCGCTAACCTACGCGTGGGTCACAGCGGTGGGATTTCTGTGTGGAAGCCGTGCACGTGTTTCCGGGCTCGTCCAGCTCGGTCGGGGTGCGTCCTCCTCCGAGCTGCCCGTGTGGACCGGCTCGGCTCTCGCTGCTCGGGCTGTGTCCGTGTGCACCGTGAGTGGGGCCTCGGCCTCTCCGGGCTTGTCGCGTCTTTGCTTCTGGCATCAGCGGCGCATGGGCCTCAGGGAGTGACCAGCCGCTTCTTTGTTCTTGCGGGACAGCCTGTGCCTTGAGAGTTTACAGAACTCACTTGTTAAACCTCCCGGGCCTGCTGCTCTCTTTGGGGGAAAACTGCTGAACATTTAAAGCGTCTGTAGCCTTATAGTCAAAGCGCATTTCTTACAGAGAGCATACATTTGGGTCTTCTAAAAACTTTTGTTTTGTGGGGCTCAGGTGGCTCGATCGGTCAAGTAGCTGACTTCCACTCAGATACAATCTCACGGTTCGTGGGTTCGAGCCCCGCGACGGGCTCTGGGCTGACAGCTTGGAGTCTGGAGCTGCTTCGGATTCTGGGTCTCCCTCTCTCTCTCTGCCCCTCCCCCACTTACACTCAGTCTCTCTCTCTCAAAAATAAACATTTAAGTAATCTTCACACCGAACGTGGGTCTTGAACTCACAACCCCGAGGCCAAGAGTTGCACGCTCCACCGGCCGAGCCAGCCAGGCACCAGTTTTTATTTTTTGACAGTCTCCATCTTGTAACTAGTGTAATTACGTTTAATGCAATTATTGAGATGTTTGGGTTTTGGGTTACAGTTTTATCCTTTGCTTTCTGTTTGTTATGTTGTTCTGGCTTTCTTGCTGCCTTTTGCGTTATTTGAATAATTTTTCATCTTCCATTTAATTTATTTGCTTTTTAAATAGAATTTATTCATATTAATAAATTGTATTTTATTGTGTGTTGTATGAATCTTGTAGTGATTGCTCGAGGGATTAGAGAAATTTTTCACAGTCCACTTAGAGTCTCACTTTACCAGTTTAAGTAAAATCTGGAACCCTTCCAGCCACACGAGACCCTCTCCGCCCTTGGATTTGTCACATCTGCCCCACCGGGCCACCCCAAGGGTGCTCTGGCTTCCCTTTCAGTAGTTATTTTAAAGAATCTGAGGAGGGAAGGAGATACTACACTTACTGAGATATTTGGGATTCGTTTTCTTCACGTGCATCCGAAAGTCACTGCTCTGCTGGGGTCACCGCGCTGCTCTGCAGGGGGCAGGCCTGGCTTCCGTCTGCTGCCCCTGAAGGCTGGGCCGTGCAGGGGTGGGGGAAGGCTGAAGGCTCCTGGGAGGGGCCGGGTGAGGATCTGCTGCGCAGCAGGGGCTGCGAGACTGTGCTGGCAGCACAGTGTGGGTGGGCCCTGTCCAGCGTTCTCAGATCCACCTTCTGGAAAGTTCTCTCGTGCTGAGTGGAAAGATGGGTAGGAGGAGGAGATGAGGGAGAGCAACCAAGCATCAGCGAGGGTGCCCAGGAGAGGCCACCCCAAGTCTCCGCGTCCGGGCTGGACCAGCGGACGAGCTCCCCGTGCGCGTTCATGTCTAAGGGTTTGAAAGCCCCGTGCCGAGGCCGCCACTTTGCAAGCTGGACGAGGGTCGCAGGAGGCTCCAGCCGGCGGCCCCTGCCCCTCACCCCCCTGCCCGCTGCCCCCTGCCCGCCGCGCCTGCCACCCCCTGCCCGCCGCGCCCCACCCCCTGCCCGCCGTCCCTGCGACATGCCGTCTCGGCGTCCACTGCCCCAGCACCCGCCGCCCCCGCCACCCCCGTGCCCCCCACCCCCTGCACCCGCTGCCCCCGCCGCCTGCCCGCCGCCCGCCGCCCGCCGCGCCCCTCACCAGGCAGCGCTCGGCTGCTGTGGGCCGCCTTCAGGTGTTTTCATGTACCCTCGAGAGAATGATTAAAAAGTAATTAACCTAAATTTAGCCTGATTGTCGTAATAAATTAGCCACATGAATCATGTGCCGCGTGCCAGCCTGCACACGCTCGCCTTCCAGGGGAGCGGCACCGCAGGGGCGTGGCCCCGCCGCCTCAGCCAGGAGGAGGCGGACCCCTGCACGCACCTGCCGCCGTCTCGGGGGACCGTGGGCGGCACGGGTCACCAGGCTGCCGTCACACCCGCACCACAGCGGGTCTGCCTTGGGCACCGGCCCCCGGCCCAGCCAGCGGCCCGGGGAGCCTGCACTGGGCGGGCGGGGGGTCCCAGCCTCGGCGGCCATCGGGTGTCCCCAGACCGTATGTGGTTCTGTGGGGGTCCACAGTGGGGCCTGCCCCTGTTAGCCGGGGGGGGGGGGCTGGTGCCGTGTGCAGGCGCCCCCACGCCTCGGGGCGGAGGCAGGCCTGCTTGGCCATCTCTGCGCCGGCGCAGGTGGTCTGGGGGGGGCTGTGCCCACGGGACCACGGGGACCCGCTGCCGGAGCCCCTCGGTCCGCGTGGCCCTCCGGGGAGGCAGCAGGGGCGCGGAGCCCGCGTGCACACCGGGGCTCGTGTGGACGCCGAAAGGCCGAGCCAACCGACTGTGAAATAAAAGGTTCTATCCCCCGTCCTGACGGCGAAACGTGGAAACACGCGGAGGTTAACGGTTACGTGCGGCTCTGCTTTTCTGCGTACAGACGAGCGTTATTGACATGCGGTGTATTTATCCCCTAAAGTTTATATCCCTGGCCCTTATTTCAACAAAATCACCAGTTACATTAAGATTTTCATTAAATATCAGTTGACACTGTTGGTCTAAAATATCTTGGGGAGCCCGAGTGGCTCCGTCATTTGAGCGTCCAGCTTTGGCTCAGGTCACTAGCTCGCGGTTTGTGAGTTTGAGCCCCGTGTCAGGCTCGCTGCTGTCACCCTGTCAGCGCAGAACCCACTTCAGATCCTCGGTCCCCCTGTCTTTGCCCCTCCCCCGCTCATGTTCTTTCTGTCTCTCTCTTCCCCTCAAAAAATAAATCTTAAAAAAAATCTTTAAAAACGATAATTATGTTCAAAGCATACAAAATATGAATACGTTTCCATGAACTATGTAAATTAAAGTTAAATATAAAAATTAAAAAGTATTTTTCAGCGTTTTGTTATTTTCTGTGAATGCATTTTAATCTATATGTTGAAATTAAAAATGCAAATTTTAATTAAATTGTAAAACAGATTATATTAATCAATATAAAATGCAAATAAAAATTATTAAATGGAAGCTTCTGAAACTCTAATTTTTTGCAAATGCAATTAAATCTTATCGGAGGTGCTTTAAAGAGACAACGTGTGATCTGAATGTTCTGTGTCAGGACGTCCCCGGCTGTCATGTGAGCCGGTCTGGAGGGTTTCAGGATGTGAGTGTCCCTGGGAGACCTGAGGTCCGCCCGAGTGAGACCCTTGAGGCCACGGGCTAGAACGCTAAGCGGAGCCCAAATACGGCGGCCCACACTGGCTTGTCACCTACGCACGACCCTCCATCAAGCGGCTTGGACGCGGGCCTGTGGCCCCGGGACCTGAGCGGTCGCGGTGGGGAGAACGCCGCGGAGGGCCTTGGGGATGCCTCCCACCTGGCCCTTCATAGGCGTGTTGTTTGTGTTTGTGACCTGCTCTCTGACATGTGGTCTTCTGGGATGGGGATCACTTTGCGCACGGCCTGCGGCCAGGAGCGGTGGCACTGGTGCTCGGCACAGACGAGGGCCTCTCTGGGCCTGGAAGGATTGGGGAACACTGGTGCCCACACCGTCTCCCACACAGGTCTTAGCCCGTGGCTCGCCTCTCCAGCCCTCCCTCGCCTGCTGTGACACCCCTGCTCCTGGCAGTCCTGGTGTCTTCCAGGCAGGAACCGCCAGCCAAGACTGCTCGGCTGTGTTAAAAAAAACCCAAAAAAACCAACCCTGTTGTTTCCTTTCAAATTTTGCAAACGCACGCGACCACTGTGGCTCTTTGGGCCGGTCCCGTGTCCCCTCCTGCTGCTCAGGAAGTCAGAGGTGCGTGTGGAACAGGGGCGGGGCCGGGTCCCAGCGGCTGGGACGGCAGCGTCCAGAGTCCCGGGCGCCTTCGCTGGGGGCTGGCGGGGGTCAAGAGTGGCTTCCCACCCTGTTTTCGAACACGGGGAGCCCGGCGGCTCACAGCGGGGGGCCGGCGGTTCTGTCTCCGGTCTTCGCTGGTCGGCCTCCGCTTCCGGGCCATTGTTTCCGCGGGTCCTTGTTCGAGATGCCTCCCCGCGCGCAGTCTCTCTGTGCCCGAGCGCTCGCTCTGGCGCGGGGACACCGCCGGCGCTGTTCCTCCTCAGAGCACCCGCGGTGCCCCTGCCGGCCCGGTTTGGCTTGGACGGGTTTGGTTCTGATCCCCCAGATGACGGCATGCCCGCCGTGCTAGCCGCTGGCCCCGGGTGGCCTCACGGGCTCTGCTCAGTGGGGGGGCCGCTTTCCCAGGCGCCCCCTGCAGTTGGGGCTGGGGTCCCGCAGATGGTGCTAGGATAGGAGACGTGGCGGGGGGGGCGGGGACCCTGGGGACCGCCCTCTGTCTCGTGGGCTTGGCCAGGCCGGGAGCCCAGAGCCCTCAGGCTCGGGCAGGGGTTCAGCTCCTCCCCCGCCAGCGCGGGGCTCCCGCAGAGGGTCTGGCCTCGGACACGCCGACACACAGAGGAGGAGGCTGTCTCCCTGCCCCCCTGGGCGTCAGGCTTTCCCGGGCTCCTCCTGCCCCCGACCGACCTGGCTCCACGGGCGGCTCGGTCCTCAGGCACCGGGCCTCCGGCGGCCCGCCTCCAGCTCTCCTGCCCCAAACCTGCAAATCAGGAGCAGCCCCCGTGGCCCCTTGGAGCCTGCCGCCCTCACATGCGTGTGCCCTGCGCGCCCAGACCGCCCCACTCGCTCCCTACCTTGTCCTCTCTCGCCTGGACCATGGCCATGGTCTCTAAAAAAAAAAAAAAAAAAGCAAAAGTTAAAATTCTTAATGCAAAATCAATTTGCAATTCTTTTGGAAACCCAATTTGAAAAATCAAGAAAGGTGGAGAGTAGCAAGGGGCTGGAGCTGCAGTAACGCCACCGTCCTGGCTCACACCCCCAGGGCCCACCCACCCGGTTCACACCCCAGGACCCGCCCTCCCGGCTCACACCCCCGGGACCCTCATCCAGGCTCACACCCCCCAGAGCCCACATCCCGGCTCACACCCCCAGGGCCCACCCTCCCGGCTCACACCCCCCAGACCCCACATGCCAGCTCACACCCCAGAGCCCACATCCCGGCTCACACCCCTGGGGCCCTCCTCCTGGCAGGTCCTATGCTGGTCCATGCGCTTACACGTTAGTCCAGGCAGGCGCACAGTCCCCTCCTGGGGAGCCAGGCCTCACGACTGCCCTCAGGGCGCTGCCCCCCCTCCCACCCCCCCGTGCCCTTCCTAGAGCCCCTCCCATCCCAGAGCCACCACCACCCGCTGTGCCAGTCCTCCGCGTGGAGTTCGGGCCTCTGCTCCCACAAAATCCGGGACAAACGACACCTTTGTTCGCAGTCCTGGTTACTCCTGGGGTGAGTGGGCTGCGCTGGGGGCAGCGGGAGGCTGAGGCCCCTGACAGGCCACGTCTGGACGCCCCCGTGGGCAATGGGTCTTGAGGCCCTGCAGAGACAGTCTTGGGGACTTGGGCCTTGGGTGGCATCCAGGGCCTCCCGACTCTAGCTGTTGGCCTTCCAGAACTTTCCCACACTTCTGAGCTGCAGTAGGAATGCCCACTCCTCTTCTCCATCACTCCAGTCCTGGTCATTTAAACGTGGAGTTTGAGGGGCGCCTGGGGGCCCAGTCAGTTAAAGCATCTGACTCTTGGTTTCAGCTCAGGTCATGAGCTCCCGGTTCACGAGTTCAAGCCCCGCATCAGGCTCTACATGGACCGTGTGGAGCCTGCTTGGGATGCTCTGTCTCCCCCCCCACGCCCCTCCCCCATTCATGTGCACACACTCGTGCGTGCTCTGTCTCAAAAATAAATAAGCTTTAAAAAATTATAAAGTTTAAAAATTAAAAAAGTATTTTGTGTTTTGATTGGGGAATCTCAAAGAGATGACAAGAGGGTCCCAAATGATATTTCTCACTCATTGCCAAGCACTGGAAACCGTCCTGCCGTGTTCCTCCGTGCCTGCCTCAGGAGCCTGCCCGCTCTTCAGGGCACAGCGCACCCCAGGGCCTTTGCTGTTCCCTGCTGAGCCCGGGCTCGTCTGCACACTCTGCACACCCAGCGGTCGCTGCCTCACCTCCTCAGGCCTTCCCTCGAGCGTCTGACCTCCCCACTCCTGAATCGGCCCCTCCCAGCGCCCATCCCCATTCGTCTGGTCTCTCTCTCTGACTCAGCTCCGTGAGCCCAGGATTAGCTCAGGCCGTGTACGGGGCTCACAGACTGGCGGCAGCAAGGCCAAGGTCAGGGTGCCGCACGGTCGGGTCCTGGTGAGGCCTCCCTCCCGGGCTTGCCGGCGGCCTCCCGCTCACTGTGTCCTCACGCGGCACAGAGAGAGCCAGCCCCGGTGTCTGTCCCTTTCTGTAAGGACACTAGTCCCGTCACGAGGGCCCCTCCTTCACGACCTCGTCTAAACCCCATGCTGGGGGGAGGGCTTGGAGCAGGAGTCCGGGGGACGCGAGCGTTCAGGCCAGACGGCGTCTCACCCAGCCCCGACCCGGGTGCCCGGCTCGGAGCCACTGCTCCGTGGGTGTTCGCGGAGGGGGTGGTGGCCTTGGATGACAGCACCTCGGGGTCCCCGTTTTCCCAGCCAGCTGCCGCATGAGGGAGGAAGGTGCCCAGGGCCCCTGCGGCGGGCGGGCGCGCGCTCCTCCTCCGCTGCCGGGCTCTCTGTGGCTCCCGTGAGGGGCCTGCCCCCGCTCTTGGACAGAGCTCACGTTTTCCTTCGATAAGGTTCTCTGCCGTCCCCCTCTGATGCGCCCAGCTGTGCATTCCTGGGGCTCGTGGATCGATGCGTTTCTCCGTCCGCAGGAAAGCGCCGGACCTCGTCACTGTGCCGCGTCTCCCTCTGCCCGGTGCCTTCCGCCCCTTCTCCGCCCGCGTGTTTCAGGGTGCGTGTTTTCTTCGCATCTGTTGCCCACTCTGCCGCTTCCCCTCTCAGCTGTGACTTAACTTGCTGTCAAACCCATCCATCAAGTCCTTATCCTGTGACTAACTGGGGGGAAACTGAGGCGGGCTGAGTAACGGCTCCGAAAGATGTCCACGCCCCAGCCGAGCGCTTTTGAGCACGCCACGTCACACGTCTTCACGTCTCACACGGTGCGGTTCGCTTGGGGGTCTCGAGGTGGGAGGTGACCCTGGATTATCCAGGTGGCTCCCATGGCATCCCCGGGTCCTCGTGAGAGCGGGCAGAGGGTCCGCGTCGGAGGTGACGGGGCCGCGGAGCTGTGACCAGGGCTCTGGCGCCTCTAGAAGCCCGAGTGGGCAAGGGGACGGATGCCCCCTGGGGCTCCTGGACTTCAGCCCCGTGCGAGCCTGTGGCGGCTCCTGAGTGCTTCTGTGGGAAGCTGAGTGAGTCCCTGTGTTTTAGGTCGCGTGGTTCCTGTGTGGCTTCTGTGTGGGTGGGTCAAACGTGCACATTTCACATTTCACGGCTTCTGCCTGGTCCCCCGAGCCCGTCGGGGCTGTCCCGTGTGCTCCCACGGTGGCGTCTCTGAGCGTCTGTCTCCACCTTTTGTTGATTTGGCCGGTTTTGTTCACGCGGTCGTGTGTCCTTGTGTGTCCGTTACCTTTGTATGTTGGGCACTTTATTTTGAGATGTGTTTGGGACAAGCTTGAGGCCCTGGATGTTACCTCGCACACCGGATTTTGGATGGCCGTGCCGGGCGCCTGCGGACAGTAGTCCTGGGGTGCTGACCTCTGGGCGAGGGCAGACCAGAGGGGCCTCCCGTCGTCCGAGCTGGGCTCCCAGCCGCCTCCCCCAGAGCACAGCGGCTCCAGACTCCGGCCCTGACGTGCGTCTCGGCCTCACGCTGCCCTGCGCTTGTTGGCTCTTGGGTGACATCGGTGAGGCGCTCATCCCATTTTCCCAGTTGTGAGCCATCCCCGGCGTGCGGAGAGAGCGGGCCACCCGGCTGCCACACACAGGCGGAGGCGTCCCCTCCCTGTAGCCCGCGCCGGGGCCCCGAGGAGCCAGCCTGTCGCAGGTGCTGAGTGACCAGAGAAGGCCTGGTTGCAGCTGCCCCTACGGCCGTCTTTCCGAGGTCAGCCCACGGAGCTGGCAGCGCGGCCTGGGGCCGGTCAGAAACCTGGAGGGGAGCCGGCGGGCCTGGGTTTGGTTCCTGATCCGCCGCAGAGAAGAGTGTGTGCCACAGACAGAGCCCGCTGTTACTGCTGTTCTTGTCACCACGCTGCCGCCGTGGCGCACAGAGCACGACCCCGGCGTCCTGGGGGCCCGGCGCCTGGACAGCAGCAGACGCTTCCTACTCAGCTGCTTCCAAGGGCCGCCCCCCCCCCCCCAACCCGACGACCTGCTCAGGGAGCAGCCCGCCTCCGGGGACGCTGGGACAGGCCCGGGCCTCGGAGCGGCGCTGAGGTGACGTGTGAGCCCCCGGGGCTCCTCTTTCATCCTGTGGGGGAGACGCGAGCCCGGACGAGTCGTGAGCTGCCTCATTAGCGATGGCACACGGCGATGTCGCCCCTGGTGCTTTACCCTCGAAGCCAGAGTCACACTCGGAATGTGTCCAGCTTCCTCCCCTTCAGCCACCTGGAGATGCCGTCATCTGCCCGGCAGCCGAGATCCTGGCCTCCTGCGCCGGGCCCCCGGCCTGCCCCCAGCTTTCGTTCCCTGCGGCGGGAGGGGACGCACAGACGCAGCTTGGAGTCTAGCGGGGCTGCTGTCCCTACTGGCTAGACGGCCACACACATGCACGTGCACACACACACACACACACACACACGTGGGCACGCTCCCCCCACAAACTTGTACACACAGGCATGGCAAGGCCCCCAGCATGCACATGCATGCACGCACACACATATACATGCACACACATGCACATATGCGGGCACACACACTCACACACATGGGTGCGGGCACACGCCCCCACGCACACACACATATACATGCATACACACGTGGGTGTGCACACGCACACGTGGCAATGGGCACATGCCCCCATGCACACACGGGCACGTACACATACATGCACACGTCACACACACACGTTGTGCACGCACACACACAGCTGTGAATGGCGGCTCCCCCGACTGAGGCTCGGCAGGGACGGGCCAGCCTGTCGTGCTGGCCGTTACTCTAGGCGACGGGGCCACGGGAGGCTAGGGGTGGAGTGGGGCGGGGCGACAGGGGGGCAGGGACATCCATCCATCCATCCACCACCTGTTCTGATGACCGTGTGTTCTGCTCAGCCTGGTGGCGCAGAGCGTAAGCTGAGATCGCTGCACGAGATTTTGGAAAGATGACAAAATGCTTCAAAGCTCTTGGAGAGGAGCTGGGCAGCCCGGGCCACGGCTGGACACAGGCGCCGAAGGCCCAGCCGTCAGGTCTAAGTGCTGCTTTACTGGGGGGTCAGGGGACACGGGCACAGGGAGGGCTGGCGGGCAGATGCCGCCGAGTGTGACACCCAGCGTGGGCGGCGGCGGTGTCTCACTGTGGGGGGCTCCTCACAGGCACGGGGGGGGCAGAGGCGCAGGCTGCCTGGCCAGGCGGGGGTTCCCGGGAGCGCCTGGGAGCCGCCAGGCTCGGCTGGGCCAGCACGGGTGTCCTGTGTCTGGGGACCCCAGGCCCGGCTCAGCCATACTGGGTGGGGGTTCAGGCCACCCTGGTCCCCAGACTTGGCTGACCTGTGAGCCTGAGCGCTGCAGCCCTGCCTTTCCTGCTTCTGAGATAAAATTCATATAAAATTAACCATTTTACCGGGCGCCTGGGACCCTCAGCCACCAAGCATCTGACTTCGGCTCAGGTCGCGATCTCATGGTGCGTGAGTTTGAGTCAGGCTTGGGTGAGCAGGTGACCCGCTTCACTCTCTCCCTTTTCCTTCCCCTTCCCCCGCCCCGCCTGAGAGTCTCTCTGCCCCTTGCCCACCTTAACCCTTTCTCTTTCTCTCTAAAATTAACCACAGCCCAGTGGCACTTAGTACGTTCTCTCTCTTGGGCAACCATGGCTCCTGTCCGTTCCAGAACATTTCCATCACCCAGAGGAAGTCCCGCGTCCTCTCCCCAGCCCCGGCAGTCTCCCACCCTGCCCCGCATTCCCCCACCGTGGCTTTGCCCGACCTGGAGGTTTCATGGAAACCAAGTCCCACGCACTCTGCTCTTTGGGGTCTGAGTTCTGTTGCTGCCGTGGCTTTGAGACCAGGACGGCCCGGTTGTCCTGAGCGTGGGTTTGGGAACAACTCACCACGTTGTGGGAGATGCGGGTGCAGTGTGGCCCCTGGGTAGGGGCTGTGTGTTGGGGAAATGGTTCTCGACCTTGTTTTGTGACGCTTGCTCCCTGTCGTCTGTGGAGCACGGCATCGCCCTGTCCGTCGGCTGTGGGCCTGTGGGTCTGGGGGACGCGGACTTTCTGGGGAAGTTGTTCAGATGCCACGTCCTCCTTCCGCCTCTGCTTCACACTGGCTCCTGGGGCCCTCCTCACCACGGGCTCCCTCCCCTTCCTAAGCCTCCATCACCACCGAGTTTCCTTTCAACCCGCCGCAGTTCCCAGCCCTCACCTAGCGCCACAACCACTCAGGGGCCCTCCAGGGTCTGGCTGGGGCCTGAGAATTTACCATCTAACGAGCTCCCAGCCGATGCCCCTGGCATGGGGGGACCACCTGCTGGCAGGAGCCGCGGGGGCCAGGCCCCGATTGTCTGACGTGGCCCTGCAGAGAGTAGGCTTGTCTAACGTGGGAGAAGGATGCTCCGAGACCCAGAGATGAGCAGGCACTGGGGGGCTGGTGTCCCAGAGATGTGCTCACGTATGTTTACTCCTGCAGCAGACAGGAGGCCGTGGGGAGTGGGCAGCGGGGTGGGGGTGGGGTGGGAAGCCTCTCGCTGCCCAAACAGGGAGGACTCCAGGGGCGTTCTGCCAGGTGCAGTTTGCGTGCGTGGATCTCCCAGCTCTGAGAAACCTGGACGGTTGGACGGGAGGCCAGTGGATGGGCGAGGGGCGGGGCACAGAGACCCCATGGCCACACCGTGGGGTGCCCAGGGCCGTCCCTGAGCCGTACAGCCTCCCCCTGAGGCCCCAGCACCCCCTTTCTCACACCGTACTCTCACGTGGCGGTTCACGAGTCTGGCTCTTGAAGCTCCTGGGCACTTGAGGACATTGGTCTGAGGTCGCAGCTCTTGTCTGGCTGGGCTGTCCTCGTCCCCTCCTGCTGTCTCCCTGGGGTCACTGCTGCCTTCTCTGCAGGACTCGCATGGCCTCGGCCTGTCCGACACCCTTCACCTGTGCCCTGCTGGCTGCTGCCCGCTGGCCTTGGGCCCAGTGGGGTCAGGTCCGGCCTCCTGGCTCCAGGACGGGAGAAATCTCAGCTGCAGGATGGGGCCTCCTTTCTTGTGGGCTGAGTGGGAGGGTCTTCCCGGTGACAGGCCGGCCCTTGTGGAGGGACATTGGGCAGCTGCACTCAGCGGTCTCTGCAGGAGGGCCGGCCACTCCACTCACCTGGTGCCTGTCGGGCTCCAGGCAATGCGTGCACACGGCCTGAGGTTGCACAGAATGACACTGAGTTGCCCCCACCCGCATCTGCCAGCTGCCAACTTTGTGCATTCACCAGGTGGCTGGTTGGGACGTCCACTGCCCCCGTTCCTCTTGCGGACCTGTCTGGGCTCCTGTGCCACAGACAGCCTGCAGGTGTGCCTCTCTCCTCTTCGTGTCTGTAGTGTGTCCCTCCCACGGACGTCCCAGCCTTTCTCAAGGCCCTTCTAGATTGACGGTCACCGTGTTTCCACATTCTGCTCTTGGCCACCACACTGCCATCACAGCCTTGTTCACACATCGTTGTGCAGATGTGGGAGTGAATCTGTGACCAAGTCCTAAATGGGATTTGCTGGGTCAGAAGGGATTGCTGCTCTAAATACTGAGAGACTAACTGTGGGCCTTGCTCCCTCCAGATAAAGAGCACTGGCGCCCCTGGCCCAGGCCGCGGTACCGCCTCGGCCCCGCCTGCCCCACAGTTGGTGGTGAGCTCTTAAGGCCTCTACTGGACTTTCTGGTGACTGGCACCTTTTTTGGGAGCGTGTCAGGAGGAGATGCTCCTGCATGTTCTCTTCCTAGAGCTTCTGTCTTCTCCTCTCTCCACCCACACACATCTTCTCATCCTTCGAGGCCTGGCTCATATGCCTTCTCTTCCAGAAAGCCTCCATCTTTGTGCACAGACTCTGTTCCAGTGGGCCGTTCGGCAGAAGGGGGGTTGCCTCTGCTTCCCAGGTAGGGGAGCCGTGCCGGGCTGGGATTAATTTATGTCCCACATCCTTCTAGAAACATCTTCCTTTATTGTTCAAAATGCTTTATCTGGAATATGACCCCTTTGAAACTTATTTCTCCCCAAATCACTCTTGATGCTGTTTGTGACTGAAGTGAGACAAATACAGAGGCCATGTGGTGTCAGCGTGTTGTCTCCAGTCTGGCCGAGCAGTGGTGTGCAGGGGAGGGCCCCCTCTTGCTCGCCTCCCACACCCCTGTATTCTGCCTGTTTGGCCTTCAAAGAGTGTCTGTCTTGTGCAGCCTCTGCCCTGGATGTCCCAAATCCTCCTCCCGGGCCCCCATCCCTGCCCCCAAGTCTCACATCATGCCCCAAACCCTGCTCAAAGCCTCCCTGGCTCCCTGTTACCCTGGGCTGAGACCTCCCTGCTGCCCTGGCCCCTCCCCCTCCCCCTCTGCCTCTCTCCCGCCCTCCCCCTCTCATCCTTGGAGAAGCCCCTGGTTCTCTGTGCCTAAGCCGCCCAGGCTCGACCTCATGGCCTCTCAGGTCAGCCTGTAACAGTACCCACGGTTCTTGGTGGTCACCTACTACAGTTGAATGCTGTCCCCCAAAGAGATGCGTCGGAGTCCTGAGCTCCGCACCCGTGACTGTGACCTTAGTTAGAGCCTGGGTGGCTGCAGGTGTCGTTGGTTAAGATGATTTCACACTGGGCGGGGTGGGCCCTAGTCCAGCGGCTGTGTCCTCGTGTGGAGGCCGAGCGAGGCCCCAGGAACAGGGAGAAGCCACGTGGG
>CM053573.1:1704563-1715291 GCA_028646485.1 Cryptoprocta ferox
TCCCTTCCTTCCTCCTCTCAACTTCCTGTCCCCGTCCTCCTCTAGTTCCTTTTCCTGCTCCCCTTCTTCCTCCTCTTCTTGCTCCACTCCCTGCCCCCCTTCTTCCTCCTCTTCCAGCTCCACTTCCTGCCGCCCCCTCCCCCTCAACTTCCTGCTCCCCTCCAGCTCCTCCTCCTCCTCCTCCTTCTACTCCATTTCCTGCCCCTCCCTGCCCTACTCCCCTTCCTGCCCTCCTTCTCCCCAGTTCCTGAAGCCTCCCCTTCCCCTCCCCCTCTTCCCCTCTGCACTTCCTGCCCTTCCCCACCCTAGGTGTGCCTGGAAGGTAATTTCGGAAGAACCATCCTCACCCTAGTAGTGAGGTCTCCAGAGAAAGGGAGGCCTGAACACACTCACAGTGGCCGGTCAGGAGGCGGCTCGCGTGGTGGTGGGGCGAGCGGGTCCCCAGCATCTGGAGACTGCAGAGCCGGCTGGCAGGGGGACTCCGGGGGGGAGCTGGTGCTGCACATGGAGTCTGAAGACGAACTTGGGCAGAATTCCTTCCTTGTAGGCGCCTCAGTCTTTCCCGTAAGGCCTTTCACAGATGGGTGAGGCCCTCGCGTGTCACGGCGGATCGTCGATGGTAATCTCACAGAAGAGCAGGCCTCCAGCACCCAGGTGCTCCTGACTTGTGGCCCGGACAGGCTGCCACACAAGCTTAACCGCCACGCTGGCGGTTTCGGAGCATCATCCAGTTCCCGGATGAAGGCACTGTCCCCAGGGACGCTTCTGGCGGGCTTTGAGCAGGAGGCCTGAGCCCCGGCAGACGGCACCCTGTGGACTGGGTGGGCCCCTGCTGGGTGGTGGCGGTGTCCACTCAGTGGTAAAGAGGCATTGAGGACGAAAGACAGACGGGGAGACACTGAGTATCGGCTCCAGGTGGCATGAAAGTCGCCAGGAGACTCTGAGGCTCTGCAGGGAGGTTCCGCCGACGGCCTCCCCGCCTCCCGGAAGGGAGAGCCCTCCTGCTGGCTGGCCTGGCGCTCTCCTTGCCGGGCGGATCAGTGGCCATGGGCAGTGCCAACAGTTTGCACCAGTTTCTCAAGCCTGATTTCCACAGGGGACGGGAAGAGGGCCGGTGACACGGCTACCAAAGTAGCGAAACCCATTGAACAAACTTCTAGAAATGTAAGCACTTGAGGTGGAGAGGAAGGGTAAATACCAACCCAGGAAAAGTAAGCTGAGAGCATACAGCCTCACAGACACGGACGCGCCGACATAGAGCTCAGATGCGGATGCGGGGACGGGTGGCCGCGGGGCGATGAGGTTCACGAGCGAGCACACGCACCGCAGGGGAACCGCGGCTGCGTACCTCATGTTGGCAAAACCGTCAGCCAAGTGGAGGGGAAAGTGCACTCATATCCTTAAAAATGTATAAATGAATCAAAGCCCCCCAACTGGAAGGAAGTACTATAAATCTAATAAAATGTCAGGTCCATGAAAAAGAAGAAAGAAAAGAAAACTAAGGACTTGATGAAACCTAGTTTAATAAGAGACTCTGATATGCATCTAGAATAAAGTTTGGGTATTCAGAAGACCAGTGAATGACATGACCTCGTGCCAAACCTTAAGAAAAAGGTAAAGAATGTAAAAATATACAACATGAGATACAAGATACAACTGCAGATACAGAAAAGATTAATTCTACTTTAAGATAATATTATATTAATTCTTTGGCAGTAATTCGAAAATTTGGAGGAATGGGTGATTTCCCAGTAAGATGTAAGTCAACAGGGGCGCCTGGCTGACTCAGCCGCCAGAGCACGTGATTCTTGATCTCAGGGTTGTGAGCGTGAGCCCCCAGTGGGTGTAGAGATTTACCTAAAAAAAAAGATAGAAGCATCAATATTAACCCCTGAAGGAGAAGAAAAACAGAATAAACCACAGAAATGGAAGTCTGAAACATTTCCACCGCGTCTCATCTGGAACTTAAATCTGGTCACCGGGTTAGCTAACCTTATTGGGTTAACGGTGTTTTTCTTGGATGCGATGATCTTACCGTGGAAGTGTTGGAACGTGTCCTGTTGTAGGAAGCACGTGCAGAAATAGCTAGAGTGAAGGTCATATTAACAACTCATGTGCAAATGGCTCAGCAGAAGAAGGGTTTGCACAGACACAGGCAGACGTGTCCGAGAAGCCACAGGAGAAGTTATCACCAGCAGGTGCCTCAAGGCAAAGCAAATGTTTGGTTAAATTTTCTGTAGAATTGAAAGAATAAAAAAAAATTCACAGATGGGCCTCACCCATCTGTGAAAGGCCTTACGGGAAAGACTGAGGCGCCTGCAAGGAAGGAATTCTGCCCAAGTTCATCTTCAGACTCCATGTGCAGCACCAGCTCCCCCTGAAGTCCCCCTGCCAGCCGGCTCTGCAGTCTCCAGATGCTGGGGACCCGCTGGCCCCACCACCACGTGAGCCGCCTCCTGAGTTCGTTTATTTTTGAGAGAGAGACAGAGCATGAGCAGGGGAGGAGCAGAGAGAGAGGGAGTCACAGAATCCGAAGCAGGCTCCAGGCTCTGAGCGACGTGGGGCTTGAACTCCTAAACCGCGAGATCATGACCTGAGCTGAAGTCGGAGGCCCAACCGACTAAGCCACCCAGGAGCCCCGAAAAGTTTTTTAAAATGTTACAAGGAGAAGGCCCAAATGTTCTTACAAATGGGGTCCAGTTTGTCTGCAGAAAACAAATTGTTAGGAGAGTTGAAGTATTCTTCAGCCTAGGAATGCATGGAAAGCACTTGAGCTAATTTTATAAAGGCAGCATAACCTTAACGTCACCCCACGCTCAAGATAGTGAGCTCACTAATAGATTACGTTATTAAATGCCAAGTTACAAGGCTGAGCCCAGACGGGCATAGTCTAGGCACCTGGAGTTTCCAGCCTGGGAAGGAAGACAGATATCATTCAAAGGATCACCTGAACAGTGGTCTAACGGGCCCGGAAGGAGAGGTGGAGGAGGTGTGCTGAGAGCCCCAGCAAGGAGGCTTTCCCCAGAGGATTTAATTAGGAGAGAGGGGGAGTTGGGGAGAGGGCCCAGCCTGGGGGCAGCCCTGGTGGAAGCAGGGACATCCTGGATGTGGGTCTGGGGGAGGCGTGCTGGAGCCCCGAGGGAGGGTGTGTGTGGGGTGTGGGGCAGGGTCAAACCTTAGCGCCTCGTTGGCCACACCCTGAATGTTGTCTTTATTCAGGGAGCAACTGGAAGCCACTGGCGGGAGACCAGTCTGGCCAGGTTTGGGCACCACAGAGACTGCTCGAATCAGGAGGGGGTCCAGAGGGTGCAGGAGACAGCTGGGCAGTGGCAGTGCGGAATGAAGGTGGCCAGACCAGGAAGGTGGCGGGGTGCAGGTGGCAGAGATGTTTGGGGGTGGTTGTGTGTCGGGGGAGTGGCCTGGTGCTCAGCACAGAGGTGGGGCCACGACGCACATTTTTCAGCCTTCCACGTCTGGGGGAAGTCAGGGGCCTGAGGGGCTGCCTGGAAAGAGAGAGGGAGTGTGAGCAGGAAGCAGCCTTCCGGATGAAATGTTGGTTCGAACCCCACAACGTAGTACGAGGAAAATGCACCACGACCCCCGTGCTGTACACCAGGGTGAACGGATGGCTCAGCATTGGGAACGGCAGCCCCGTGATTAATCCCACCGACAAGTTGAAGGGGAAAACATGTGACGTCCTATCAGTTGAAAATGCTTCCCTGCGTAAGAGAAGAAAGCTTTCCAATAAGGTGACGCTCCCAGCCCCACAGCTGCTCCCACTGAAATCAGGGACCGGCTGAGAAGCCCACTTTCCGCGCTGCTTTCAACATTTCTCTGAAGGCTCCAGTCCGTTCTGTAAAAGAAGGAAACAAAGTGGTGCACACATTAAGACAGGAGAGCCGAAGCTATTCTTATCGGCAAACAGTGTTTATCTAGAAAAACAGGAGATTTCAAAATCACGTAGTAAATCTAAGGTTGCTGGATACAAGATAGTTGTACTAAAATGAACCAGTTTCCTTTATGCCCCAATAACTAAGTCAAGTTACTACGTGAAAATAGGGGGATTGTGTTCATCATGATCTTAATAAAGTTATAGGACGTTTATTTTATAGGGATAATTTTACAGAACGTGTGTCAGACCTCAGTAGTCACACTTTTTTGATGAACTTAATTCAAGGTTGGAATAAATGGAGAGAAATCCTTGTTTCTGAGTGGGGACCACTTCATATCATAAAAATGTCCATTATTCTGAAGGTAATCGATAAACCCATTGCCATTCCAATAGATATTCCTCTAGCGCTTTTGCTTGTTTGTTTAATGTTGGTTTTGGAGATGGAAATGAGAACCAATAAATTTTAAAGTTCACATGAAAGAGAAAATATGAAAGAGAAAAAGAGAGCAGTTAATATGTTTTTGAAGTGAGAAAACGAGTGTGTTTGCCCTTGATCTGTAGGTATGAACACTTACTATAAACACTCACCAAAATAATGTGCTGGCACAGGAAACAGACAAAGAGATTAGAACAGAGATTAATGGAATAGTTCCAAGTATGCACAGAGGCCTAATTCATCATAAAAGTGACATTTCAAGATGGTGGGGAAAGGTGAGGCATTTAATAAATAGTGCGTGCACAGCAGCCTTCTGGAAACAGCAACGCACTGCATTCCAGATGCCCCAGATCACACCCCACCTGGGATGGAGAGCCAAATGTAAACACACAACACAACAGCAGAGAAATTTAAAGGTTGTATTTTAAGGCCCATAAGGAAAATGTTGCTGACTAGATAATAAATTTAAATACCTGGCAAAAGACAAAAACATCAAAAAAATTATTTAAACTAAGGGATCAAAAAGGAAGTGATTGGGGAAAAATATTTGCAGCAACCCTTTAGCAGACAAAGGATGAATTAAAAGCACTACTGTCCAAAGGGGTCCTCACACGACAAGAGAAACAAACTCTCGTTCTCTCATTCAGTAATAAACCCTCTCCTGGGAAATTGCTCTCGGAACGGAATTCTCGCCTGCGCTTCTGGAGACAGTGGCCAGTGGCCGAGAGGAGATGGCTGGGCGCTGGGCGCTGGGCGCTGGGTGGCGGTGGGGCCAGGCGCTCCCGAGTCTGTCTGGATTGCCATACGCCAGGTGCTCTTCTCCAACATCCTTAGAACCGTGGTCATTAATGTCGCATTACGGCCTATGTTCCGGGGGGGCTTTTGGAGTCAGAGTTGAAAGCCACTGAGGTCCGATAGTCTCTGCAAGTGACAGGTTAGTCTCAGAACCAGCTGGGTGATTGGTTGGCGTCAACGTCTTCGTTCTCTAACCTGCAGATTTTTTCGTTTCAGGTGTGACCCCTCATCTTCCTGGGGGAAGACCGTTCTGGCTGGGTGTGCGGACCGGCCCCTGGGGAGAGGGGGGCCATCCTCCGGGGGTATCGTTGCCACTTATGGAGGCCCGTGAGAGGCGATGGTGGACTGACTGACCCGTGTCCCCGGCGGAGCGAATGGGGCCCTCCTCTGTCACCACAGTGGACAAGGGGAGTGACGGTCCGCCCCGGAGTTAAAGTGGATGTTCCGGGATCGACCTGTTTTTCCTCGAGAGGCAGTTAGCGGACCCGATACCCCTGCATTCCGGCCGCTTCCAGGCTGGTGGGGCCCGTGTCTCCATAACGATCAGGGGTGTACCCAGCCCCCCTCCCCCGGGAAAACCGGACCCTGGGAGGCTCAGGTTCGGAGCAACCGCCGGACGGCCCTGGCCTGTGATGTGGTGGCCGGGACCTCCTCTCTCATAAAGCGAAGTCCGCGTCCGCGTGACTTCGGGGCGGGTGGCGAGGATTTCTGCCGCAAGGGAGGCTGGGGGCACAGGGCTTCCTCTCCTCCCCTGGCGGGCCCGGGGTCCCAGGGAGGGCGGGGAGGGACGTGGGCTCCCGCCTCTGCACCCCCTCCTCGCCGAGCGTCTCAGAGCCCGTGTGCAGGTGCGGCTTCCTGGAAACGACACGCGGCACCTAATTTATAGGCGGTCCCCACATGCGGGTCTCACCAGGCGCTGGGACGGATGTGGAAGTTGAAGTCTGGAGCGTTTAAGTGGCTTCTCCGGGGTGACCCGGGAACCCGTCTGGAGGAGGAAGTTCTGAGCTTTTTTTTTCTGTGTTGAGGCACATGCGTTTGTAGTTGTAAGTGTGAACAGGATTTCCACTAATGAGCCCTTGTGTGTCGAGGGAGTGTTGCTGGTATTAGTGGATCAAAGGTAATCGCAGGAGACTTTCCGGGAAGGGCTCAAGGTAGCATAATATTGAGTCTTCAGATCTGGATGTTAAAAAAGGATACTCGTTTACCAACCAGCAAGAGACTTGGGGTCGGAGGTCGATGTCAGGTGGGAGAGGTCAGCAGGAGTCACAGCGATGCTGGCTGGGTCTGTGTCCCCTGCCCTCCTGGCCCGTCACCACCCGGGGCCACCAAGACCCACAAAGTTCTCATCAACTGGGAGAGAAGAGAGGGAGGCTGTCCGGTTCACACAAGCGGTCCTTTCTCCGAAGGGGAGTCCTCTCTCACTTCTGGGGGGCGGCATCCCTCCCCCGCCCCGCGACGGGCACCTGCACGGGGGGGGGGGGTGTCAGGAAGGCTGCGTCCCTGCGCCCTCCCGGCGGGGGGCCCGGAGCAGGGGTGGGGGAGGCCACCCCAGGGCTCACTGAGCGCCGCTGTGCGTGGAGTCGTGTGCCTACGAGCTTTTCCAGGCTTTCCTCCCGTGACCTCAGTCAGCTGAAGCCGTCTGTTAGTGTGTGGTGGGGACGTCTGTCTGTCTGTATCTGTCTGTCTAGAGACAGAGATGGGGGGAAAACACTCTAGTCACGTGGTTAGTTTCATGCAAAAGGCTTCGACATCCTCTCTCCCTCCCGTCCTCTCTGCCTCTGTGTCTCTGTCTTTGTCTCTCTCCTCTCCCCCCCCACCCCCGCCGCTGGGCCCCCCAGCAAGCTCTACCCCAGGGTCTGTGCCCTCCCCGCCCCCTCCCCCAGCCTCTGCCCAGACCCGGGGGCGGGGGTCTCCCTGGAGGACGAGTGTCGTTCTGCAGGGAGGAAAGAGGTCACCAGGGGTCCTGCTGACCCAGGGACAGCGGCCGTGAGGGCCCGGCCGGGTCCCCACACACAGGGCTCCTCCCCGCCGGGCCCTGTGTGCTCTGGAGGGGTGGGGCGGGCAGGGCGTTTTAAACAACCGCAGTCGCACTTAACAGCTGTCCCGCCTGGAGCAGCCGTCCACGTCCACCGCGGTTTGGAGGGGTCAGACCTGTGACCCTGGGCCTCGGAGACGCGCAGCAGCTCGGGCTGTGAGCTGGGCCTGGGCGCTCCCCGCCCCCGGGCCATCTTCCCGTGTCTTCTCATTAGCTGTTCCCGGCGGACTGGCTTCCCTCCGGAGGGGAATTCCTGAAACCCAACAGTTGACAAACCCACACACCCTCGGGAGGGCTGGGCACCAGATAAAAGCCGTCCTCGGAGGCCGGCCCCTGCCGCTGTCGGTGGGAGCCCCAGTGGCTGTGCCGCGCGCCCGGCCCTCCCCGGCCCTCCCGAGGCGGGGATCCGCACCCGAGGAAGAAAACAGGTTCTCGGAGTTTTTCTGGTTTGCTCCCAGCTCTCCACCGGTAGAGCTATTTCTGTCTTTCCTTCGGGAAGGATGTGCTTTGCCAATGACTAATCGCAGTTGTGTGAGATGCTATCACCTGTCACCTGCGCGGCAGGACCCGAGCCCGTGCGGAAATGAGATAGGCTGGCGCCACCTGCCTGCCCCCGGCAGCACCCTGAGAAGGTCTGTGCCACCCGGGGCTGCCTCTGTGCCGTCTCCGGACCCGGGCATGCGGCCATCGCAGTGACTGCCCCCCGGGTCCCTGCTGCCATCCTGAAAGGGCCCACGCGGGTGTCCGACGCGCTGGATGGAGCTGGGGACCTGCACTCCTCATGTCTGTCCTGCTGATGCTGTGTGTCGCGCTCTTGGCCCTGGCGACCCCGGGCCGAGGCACCAGCCCATGGGAACCCTGCACAGGTAAGGGGCGTGTCGAGCTGGGGGCCGGGAGGGGTGCAGCTGCGCGGGTCCGTGCCACTTTCCATCCCCCGGTCGAGGTCACTGTGTGCCGCGTTTGCTTTGGGAGCACCGGCAGGTAGAGGGGGACGGGGAGGCCGGCACAGTAGCAGTGCCGACAGGGTGGGGACCCGGTTCAAAGCGTCACCAGCCGCCAGCCAAGGGCTTCACAAGCGTTTGCCTGCGCGTCCTGGGGAAAGGCCGTGCACCTGCTTCAGGAGCGAGCCAGCCCCCCACGCCGCAGACCCCAGCACAGAGAGTCCCAGGTCTGTGCTCAGTAAAGCCCGGGGCCCCCCCGGGGCTGCTTCTCTCCCATGGCCCCTGACACCCCCGCCAGCACTGGGGAGAGCGTCACCAGCTGGCTGCTGGAGGGGGGCCGGCTCTGCTCCCCCTTTTTCGGAAAGGTTGACTTGCTAATGGCTATGACATCACTCTGTCTTTCTGGAGTCTCTCCCAAGAGCTTTTACTTATCAAACCTAACATGAGACACAAAGTGGCCGGGACAGGAGGCCCAGGCAGGTGGGCGCGGAGGCTGCGGGGCGGGGCTCTTTGCAGTGTGGTTCCACTTTTATCTGCAAATTACTCAGTGGGGGTCCCCTTCCGAGGGAGAGCTCTTTGCTCTGACGGCCCCTGGTTCCCAGTGACAGGACCAGCAGATGACTGATGATGACCCAAGTCTGGAATGCTGACCCACGGCGGGGGGGGGGGGGGTGCGCCATAAAGGGGAGCAGCAAAGCCCTGGGGGTGGCGGGGCGGGGGCAGGACTGAGGCCCCCCACCCCCACTCCGGGCTCCTGCCCACAGTGACTGCCTTGGGACTTGTGATTTGCAGGCAGTGCAGGATTTGCAAGTCAACCTGTTGCCAGGCAAAGCCCCCCGCAGGAGGACCCCAGAAGGACCCCCAGGCGGCGCCCCTGCAGTCGCTGTGCTGAGCAGGCAGCCTCCCTCCCGGGGTGTGAGTCACTGACATGTACCTTCCCGCTCCTTCAGCCCTGGGAACAGAGGCCGCCTGCAGAGTAATAATAAAGGTTATTTATGAAGCCCGCCCCCTGCGCCCTCGAGGCTTCTTGCCGGTAGTTAAAAGGTGACCCAGTTCTAAACGCCGGGGCTCAGGAGGAGAGAGAAAAGTTGGGTGCGTTTGGAGTCCTCCCAAGGCGCTCGTGCTCGGCTATTCAGGACTTCAAATGGTTAAAAAAATCACTTTGATTCCTCTCCGTTTTGGAAGGCACCTGAGTTTACGCCGCGGGGTGCGTGAGTGTGCAGGGGTGGGGGGGCATTTCACCTGCCTTGGGGCCCGTTGCACGTCAGGTGCCAGGAGCCTTGGCTGTCCAGCCCTGGGCCATGGCGTCCTGGCCCGAGTCCGGAGCGCAGGTGGTGCACACCAGCCTGGGTGCTGCCGTGGGTGCTGTCGCGAGGGCTTCACTGGCCCTGGGCGCCCCACCCCGCTCCGTGGAGGGTGCCGCTGGGCGGCTTTGGTTCCCAGGGCTGCCGCCGTCTGCCTCCGCGGTGAGGCCGTGGGGACCCATGGGCCGGATTTTCGGGCGCGCTCGCCCCCGCGGGGCAGTAAAGGTACTGAGGTAACTCCGTGCCGTGGCAGGGAGGCCACGGGGCCCGGAGTTGGCAGAACTGGGATGTGGAGTCTGGAGGACTTTGAGTTCACCGTTGAGGAGGCGTGGGGCGTGGAGGGAAGGCCTCGTCTGGACATCAAGGCGGCCACCTCTGTGGGGCATGTGTGGGAACAAGACGGCAGGAGCTGGGAGCTGGACGGCGGGGCGGGCACGGGGTCTGGGCGGGGAGCTGGCAGGGTCACGCGGGTGAGCAGCTCCCCAGTGCTCTGGGGGGGGGGGGCTCACCACTCCCAGACCCCTCACAGATAGGTGTTTTAACGACAGGGAAATTGGGTCAGGTGTGTGCGCAGGAGACTGCGTCGAGGCCCGGGGCCCGGGGACTGGCCTGTCTGCGCAGGTGCAGCTGCGTCCGAGGACGGGGCAGATCTCAGCCTTGGCCAAGCTGGACAGTGACGGGCAGGCAGGCAGCACGAGCAAGGCCACTGGGGGGCAGGCGGGAGGTGCAGGGGTGGTGGCCCTGGACGGGTGCCAGGGAGGAGGGGCTGTGGGCGTGGTGTCGGCTCGGCCTCCGGGGATGAGTGTGCCCGGCAGGATTCTGGGGCGAGATGCCTTTGACGAGCTGTTGGCCCGGACTCCAGGAGCCCGCCCCGCCCGGCTCTTCTGACCTCCGACCCCTCGGCCGCTCCCCCGAGACACGGACCCTCTGATCCTTCCCAGGCCCCCGTAGGACGTCCGTGGGCCCGCGCTGCGTGGCTGGGGCCGCCCCGGGGGAGGCACCTCAGCGGGCCGGGGGGGCGGGTGATGCTGGGGGAAGTCCCCGTCATCCGTGTCCACGGGGGCCGGAGGCCAAGGCTCACGGACCCAGCTGGACCCTCCCGGGCTGGGCCCGGAGAAGGGGTGGGGGCTGGGCTGCCAGCTGCGGCAGGACGCCAGGGTCACCGGTCTTCCCTTCCGTGTCCTCCCCGCCTGGCGCCCCGGGGGCACCGTTGGCCCAGAACTCTCAGGGGTGCGCTCCTCACCAGGGCTCAGCCTCGGTGTCGCTCGGAGCCTAGTCCCAGTGCATCGCTTCACCCACCCCTCGTCCCTCCTTCACCCACCCCT
>CM053573.1:1726113-1744078 GCA_028646485.1 Cryptoprocta ferox
CAGCAGACGGGCTTGCAGCACACAGGGGTGCAGCAGACGGGCTTACAGCACACAGGGGAGCAACAGTCTCCCTGGCAGGGGGAGGAGGTGCAGCAGGACTGCTGGCAGCAGGAGGAGGTTGTGCAGGGGGAGTCTTCACAGCAGACGGGCTTGCAGCAGACAGGGGTGCAGCAGACAGGGGTGCAGCAGACGGGCTTGCAGCACACAGGGGTGCAGCACACAGGGGCGCAGCACACAGGGGCGCAGCAGCTGGGGGCGCAGCAGGGGGGCTCGCAGCAGCTCTCTGGACAGTCGGCCCCCTGCCAGGAGGCGTCGGGGCAGGAGTCAGAGGCCCCGGGCAGGCAGACGCGGCTGCCGTAGCTCAGGTCGCTGGAGCAGACAGACAGGGCGGACGCGGCCATGGTGGGGGCGGTGGGGCTGGAGGAGGGGGAGTGTGAGTGTGAGTGTGTGTGAGTGTGAGTGTGCTGGGTGCTCAGGGTGTCTGGGGCTTATATACCGCAGGGCTGTGTGCTGTTCATCACGAGGCCTGAAAAGCCTGTCTCCTTGTTGTTGTTGGAGCAGGTCCCCAAGGAAGCTGGTCGCGGGCCCGCGGCAGGTAGCTCAGCCCATTAATGACGCAGGAGGGTCAGTAGCCCCTGACACCCGCCCTCTGGTCCCAGCGTCCCTCTAGGGCTTCTTTCTTTCTATGACTCCCTGTGTTTCTCAACACTCAGTGAAATCATAAGCATATTGTTTTCATATTGTCTTTCTTGGGGGAAATAATTCTGTCCCGAAGCCAGAAACTAACAAATAGCTTGGGAACCATATTTATTCTTGGTGTATTTGCAAATATGTGTGTAGTAGCCCTTTTGTGCCAGCAACAATTCTGAGCAAGTTTGTACATTTTTAAAAAATGTTTATTTGTGAAAGAGACAGAGCGCAAGCGGGAGGGGGGGCGCAGAGAGAGAGGGAAACACAGAATCGGAAGCAGCTCCAGGCTCTGAGCTGCCAGCACAGAGCCCGACGCGGGGCGTGAACCCACGAACTGTGAGATCGTGACCTGAGCCGAAGTCAGACGCTTAACTGAGCCACCCCAGCGCCCCGCAAGTTTGTACATGTTAACTCAGTGACCCTTAGACAACCTTGTGAAGTAGGAACTGTTGTTCCCATTTTACAGATGGGGAAACCGAGGTATGTTAAACACTTGCACCAACACCCACAGAAGTGAGCAGAAGGGCCCAGATCAGAAGCCAGGGTCCCACGTCTCAGTCCAAGACTCTGCTGCCCCAGAGGGCAGAGACAGGCGGGCTTCTGGGAGACGCGGGGACAGGACAAAGTTAGATTTAGAAAGGGCGGCGTGAGGTGTCCAGGAAGGTGTGCAGTGGGTGGCAGCCGGCCGGAAACACCTGGTAAGGCGGTGCTTCTAGAACATGGGAGAACGTGCCCTCGGTGGGAGCAGCAACATGCACACATACTTCCGGGCGAGGCTGCGGGGGGCAGGTGGTTGGTAAGAGCAGGACCTTGTCTGGCCGAGAGCAGGGAGTGTGGGACAGGGCGAGCGCAGGGGTGAGTGTCCCGCGGGGGCCTGGGCCCGGCCTGCGGGAGCCCTGCACGTGGAGCGGGGGGCGCTGGGGAGCCATCAGCTGGCACACACGGGGACGGGACTGGGGGAAGGAGCCGTCTCGGGTGACCCTGAGGGAGCCGGAGCCTAGTCGGGGTGGGGCCTGGCCGGGACTGCCAGCTTCATGCCAGGATCGCCGCCCGACTGCCCACAGCACAGCACAGGGCCCGCTGAGCACCCTCCGTGCCGGACGCGCAGGGGCTCAGAGATGGGGGGGGACGGGGGCAGAGAATCTAAACACCCAGAAGCCTCAGGAGTGGTGGGGCACACGTGGGTCCCCAGGGTTTGGGGGGCCCCTTCTGGAGGTGGTGAGGGGCATCTCTGGGGAGCGCGGGGGCTCCCGGGAAACAGGCTGGAGGGGCGTGGTAGGGTGTGGCCGCTGCCGGCCCAGAGGCCCACCTTCCTGACCCGGGACAGGTGCAGGTGCCGGGGTCTCGGGAGCAGCCGCTGCTCGCCCCGGGCGTGGACAGGCCACACGTGACCAGACACTAGTGACCGGTGGAGAAGACAGATTTTATTGAGGGTGACGCGGTGGGGCCGAGACTTGGGCCTGGAGCTGAGCGGGGTGCCCCGCGGAGGCCGCAGGGCGGTTCGCAGGGAGCCGGGAGCAAATGCCAACGTGAAGAAGGCCGGGGAGGCCGTCTGGGTTTGGGACTGGCACCTTGGGGTGGGGCCGCTGCCTTCCGAAGAGACAGGCAGGCCCCGTCTTTCCCGATGACGTTTCAAAGAGATGGCTCCCTGCTTATGGTGAAGCCGGGCTTGTACCGGCGCACCTCCCAGGGGCGGGGCTTGTACCGGCGCACCTCCCAGGGGCGGGGCTTGTACCGGCGCACCTCCCAGGGGCGGGGCTTGTACCGGCGCACCTCCCAGGGGCGGGGCTTGTACCAGGCGCACCTCCCAGGGGCGGGGCTTGTATCGGCGCACCTCCCAGGGGCGGGGTTTGCCGCTGCTTTGTGGGGAGGCCTCCCGAGGAGGGGCCGGGGCTGTGGTCAGGGGCGGCCGGTCTTTCCGGAGCTAGTGCCACTCCAAATGCTCCGGTGCGTGGAGACCAGTCACATGTGCTGAGAGTGAAGGGCAGTGCCCACCTTGCCCACAGCTGCCCACCCCTCCGACGCCTGCCCAGACGCACGCTTGGCCCCCGGGATGCCAGCGAGGCTCACATTTGTCCTCGCCGCACAGGTGAGTGCTCCGCAGGCCAGGGAGGAGCCATCCTGCCCTTGCCTTGGGAGCAGATGCCAGGAAGAGCCACAGAGTTACCTCGAGTCTCCCGGACCCAGTGCTGTGCCCCCTGGCAGGAGCTCTGCCCACATTGCCTCCCCTCACTGCCTCCCTGAGATGGCCCACCTGCAGCCTCCTGTGCGTGCGGGCAATTATAAGCGCAGAGGGGGCACCTGGGTGGCTCAGTCGGTTGGGCATCTGACTGGATTTCGGCTCATGTCATGACTTCACTGCTCGTGGGTCCGAGCCCCGTGTCAGGCTCTGTGCTGACCGCATGGAACCTGCTGGGATTCTCTCTCTCTCTCTCTCTCTCTCTCTGACCCTCCCTCACTTGTGCTGTGTCTCAAAATAAAAAAAAATTATAAGCATGCAGTAATTATTTGTTATTATTACACTTACCATTACAAGTATGACAAAACCATATTCTTCTGTTTGACTTTCTTTAAAAAAGTTTTTTAATTGTGGTAAAATAAATGTAACATAAAGTCTGCCATCAACCCATTTTTAAATGTACCATGTAGGGACACTCAGTGCATTCACAGTTGTGCAGCCGTCCCCACTGTCCACCTTCAGGACTTTCACCATCATCCCGAACTGAAACTCAGTCCCCGTGAACACTGGCCTCCCGTTCCGCAGTCCCCCCAGCCCACCTCCCCATTCTACCGTTTCTGAGTCTGACTGCTCGGGTGCCTCATACATTGGGGTCAGACAATCTCTGTCCTTTTGCGGCTTCACTCAGCACCATGTCCTCAAGGCTCATTCATGTCAAGGGAGGTGTCAGAGCTTCTTTCATTTCCTGAATGAAGAACATTCCACTCTATGGATGGACCACATTTTGCTTATGCATCCGTCAGTGGACCCCTGGGTTGTGTTTTTGCCTTTTTGCTCTTGTGAATAATGTTGCAAACAACATCTGAACACCTTTTTACTTTTTGGGGGGTATATTCTTAGGAGTGGAGTTTCTGGGGGCAAATGGTAAGTGCCAGAATGTTTCCACACTGGCTCACGACTATATTCCCAGTAGTGATGTTTAAGGACCCCAGTTTATCCACATCCTCACCAACACTGGTTTTTGTTCTTTCTTTCTTTCTTTTTAAAAATTATAGCCATCCTAGCGCATATGATGGAATGTTTCATTGTGGTCGTGATTTGCTTTTTCCTGATGACTAATAATGGGGGGCATCTTTTCATGTGCTGTTGGCCATCTGTGCAACTTTGTTGGAGAAATGCCCATTCAAGTTCTTTTTCCATTTTAAAAAAAGTTTATTTATTTATTTTGAGAGAGTCAGAGAGAGCGTGAGTGGGGGAGGGGCAGAGAGAGGGAGACAGAGTCCCAAGCAGGCTCTGTGTGCCGTTAGCGTGGAGCCCGACACAGCGCTGGAATTCACGAACTGTGAAACCAGGACCTGAGTTGAAATCAAGTTGGATGCTTAACAGATTGAGCCCCCCAGGTGCCCCTCTTCACCCATTTTTAAATTAGATTGCTTGTTTTTTTGTTGCTGAGTTGTATGAGTTCTTTATGTTTTCTCGTTATTAAACTCTTATCAGATACACGATTTGCAAATATTTTCTCCCATTCTGTAGATTGTCCTGTCACTTTCTTGATGGTGTCCTTTGAACCACTAGAGTTTTTAATTTTGATGATGTCCAATTAATTTTTTTCTTCTCATCTTCACGCTTTTGGTGTCATAGCTAAGAACCTGTTGTCAAATCCAAGGTCATGAAGTGATTCCCCTATATTTTCTTGTAAGCCATGTAAGTTTTAGCTCTTACATTTAGGTTGTTTATCCATTTTTAGTTAACTTTTGTATATGGGGTGAGGTAGGGGGTCCAACTACATTATTTTGCATGTAGAAATCTAGCCTTTCCAGCACCATTTGTTGAAAAGATGATTTCTTCCTCCAGTGAACAGTCTTGAAACCCTTGTCAAAAATCAGTTGGCCATAAATATCTGTGTTTATCTCTGGACTCTCGGCTTTACTCCATCAGTCTGTATGTCTGTCCCGGATGCCAGTACCGCACTGGCTCAACCACTGTACTTTTGTAGTAAGTTTTGAAATCAGGAATTGTGAAACCTTCAGTGTTCTTCATCATTTTCAAGTTTATTCTATTCTAGACTCCTATCAATTCCATATGATTTTAAGGATCAGCTTTTTCATTTTTAGCTAAAGAGGCTTTTTGGATTTTGATAAGGACTACATTGAACCTGCGGGTTGCTTTGGGTAGTATTGTCACCTTAACATGAAGTGTTCCCATCCATGAACATGGGATGCTCTTCCTCTTATGCTCACCTCCTTCAATTCTTGCAGCAGTGTTTTGTAGTGATCAGTGTATAAGTCTGTCACCCCCTCGGTTAAATTTATGGCTAAGTTTTCTTTTGGATATGATTTTCACTGCCTTAAAAAGTGTTGAAAAACAGATGACCACACACACACAAAATACATGCCACTTAGTTTTAGAAAAACGGTCATGCTTGTTTAATATGTCTATTACCAATAATGTGCTGTCATGTTTATTACTCACTTATGCATCGTTTACGTATTTTTCTACTCAACTGTTTACTTACAGCACACCGGTGTTTGGAAGCACAGGCTGGATTTCAGTCCCCGGGACTTTCTGAGCGCTGCTCCTGGAGTCTGCTGCACACAGTGCTGTTGATGGCATGTCTGATGCCAGTCTGATTTTTATTTTTCCGTAGGTGACTTTTTTTTTGGTTTGTTTTGTTCTCTGGAGACGCTTCTGGGAACCACTTATTATCCCTTCCATTCTGCAGTTTCAACAGGGTGTGTCTGGGGCTTCCCCATTCCTTTTCTTGGTGTTGCTTAGTCCTCTAACCTGGGGGCTGTGTCTTCCACTGTGGGAAGTGCTCCTCCCCGAGGGATGCATTTCCTCATCTTCCCCGTGTCCTGACTGTCCCTCCTCCCGGAATCCCACACACCAGAGGCTGCACCCCCCAGATGGGTCCCCAGTGCTAGTTTCTTTTCTCTCATACTTTCTACCTCTTTGATGTTTTGTTCCAAGTCTGAGAGATTTCTCAACCTCACCCGCAAGGCCCTCGGTTTAATTTTAAATATCAACAATATACCTTTTTTGGGTACGTTTTTTAACTGTTCCTTTTCAAAATCTCTCGTCCTTGCTTTATGGCCGTAAACACCTTCTTGAATGTTTTTGAGTATATTTAAGATTTGTTAAAGGGTGGTTTCTGCTTCATAAGCTGTGTGCTTCCTCGGGGTGTTTTTATGTTTGTAGTCTCGGGCTTGCTTTCTCACGCCACCGCTTTGCTCATACACTGGGGTGAGTGTGGGAGTGGTCATGGTGGCCGGGGCTGCCCTCCACCGCCGTCTGTGCTGAGTTAGGGGAACCTCACCTGTGTGGGCGAGGTGACCGGCACTCCGGGATGGGGGCTGGGCGACTGCCAGGGGCTGGGCTTCACCTGTGAATAAGAAAGTTGGCAGCCCAGAAGCCACAATGAGAGTTACGTACGTGGGGTGCCAACAGCCCCCCAGGAGCCGTGGCCCTTCCTGGGTGAGGTGTTATATTGTCCTAGAGATGCACACTGGCGGCGTTCTGGGGAGATGCAGAACCTCTGGGCACTCTGCCTCGCGTGGCCCTGGGTGCCCCCGCCCCTGCGGACACACCGCTCCTCCACCGACCTGCCCATGGGGACCAGGTGCCGTCCCCGCGGCTCCCCACCCGCTCTGCCCTGCCTGGGGGTCGGCACCCTCCTCTGCTTCCCGTTGCCTTTGCTGCGTCCCTCACCCGTCGAAAGCTGGCTTCTCCCCACCATGGGTCTTGGGAGGGTTGAGATGGGGGGTGCCCAGCCTGCCATCTTGAACGGCAGTCACAGCTCTCGTGGAGTCTCGGCTGACCCACAGTCCCCCCTATTCCATTTGAATGCCGGGTCCCCAGATTCTCTGACTGCACCCCAGTTCACCAGGACTGCTAGGCTGCCACAGCCCGGAAGCTCCCGGTTAAATTTCCCATTCAAAGCAGGAATCCCATTTGCGGTTTCCATTCTCTCTTTAAAGGGAAATTCTATTTTAAACTGCTCAGCTCAACTATTATTTTCAACTATTTTTATTTTCATTTGATTGTGAAAAAATCTCAACATACAGAAAAGTTGAAAGAATTACGCAGTGTGTATCCACACATCCCGTCCTGTGGTCACACCTACCGCTGGGCCTCCTTTACCTTCCCAGGCACCACCCCGCTATCCATACATCTTAGTTTCGGGGAACATCGCAGAGTCAGTCACAAACAACAGAACCTGCACGCAAGCACTCAGGGGGCATTCTGTCCGCAGGAGTTCAGTTTCTGTGCTCTTGTGTGTGACGTGACATGAGGCTTAACGCGTGTCGTTCGATGAATTTTGACAAACGCATGCATCCGAGTAAACCCTATCGGGACCCCCCCACCGGATGGCGCACCAGCCTCATCGGGCCCATGGCCTCGGCCTATGCCCACCCTTCTGGCCCTAATCGTCCTCCCCAAAGTCCTCTTCACCTGCTCAGTCTCCCCCCACCACCCCGGAAGCAGCCTGTGGTCCGACGTCGTGGAGCCTCGAGTGGACAGTCGCGCGGCGGTGCTCTTCTGCCCGGCTCCGCTCACCAACAGCGTGTTGCCGAGACTCACGCGTGCTGTTGCGTGAACAGTGCGGCCCTCTGACTGCTGAAGTGGGGCCGTCGGGCTGTTTTTCATCCCTGTTGGTGAGCATGTGGGTTGATTCTAGTTCTGTCTTTTCTTGAGAGAGCGGAGGAGACGTCGCTTCCCTTCAAGCCTTTAGCGCCCAGCACCTGGGACGGTCTCCAGGTGCCTGTTCCTTTGCAGCGCAGCTCTGGCTTCAGGGAACGCTGTTCTTGAGCTGAAATCTGTGTCCCTGTCACCCTGGCACTTTGGTGCAAGCTTTTTGTTTTAAATATTTTTTTTAATGTTTATTTATTTTTGAGAGAGAGACGGAGCACGAGCAGGGGGGGCAGAGAGAGAGGGAGACACAAAATCCGAAGCAGCTCCAGGCTCCGAGCTGTCAGCACAGAGCCCGACGCGGGGCTCGAACCCACGAACCATGAGATCATGACCTGAGCGGAAGTAGGACGCTTAACTGACTGAGCCAGTTCTTCGTGGCCTGTGCCCTCAGTCCACACTCGTGCTGTGGGCCAGTGGTCGCCGAGCAGTGTCGGCCGCTGCGTGACCTCCAGCCTGAAGCATCTGGACACACGGACGGGAGCCAGACCCTCCTGCTCTCCGTGCATCTGCCTGGAACCTTCCCGTGGGCCGAGGCTGTTCGGGGCCATCATCGCGCACAGAGGGAGATCGGGAGGCCCACGGTTTCAGATTCACACAAACGTAGCTCGTGTGCAGTCGTGAGGACTGAGTCAGACACCGGGGCAGGTTTCCAAGTGCAGCACGAGCTTGGGCAGGGGCGATCAGTCACGCGGCCAAGGGCCAAACTAGTAAAATGTGCAACAGAAAACTCAGTTCTGGGAGACGGCCCGGAAGAGGCACAAACCAGGAAGACAACAGCTGTGGCCCGCGTTGCCCGCACGCCTGCAGCCCGGGTATAAAGGCCGCCCGGGGAAGGAGCCTCCAGACATCACCACCTCCTCCCTCCCAACACCAGCCCAGCCCCACGCCAACATGTGCCACACCAGCTGCTCCCCGGGCTGCCAGGCGTCCTGCTGCTCCTCCAGCCCCTGCCAGGCATCCTGCTGTGTGCCCGTGAGCTGCAAGCCTGTGTGCGTGCCCGTGAGCTGCAGACCCGCCGTGTGTGTGCCTGTGAGCTGCAGGCCCACTGTGTGTGTGCCCGTGAGCTGCAAGCCCGTGTGCATGCCCTCCTGCCAGTCCTCCGGGTGCGTGCCTGTGAGCTGCAGGCCCACTGTGTGTGTGCCCGTGAGCTGCAAGCCCGTGTGCGTGCCCTCCTGCCAGTCCTCCTGCCAGTCCTCCGGGTGCTGCCAGTCCTCCGGGTGCTGCCAGCCCTCCTGCCCCACGCTGGTCTGCAGGCCCGTCTGCTCCAGCTCCCCTTCCCCGTGCTGCCTCTGACCACGCGTCTTCTTCCGGCTGCTCTGGGGCAGAGAGGGCCGCGCCTGTGCCCTCCCGGACCACGTCTTCAAGAGGCCCCCAGTTCTGCACATGGCAGGTGGAAAACATTCCTGATGAGTCATCTGAACCCCGGGGCGATGACATAGCAAGACGATCCAGATCCCTCCGTGACCCTGCGTGTCTCCTCTGGGAAGCCCTTCTGTGTCTCCAGCAGGGAACCAAGCCCGTGTGAGCCAAATAAACCGTGCCTTCCGGATGCAGCTCTCTACTCCTGTCTCTCTGTTTCTGTGTTTCCCGCCCACCGAGTCCGTGCTACGGAGCGGGAAGGGCGCATCGGGGCTGAGGGCTCCCCGCGGAGGGAGTGGGTGCCGGCCTCAGGCCCCGTGCTCCGTGGCCCGGTGCATGTGGCCACGGCCAGTGACTCGCCCTTTTCCGGGGCTGCTCTTGCTTCCCCTGGCTGTTGGTTCCTGCCTCGGGGCGTGGGGACCCGCCTCCCCCGCGGCATCAGGACGCGTCCTGGGTCCTGGGTCCTGGGTCCCAAGTCATGGAAAGCGGAGTCCAGTGGGCATCTTGAAGCTCTTTTATACGTTAGGTTTGTGGAACTGGATCAGTTCTGGCCCTCAGCTTATGATTCACTTCTGTCGCTGGTCTACGTGTGGCCCAGTTTTAATTGATTGATAATCAGTTATTTTTATAATAAACCCCACGAACCCGCTACGTAAACGTGGAAACTAGAACGCCATCAATAATTCACCCCGGGCTTCTCAGGGAAACCACCGGTCCACCTTTTAAAAAAGAGAGTGGGGTCACCTCTCTGCGTGCCCCTGCAACGCGCGTTTTCTCATGCAGGGCCGTGAGGGATGTGGGAGGGTATTCCTGGTCTGGAACCCACTTTTTTCACTCCGTGCACTGTTGCTAGGATTTCTCGAGGGTCCCGTGTCCTGCATCCTGTTAACCCTTCCCGCCTGTTCTGTACTGGGGCTGTTTGGGCTTATACCTGCTCCTGTAGATGGGCAGGTGTGCGTGCGGAGGGAACAGGGGACAGGAGGGCCCGGCCGTGGACTGTCCTTGCCCTCCTTTGGCACCTGTGGCCTTTCCATTTGGGGCAGGCGACTGCCCGTCCCCCGGCAAGGCGCTGTCTGTCAGGCAGCATCTCAGGCTGGTGGGCAGGGGCACGGGAGCCTGCGCACCCCCAGGGACACGCACCTGCTGCAAGCCCCAGGCAGCGGCGGAGAGGCGGGGACACCGGCTTCCCACCCACCTTCTCTCCGAAGCCACCAGTCTCCTCGCCTGGTTTCTGGGGCTTGTTTCATAATGAATTTTGAGTCGGAGCGGTGGGCACGTCTGAGACCCGCCAGCAGCGTAGTCTGCTGGCGCCTCCCCCCGCAGCTGAGATTGAGAGGCCTGCCCTGCAGACACGAGCCTGGCTGCTCTCCCGCCCTGGAAGGAGGGGAACTCCGGAACCTCAGTCCTTCCTTCCCACCCAGCTCTCCAGTGACTCAATGTCACAGTACCTGGATCCTGCCCAGCCCCACCCCGAGGCCCCGCTGTCCCTGAGATTCCCGAGGGGGCTGGGAGGCAGGTCAGCTCTCTGGACGTGGCTCTTTTTTTTTTTTTTAATTTTAGTTAACATGCAATACTGGTTTCAGGAGTAGAATTCTGTGATTCATCCCTTACATATAACGCCGTGCTCGTCCCAGCAAGTGCCCTCCTCAGTGCCCATCACTCACTTAGCCCCTCCCCCCACCTCCCTCCAGCAACCTCAGTTTGGTCTCTGTCATTAAGAGTCTCTTGTGGGGACACCGGGGGGGCCCAGTCAGTTAAGCCTCCGACTTCAGCTCAGGTCATGATCTCACAGCTTGTGAGTTCGAGCCCTGCGTCGGGCTCTGTGCTGACAGCTCGGAGCCTGGAGCTGCTTCGGATTCTGTGTCTCCCTCTCTCTCTGCCCCTCCCCTGCTTGTGTTCTGTCTCTCTCTGTCTCTCAAACATGAATAAACATTAAAAAAATCTTTTTAAACAAGAGTCTCTTGTGGTTTTCTTTTCTCTTCCCTCCCTTCCCCTAAGTTCATCTGTTTTGTTTCTTAAGTTCCACATATGAGTGAAATCACGTAGTATTTGTCTTTCTCTGACTGACTTATTTCACTTTGCATAATACACTCTACCTCCATCCACGTTGTTGCAGATGGCAAGACCTCGTTTTTTTCATCGCTGAGTAGTATTCCACTGTGTATATACACCACATCTTCTTTATCCATTCATCTGTCAACGGACATCGGGACTCCTTCCATAATTTGGCTGTTGTCAATAATGCTGCTATAAATATCGGGATGCTGGGCCCCTTTGAATCAGCATTTTTGTATCCTTGGGTAAATACTCAGTAGTGTGATTACTGTGTCATAGGGTAGTTCTATTTTTAATTTTTTAAGGAACAGTGCAAAAGCGTTCCCCTTTCTCCACATCCTCAACACCTGTTGTTTCCTGAGTTGTTGATGTCAGCCATTCTGACAGGCGTGGGGTGGTATCTCATGGTTTTGATTTGTGTTTCCCTGATGATGAGTGATGTTGAGCATCGTTTCATGTGTCGGTTGGCCATCTGCATGTCCTCTTTGGAGAAGTGTCTGTTCATGTCTTGTGCCCATTTCTTCACTGGATTATTTACTGTTTGGGTGTTGAGTTTGATAAATTCTTTTAAAGATTTTGGATACTAACCCTTTATCTGATATGTCGTTTGCAAATGTTTTCTCCCATTCAGTAGGCTGCCTTTTGCCGATTGTTTTGCTGATTGTTTGCTGTGCAGAAGCGTTTTGTCTTGATGAGGTCCCAACAGTTCATTTTTGCTTTTATTTCCCTTGCCTCCGGAGACGTGTTGAGTAAGAAGTTGCTGCGGGTGAGGTCAAAGAGGTTGCCTTCTATCTTTTTTTCCTGGGGTTTTGATGGTCTCCTGTCTCATATTTAGGTCTTTCATCCATTTTGAGTTTATTTTTGTGTCTGGTGTAAGGAAGCGGTCCAGGTCCATTTTTCTGCACGTCGCTGTCCAGTTTTCCCAGCACCACGTGCTGAAGAGACCGTCTTTATTCCACTGGATATTCTTTCCTGCTTTGTCAGAGATTCGTTGGCCATAGATTTGTGGGCCCATTTCTGGGTTGTCTGTTTTGTTCCATTGATCTGGGTGTCTGTTTTGTGCCAGTGCCACACTGTCTTGATGATCACAGCTTTGGAATACATCCTGAAGTCCGCGATTGTGATGCCTCCAGCTTTGCTTTTCTTTATCAGGATTCTTTTGGCTCTTCGGGGTCTTTTCTGGTTCCAGTGGGTGTGGCTCTTGAGTCCTGGAGGCACCAGTCCTTCCAGGGACGGTTTCACTACTGTCTGTCTGGGATTTCCAGCCCCTTTATTCTTCCCTGGAGGCAGGTGATGAACTTAGAGCTTCAGAACTGCTTTTATGACCTTTTAGCTGCGGGGACTAGAACTTATTGCATTGTTTGAATTTGGGGGACTTTGGTAAACTGAGCCAGAAATGGAGCCAGTTGACTTGGATGTATGTTTACATTCACCCACATTCTTGCATATGCCCTATGTACGTACACACACAGTGTACACCCCCCCACACACATGCACACATATGCATGAGGCATCTGGTCTCCCCAGCCGACTGTAGGAGGTGAAACCCACAGAGTAGAGATGGGGTGTGGACAGTGACATAACACCACTGCCTCCCCCCAGAAGCTACCCCCCCAGAGGCCCCACTCAGCCTGCTCAGGGCACTCGGGGCCTCCGTTCTGTGGTGCTGGTTTTCTACAGTGCGCACGTCTTGGGAATGAGGTTTTAGAACATGAGAAACCAAAGAGGAGAATAAAACTTGGACAAATGTATTAATTAGGAAAAGGTCCCCCAAGAAGATGCAGTTTTCTTCAAAGCCATGATAAAGGGAAGAAAATGAGCAAGTCCGAACCGGGGCCTTTGGCTGTGCCTCTGGAAAGGTCTGCGGAGAGGGGAGGCTGGTGTGGGACGGGAAGGGACAGATCTCGCTGGGCTCCTTGATGTGACCAGAGTGGTTCTTCCAGGACTTGGAGGCCGGAAATAGATGCCCTGCAGCAGGTGGGGGCACCGAAGGGGACATGCCTGTGGGGGGGTGGGGCAGGAGGACCGTCATACACGTGGCCGCCCAGCCCCTCATGGGGTGTGCACGCGTGCGTGACATGCACACAGAGGCACACACATGTGCACACGCGGGCACTCACAAGGCTCACGTGTATGCACAGGCGCACACGTGGGCACTCACCGCACTGTGCTTATCAGGGTCCCTTGTCACACTGCTGATGGGAATTCCCGTGAAGCTCACGGTGTAGGCAGGACACAGGACACCAGTTTGGGAGCCTTTGGCTACTTTGCCGTGTGAGAGGTGTGTGGTGAGGAAAAGGCTGCTGGCAGAGTTTTACTGGGTCGGGAAAGCCCTCTCTAGCGACCCCCACAGGGACCCTACTTGAAGCTGGGGCGGTCAGGCCAGGGCATTTCTTCACCCGTGTTCCGGGACAATGTGTTACATTCCTTGGTGTGTTTTTAACACTTACATGGCATCGTAAACTGTGCACCCTTTGAACCATTTTTAAACAATTTTTTAATGTTTATTTGGTTTTGAGAGAGAGAGAGAGAGACAGAGCATGAGTAGGGGAGGGACAGAGAGAGAGAGAGACGTAGCATCCGAAGCAGCTCCAGGCTCCGAGCTGTCAGCCCAGAACCCGACGCAGGGCTCGAACCCACCAACCGTGAGACCCTGACCTGAGCTGAAGTTGGACGCTTAGCCGACGGAGCCTCCAGGCGCCCTGTGCACCTTTGATAACGTGCTTCCACTCCCTCAACAGTGTGGTGGAGCCGTCCGTCCCCGACGACCCCTTGGCCCTTGGCCCTTTCCTTTCACGGCTGTGTTATATTCCACTGCGCGACTTACCCCGCTGTCTGTTTATTCCCCTTCACGATTAGGTTGTTCGTAATTTTTAGCTACTGCCCCAAAGGTGCCAATTTCCATTCCTCTAAGTCTTTTCTTGCTCGAAGCTCTCTCTCCAGAGGAGCCCCGGCCACAGCCGTCACCCACGCCCGAGCGAGCGAACCACGCTGCAGAGTGGCTGTCCCCACTTCACAGCACCCACAGCCGTGGCATCGGGCCATCCCGCGTCTTATCCCACGGCCACTGTTGTCACGTGATCCTCACGTGGGCAGTCCGATGTTATTATTTTATAGGATGACGCACTTACAGGAAAGTACACAGAACATAAGGGCACGGCTTGATGCACATTCACAAAGAGAGCGTTCCCCGTGACCACCACCAGGTCCGGGAAGCGGGCGCAATGCCCACCCGTCCCCCTGCGGTGGACGATGGAGGAGTTTCCCCATTTCCAAACTTGTGGGAGTGAGACTGCACACGTGCGTTTCCCGTCCTCCTCTGTGTGCCTCTGGTGTTCACGTTAGTCTCGCTCACAAAACAGGAGAGGGAGCTGCCTGGGGTTCGTGCTCTCTGTGAGGGTTTGTACGAATTTGGAGATATTTACCCCTTGGGTGTTGTCAGCAGACACCTCCAGACCCTCTGAGTTTGCTGTTGTCCTGGAGGGTGGGTTCTTTTTTTTTTCTTTATTAATTTTTTTGAACGTTATTTATCATTGAGAGAAAGAGAAAGACAGAGCATGAGCAGGGGAGGGGCAGAGAGAGGGAGACACAGAATCAGAAGCGGCTCCAGGCTCCGAGCTGTCAGCACAGAGCCCGACGCCGGGCTTTAACCCAAGAACTGGGAGATCATGACCTGAGCCGAAGTCGGACGCTCAACCGACTGAGCCCCGCAGGCGCCCTCTTAAGTCAATTTCTTTAGTGGTTAAAGTTAATTCAAGTTCTAAATGGTTCACTTGGGAAAGTTCTATTATTCTTAGAGATTTCATTGGGATTAAGTTGTTCGTAATAGCCATTGCTTATTTAAAAAATTTCCATTATATCTGTGGTCCTGTCGCATTTTTGTATCCCTAATTTCCTAATAGTGTTTATTTGTGCCTTCTCGTTTATTCCACTGGCCAGTCTTGTCAAATAGTTGTTTTTTCCATAGAATCATCCCTGGCTTTGTTGGTCTGTGTGGCGTGATTGTTTTCTATTTCACTAATTTCTGCCTATGATTTTGCTCTTTCTGTACTGAGCGACTTTAACAACATATCCATGACGCTCTCCATAGAAAAGCTCTGGAAAACTGAGGACAAACGCTTTCAGTGTGTCACAGAGCAGAACGAAGCCAACGGGGAAAGCGCCGCCCCTTCTTTTACAGCAACGGTAAATTCCTCTTTCCGACCTGTCATGGCTGAGTGTCATTCATTGTGGCAGAAACCGGTTCTTTTGATCTCGTTGAAATTCTTTGTCGACAGATATAAAGGAGTCAATGTATATACACCATGAGCTCAGTTTCTTAGGCCACGATGAAATTTATAAATATAATGTTTAACCTGAAAATAAAATACGTGACATCTTATTGTGTACTGGGAGGTTTCTGAGACGGAACTGTGTCTCAAAAACTGTGTACTGCGTCTCATCTATAGCTAAAGAAAAGTATTTGCAACTTGTCTATTCTGAATAAATCGACCGCTCATGTCATGTTTCTGGTTGCCCCTGTTACATCTGAGGAAAGCATGTCACAGTCTCCCTGTGACAGGGGCTGTCGCTCCTCCTTGGAACGCACCGGCTGTTGACATTTGAGGCTATACTTTGTGGTGCATAGAAGGTGAGGGCCATTCCGTCTTTCTGGGGAGTTGGATTTTATTGTCACGAATGAGACATCCTCTTCATCGATAATGGTGTTTTCTACTTTCAAGTAAGTGTTGTCTATTAAAATAGTTGTACTAGATGTTTTGGCTTGGTGTTTGCCAGGTGTCCCTTTTTTCTCTTTGTTTACTTTCAAACTTTCTGTTCTGCATGTTCTAGACCAGGGGTTGGCCCCCTTTTTAGGTAAAGGACCAGGTAGCAGCTCTCTGCAGCCTGCGGGCCTCCTGGTCTCCGGTGCAACCACAAAGCCCGGCCATTGCAGCACGAGTTGCCATAGACGGGGTGCAAGCAAGGAGCGTGGCCATGTCCAGTGAGCCTCATGGACACCCGGGCAGAGGCCCAACGCTGCCCTGAGGGAGGGGTGCAGCCCGCACCCTGACTTAGACCACAAGAGCGCAGAGCTGAATTTTGTTTCTAAAAAATTCGATCTCTGTTTTTTAACTGGAGAGTTCAGTCTATTTTTATTTATTACAGTCACTAATATATTTGAATTTATTTCTATCATCTTATTTTGTGATTCGCTTTGCCCCGCCTTTCCGTGCTGCTTCTGAAAGTCCCTTTCTACCTGCCTGTGCAGTGACATTTTACAAGTTTCCTTTTGTTTTCTGTCTTCTCTGGTTCTGAAGTTCCCACACTTTCTATTCTCCTATTGGCGGTCCTTAGGATTTCAGCGAGGATCCCTTATGTGGTCTGGCATTGGTCATGACCCTTCTCACCTTGTAAATAAAAGCAGATTCCTTCCGGCTTACCGGCATCATCTGTCCAGGGCTCTAGTCTTCCTTTAACTTTTTTCGAACCCCACTAATTAGTCAGCGTCGCTGCTCTTCCACTCAGTTAATATTTGTTTATCCACATGTCTACCGGCTTCTTAAGTCACTGCCCCGCTCCACTCCCCATGGTCCTCCCCCCACCCCATATGCTCCTCCCTGGGGGCGCCTGCAGATGCTCCTGTGCTCCAGGCCCCGCTCTGCCTCCCTGATGATCCCCCCGGGTATGGTCTTCCCTGGGGGCGCCTGCAGGTGCTCCTGCGCTCCATGCGCTGCCGGTGAGTGAGCTTGCCTGGGAAGGTGCATGGAGGTGGAGTGTGAGCTCGTGGAGGAAGGCACGCGGCCCTTTCTGTCTGCCTCACTGCCTCCTCATGTGCAGCTATGGAGCCCCCCGCAGCCGCTCCCATGGGCAAGCTGGGCTTTCTCTGGCTGCTTCCAGCACATTCTGTCCTGAGAGCTCCTGGTGCTCACCACGTGGTGGGGACACAGGTTTCTTTCACTGACCTGTGCCGCTTTTTGGGACACGAGGTCGTGCTTCATCATCTCTAGAAGACAGCCTCTGCCCTTGGTGCTGCCTTTCCCTAGTTCTCTCTGGTCTCTTCCTCTGGAAGAGCAGTTAATTGACTATTGGACCTTCTTCCTCTGTCTTCCAAGTCTCTGGGCCATGCTTTGTCCTCACAGGGTCCCTGCAGCTCAGCGCTCTGGCTCGTGTCAGCCTGTGGCAGCGCACCTGCCCCGCCGTCTCTCCACGCAGAGGGCTTTCTCTTCAGTGGCTTTACCAGTTGTAGCTTTAGAAGTTATATTTGGTTCTCCCGAGTGCATGTATCTTTAAAAAAAATAAAATCTTATTCCTTTTTCATGTTTCTTGTTTCATCTTTTAGCTTCACCCACGTTTGAAGCTCATGTATTTAACATGAAGTTCTCAGGGTCTCCGGTCTCTGTGGCGCTTTGCCTGTGTGGACGCATGTGCTCACGCATTCTGCATCTGCATCGCACGCTCACACTTGTGCTTCTGTAGTTGTGTTGCCTCTAGAAAGGGCATTGAGCTCATGGCCTGACCCTGTGGTGTCAGGGTCAGGGAAAGGCCTGGTGTCCTGCTCCTCTCCGTCCCCAAGGGAAACCACAGCTTCACGGTGCTGGTGGCCACAGGCGCTGCTTGGGAAACTGGCCGAGGAGCCTGTAGGCGCCGCGCTCAGACGAGAAGTCCCGCTGCTCTCTGCCAAGGGCGGGTTGGTGGCAGAGAGCACTGGCCCAGGGAGCCAAGGGGCACGGCCCGGCTGGGCTCCACCGTGCCCCATGCCAGCTTGGTGCCGGTCTCCCCGCGGTGGCCCTGACCTGGGAGTGCTCCTTCATGGCTCTAGCCAAACATCCCGGGTGCGAGAATGTGGGCAGCGTGGCAGTCAGCCCCGGGCGCTCGGCCTCTCACTGCAGGAGGGGCTCCAGTGAACAGGCTGCAGCCTGCAGGGGAGGACGGGGTGGGCCCTGGGCTCGGGCCACACTCGGAGCAGTCCTCGTGAGGATGTGCCAGCCCGTCACCCCAGGCCCTGCTGCC
>CM053573.1:1744578-1773797 GCA_028646485.1 Cryptoprocta ferox
CTGAAAACAAACTGAGGGCTGAAGGGGGAGGGGGACATGGGAAGGGGGGTGATGGGCGTGGAGGAGGGCACTTGTGGGGAAGAGCACTGGGTGTTACATGGAAACCAACTTGACAATAAACTATAAAAAAAAAGATTGAGGGAGGAAAGATAATAATAAATGGAGACCAATTAGAATGAAAAAAAATAAACATTTTAAAAACTTAAAAAAAAAACCCAAATGACAGGGTGGATTTGGCACCTGCCTGATGCAGAGGTGCCCCAGTGATTCCTTAATGGGTGGCCCTCAGGTCTGCCTGCTCCCAGGTGGGTCTGCTCTGAACATCCTGGAACGTTCTGGAAGGGAGGTTACCAATGCCTCCGTGCTCGCCCAGCCTTCCAAGTGGGGCTGAGGGGCTCAGTGCCTCAGTTCCATCTTGCCAGTTGCCTGGGGCCCTGGGCTGGGAAGTGGGTATGACTGTGCTGACTGCGTGCATTCTCTCAGAAACGGTCACTCACGACTCTGCTGTCCTGTTTAGGGCGTGCCCAGCCCGAGGCAGCAGGCTCTTTGTGGCCTGCAGGGGGGTGATGCTTCTCTCCCGGTGGGCCATGTGGTTGGGGGGCTGTTGCAGAGATCCCCGGCCATGCCCGGTGCCCCCCACACCGGGGGCCCGGGATAGAGGACGTCCCATCTGGAGACCCCCGCAGAGCGAAGCGCAGGCGTTGGCCACGGGGACGGTCGGCAAGGCCGGAATAAAAGGCACGGCCTCCAGCTCACTGTCAAAACAGAGTCTGCGGGGACCCAGGCTGGGTCCTGTCCCCCTTCCCTGACCGCTTCCTCCCTCAGTCACCGCAGGGACTAAACCACACGCCACACCTGCTGCTCACTGCTGCCCTGTCCCCAGCATCCTGACCCCGACCGCCCTGTCTGCCAGCCGTCCCCTGAGCCCCAGGCCCACGGCAGGGAGGTGGCCTCCTGGTGGCGGTGACCACATGGGGCCCCTGTCTTCCCTTCTGCCCCTCCTGCAGCCCTGCATGGTCTGGGCCCCCCTTGGTCCCACGTGGACGCGCGCCGTGTCCTCTCTGTTGGGTGGCAGTGCATCCAGAAGGTGCCCCAGCCAGTCCCAGGGTGGCATTGCTTATGTCGCCAGGAGTGGTCCAGTGAGGCTGGCTACCTCCCTGTACCCCAAACTTGGCCTTCGGCTCTGGATTCCAGATGAGGGGTTCAGGTGCAAGTCGCTTTGAGTGAGGGGTCCCCGGGTCCCCATTGCGCCAGGTGGTCCTGTGTCATTGTTAGTAATGCCCCTTTTCACTCAAGATTGCCCCAGTTCTTTTAAAAATTTTTAATTAATTTTTCTTTCTTTAAATTTTTTTTTTAGAGAGAGAGAGTGTACACACGCAGGGGAGGGGCACAGAGAGAGATTAGAGAGAATCCCAAGCAGGTTCGTGCTGGGCTCAATCCCACCACCCGGGGATCATGCCCTGAGCCCCAGTCAAGAGTCAGATGCTTAACTGACTGAGCCCCTCAGGTGCCCCGAAATTGCCCCAGTTCTGATGCATTCCACGGACACACTACCTGGAGGCCTCTGCTTGCTCTCACCCCTCACGTCCATGAATGACGTATGACCCTGGCCGATGAAGGCCGTCCCCATGGTGATGGTGCTCCACCGGCTTCCCTCCATCTCCAGGACCTACCCTGCTGCTCCGGGAGCACAGCCACTGCACAGGCCCCTTCCTGTGGCTCCTGGGGCATGTACCCTTCCTTCTCAGCAGGCAGTGGAAGCACACACGAAGCGCTTGGCTGTGCATCATCCCCGTCTTGATGCACACGCTCCATCTTCCACTCCCCAAGGAGGAGGGGGAGGAGCCAGGTGAGGAGGGGAATGAGCCAGGGGAGGAGGAGGAGCTAGATGAGAGGAGGAGCCAGGTGAGGAGGAGGAGGAGCCAGGTGAGGAGGGGGATGAACCACGGGAGGAGGGAGGAGCCAGGCGAGGAGGAGGAGGAGCCAGGTGAGGAGGGGAGGGACCAGGGGGGAAGCGCCAGGTGAGGAAGAGGAGGAGCCAGATAAGGAGGGGAGGAGCCAGATGAGGAAAGGGAAGGGTCAGGTGAGGAAAGGGAGGAGCCAGGCAAGGGGGAGGAGCCAGGCTCCCACTTCCGCTGGGCTCCCAGGCTGCAGTTTTCCTTGTAGAGGGTGGCTAGTTCAGGCAGGGCTCCTTGCCGTCCAGTGTCTGAGGACACCACTGCCGCCCCTCTGGGTTCCTGAAGGTCCTGGAACCTCATGCCCAGCTTGCTCAGTTGTAGATGGGTCACGCTCACTTGCCACTGCCTTGAGCTCACTGATCCCCCTGAGGGCGGGCCCACCAGGCTCCACCATCCTGGGCTTCACAGCCCCTGCATGTGTGCAGGGAGCAGGTGCGAATGCCTGCCTGTGTCCCTGCTGTGTCCCCCACCCAACTCTGTTTTCCCGTGGGACTTCAGTTATGGAATCTGAGAGCGTGACAGCAGAGAATTAAATGCACAGGGAGCCTTGGGGCAGAATGTGGGTGCCAGCTGGTGTCGAGTCTGTGTGCTTCCCAGAGCCCTTGCCTCTGCTGTGTTCGGCTCCCTGGGTGGCCCTTGGGGGTGCTGCCTTCCCACTTCCCACAGCATGTGTCGTCTGTAACGTAACCTCAAGATGAGCAGTTTCTGGGGAGTCATTCATACCCATAGTGGTGACCCTGGTGCCCTCTGTCTGGCTTCACCAGGACCTGGGGCTCTGCTGGGAGCGTCATTGTCCCTGGGCCTTCCTCTCCCGACTTCCCCACTTCTTGGCCAGGTCCTGGGAGATAGGATTTCTACCCCATCTACCGTGGGGTAAGGGGGTAGGACCCCATCTACCGTGGTCTTTGTTTTCTATGGTCAGGGGAGCTATGAATCACACCTACTGGCTGTCGATATTTAGGCTGGCTATACAATTCTAGGTTAAATGTCATCTCTGAGCATTAAATAAAACAATATTTAAAAAATGTTAATTTTTGAGGGGGAGAGAGGCAGAGGGAGAGAGAGAGAGAGAGAGAGTTCCAAACAGGGTCCATGCTGTTAGCACAGAGTCTGATGTGGGGCTTGAACTCACCAACCATGAGATCATGACCTGAGCCAAAGTTGGACGCTCAACTGACTGAGCCACTCAGGTGCCCCTCAACCCTTTTAAACAAAAAGTTTAAAAACCAATTTTTATTGAAATAGACACACAGGAAAGTATGTGCTGCTTGACTACAAAATGAGCACAAATCAGAGAGCTCAGCTCAAGACAGGAAACGGAACATTCTGGCACCCCAGGACCTCTTCCAGCAGGATTGTGGCACATGTCTGCCTCCGCGTCTTCTTCTCTCAGTGTCATGTGGGGACACAGGTGTGGATGTGCCACGTTACCCAGCCTGCAGTCTGCAGACCTCAGGGCAGCTTCCTGCTTATGGCCGTGGCACATGCACACCTTAGGTTCATCACATTCACACCTGTCTTCTGTGCTGATGTGTGTACATTTCTACTAGACATGTGTTTCAGGGCAGAGTTCCAGGGTTTGAGGACACCCACACATACAACATAGTAGATATCGTCCAATGTAAATCATGCGTAGGTAAGTTGTGTAGAATGATGCCACCAAGTTATGCTACTGCCAGGAGGCAGATGTTCCGGGGTGTCATCCTCGACAACTTAGTACCGATGCTCTCTTTTTAAAGTCAGGGGTATTGAGATTCGATTTACATATAGTAAAATGTAGTCTTTGTAGGTGTTCTTGTGAAGAACCTTCATGAATGTGTACAGTGTATATATACTGCACCCACACGACAATTATTACACAGGACTTCACGGCCGCCCCTGGTATCTTCATGATCCTGCCAGCATCTGGACACCACGGATCTGGGCCTATCCCTTTACATGGGTTTCTTCTAGAATGCCATAGAAAGGGAACCAACAGCATGAAGCCTTCCAAGCTTAACTTCCTTAACTTGGAATAACCTATTTGAGGTTCATGCATGTTGTTGCACTTATCAGTAGTACGTTCCTCTTATTTTGCTGAACGTTATTGGATGCCCATTGATCAGTGGTGGACATTTGGTTTGCCTCAAGCTTCTGGCTCTAATGAGGCTCTTTGCGAGCATGTTTTTATTTCTCCTGAGTAAATGCCTAGGAGTGGAACAGCTGCCTGCATGCTACGGGTGTGTCCTGCTAACGCCCTCTTGCCTTGATCAATGTAGCTTTAGAGTAAGTCTTGAAATCAGCTGCTGTTCATTTTCCAACATTGTTCCTTCTTCTTTAAAAAAGTTACTTAGGCAATTCTAGTTTCTTTCTCTTTCCGTATAGGTATTAGAAGAAGCTTATCAATATCTACAAAAATTCATGATGAGACTTTGGGATTGTGTTGAAACTATAGATCAATTTGGGAGAAATTGATGTAGCTGACAATCCATGAACATGGTATACTAATTTGGTCTTCTTTGATTTCTCTCACCAATGTTTTGTAGTTTTCAACATACAGATTTTGCACATTCCTCCCTCCCAAGATTTATCCTTATGATTTTTTGATATTTTGATGCTATTGTAAAAGGTACTATTTTTTAAAGTTTCAATTTCCAATTAATCATGGCTAGTATTTAGACATAAAGTTGACTTTTGTATATTGACTTTTATTGTTTGACTTCGCTAAATCCAATTACTAGTTCTAATAACTTTATTATAGAATTTTAGGATTTTCTAGATAGACAATTATGCAATAGGTTAGTAGAGATTGTTATTTCTTCCTTTCCAGTCTGTATACCTTTAACTTACTTTTATTCTCTCAACACTGTTGAGAGACTGCACTGTTAAGTGACAACACTGCACTGTTTAGGAACTCCAGTACGAAAATGAATAGAATAAATCACATTAGAAATCTTCACTTTGTTCCTGATTTTAAGGAGAAATCATGCAGTCTTTCATCAGTAAGTTTGATATTGGCTGTAGACTTTTTGTAGATGCCCTTTAAAAGAAATTCCTTTTAATTCCTAGATTCCTGAGAGTTCTATCTTGAAAGGATGTTAGATTTTGTCAAATGCTTTTCTGAATCTATTAAGATGATATGTCTTGATATCATGGGTTATATAAATTGGTTTTTGAACACTGATAAATCAGTTATCTGGGATAAATCTCACATGATCATAACATTTTTTGCTCTCTTATATTTCCAGATTTGATATATTAATATTTTGTTATTTCAAGATTGTTGATTCTGAGGATAGTACTTGTGCATTTTGGTTCATAAGAGATACTGGTTTATAGGTTTTTTTTTTTAAATAATGGTTTTGTCTAATTTTGATATCGAGATTATGCTGGCCTTATAAGATAAATTGGACTCTATTTTCTGGAAGAGTTCATAGAATTGGCAGTACTTCTTCCTTAAATGTTTGGTAGAATTTGCCAATGAAGTCATTGGTCTTGTAGTTTTCTTTGTTGTACATTTTCAAACTGCAAATTCAGTTTCTTTGATAGCTATGGGACTATTTGGGTTGTCTATTTTATTCCTGGAATGAGGTTTTGTGAGTCTTTTAAGGAATTTGACCATTTCATCTAAGTTATCAAATTTATTGGTACAAAGTTGTTGCTATCATTCCCTTATAATCTTTTTAGTGACTGTAAGATCTATAACAATTCTTTTATTTCTAATGGTATTTTGTGTCATTTTGTTTTCCTGATTGGGCAATTTTGTTGCTTTCCCAAAGAATCAGGTTTTGAGGGAGCAGGTGCCTGGCTGACTCAGTTGGTAGAGCATGTGACTCTTCATCTCAGGGCTGTAAGTTTGAGCCCCATGTTGGGTGTAAAGATTACTTAAAATCTTAAAAAAAAAAAAAAAAGGAAGCAGCTTTTGGTTTCATTGAGTTTTTCTATTTTCTGTTTTTTTATTTTTTGCTTGTATTTTAAATTTTTTCTTTTCTTTCATTCATTTTGGGTTTAATTTGCTAATCTTTTCTAGTTTAAGATGAAAACTTAATGGATTTCAGAATTTTCTTCTTTGTGAATATAAGCATTTCATTATATAACTTCCCTCTAAATACAACTTTACCTGTGTCCCACCTATTTTGACGTATCATCTTCTCAGTTTAAAATATTTTCTAATTTCTCTTGGGACTTTTGAACCATAGATTATTTAGAAATGGATTGGTTAGTTTCCAAATATGGGGGGGGGAGAGGTTTCCAGCTATCCTTTTGTTATTAATGTCTAATTTCATAGTAGTCAGAGAATATATTGTATTATTTGGGTTCCTTCAAATTTGTTGAAGTTTATTTTATGGTGTAGAGCATGGCCTTTTTGGTATATATTCTATGTGCACTTTAAAAGAATGTGTGTGTTGGATAAATATTAATTAGGTCAAGTTGGTTGACAGTATTGTCAAGCCACTTACGTCCTTACTGATTTTCTGTCTACGTGCTCAGTTGACTGTTGAGAAACCGAAGTCCCATGGTAACAAAACATGTGGATTTGTCTGTTTCTCCCTACGGTTCTTTCAGGTTTTTGTTTCAGATCTTTCAGGTTTCCTCCAACTTTGTTGAAGGTACTTAAAACATTTAGGATTGGTACGTTTTCTTGGTGAATCAACCCCTTTATTATTATGTAATATCCCTCTTTATCCCTGGTAATATGTCTTGCTCTGAAATATACATTTTATTATATTTATATAGCTATTCCAACTTTATTTGATCAGTGTTTGTATGGTATATTTTTCCATCTGCTTACTCTTAACCTGTCTGTGTTTTTCTATTTAAAGTGGGATTTCTGGTAGAGAGCAGACAGTTGGGTCTTGCTTTTATTATCCAATTTGAAAATCTCTTTTGATTTTGATGTTTTAGACATTTTGCATTTAATGGAAAGTGTTGATTAACTTAAATGTAAGGTACCATCTTGCTATTTGTATTCTATTTGTTCTATCTGTTCTTTTTTCTCTTCTTCTTTTTGGGATTGGCATTTTTTAAATGTTTGTTTATTTTTGAGAGAGAGAGAGAGAGAGAGAGAGAGAGAGAGAGAGAGAGAGAGATCAAGGGAGGGGAAGAGAGATGGGTGACAGAGGATCTGAAGCAAGCTCTGCGTTGTCACTGCAGAGCCTGATGCAGGGCCCGAACTCACATGCCATGAGATCATGACTTGAGCTGGAGTCAGATGCTTAACTGACTAAACCACCCAGGTGCCCCAGGATTAGTATTTTTAATTATCCCATTTCATCTCTACCTTTGGCCTCATTAGTCACACATCTTTTTGAGGTGGATTGGTCGAGAGTTTACAGTTCACACCTTTAGGAGAACACAATGTGCCTCCAAATGGTATCATGCCATTTGTCTGCAGGGTCGGGATGCTGTAGCAATGTTTTTCCGCATCACGTCGTCTGAGTGAGCGTTGTCTAGTTTACTTCTACACGTGTGAAGAGCCCCAGACGCATTGCTACGGTGTTTGCTCTGGACAGTAAATTATTTGTAAAGCCTTTTTATATTTACCTTCTCCCTAGAATCATTTCTAGAGCCGTTTTTTTCCCTTGTGTGCATCCAGGTCTCTATCTGCTCTTGTAATCATTGCCTTGAAGGAATGTTCTTAATACTTCTGGTAGAGAATGTCTGCTGTTAATCTCTCAGGTTTTGTTTACCTGAAAGAGTATTTCTTTCCTTTTAGTTTTTAAGGATCCTTTCTTAACATTTTCATAGGTTTGACAGATTTTCTTTTAGTATTTTAAGGATGTCATTCCATTGTCTTTTGAATTGTATACTTTCTAATTATAAGTAATTCTTATCTTTGTCCTGTATGTAACATGTCTTTTTCATGTGGATGCCTTCAGGATTTCCTCTTCTTGTTTTGGTTTTACAGTCACACTTTTCTTTTTTAAAAAAATTTTAAATGTTTTATTTATTTTTGAGAGAGAGAGAGAGAGAGAGAGAGAGAGACAGTGCGAGCAGAAGAGGGTCAGAGAGAGAGAGGAAGACACAGAATCTGAACACAGGCTCCAGGCTCTGAGCTGTCAGCAAGAGCCTGATGCGGGGCTCGAACCCATGAACTGTGAGATCATGACCTGAGCCGAAGCCGGGCGCTCAACCGACTGAGCCACCCAGGCACCCCATACAGCCACACTTTTAATGATAAACAGGCCATTATATTTTATAAAGGTTGGGAGTATATTTATCATATTTGAGGTGCTTTGAGATTTTTGGATCTGTGGTTTTATGTATTTCATTATTTTTAGAAAGTTTCTCAACTCTTACATCTTCAAATATTGCTTCTGCCTGTTTTTCTGGGACTTTAATTATTTGCATTAGTGATGATTTGATATTATCTTAGAGGCTTTAGATGCTGTGTTATTGTTCCCCCCCTTTCTCTCTGTGTTTTAATATGGGAAATTTCTATTAGCTTCAAATTTAATGATTCCACACTTGACTATGTCATGTCTACTCATGAGTTCATTGTAGGAATTCATCTTTGACACTGTGTTTTGAATTTTTATTATCTGTCTGGCTCTTTCTTATAATTTCCATCTCTCTGTCAGAATTCCTCATCTGTTCATATATGTAGTCTGTGTTTTACACTCTATTCTTTTTTTTTTTTAGGTGTTTATACCTTTATTTTTATCCCTGTCTATTATAGGCATGGGTCTGTTGACATATAGACACTTGAAATTAACATTTATAGTACAATAAAAATGATGTATACCTCAGAATTGAATTTGGAAAAAGTTACTGAAAAATATTTTCCATACAAAAATGTCCAACTAACTAACAAGCAATGCCTCCACGTACAGAAGCATATAAAAGGTCGTAATTGTTCTTCTGCTGACATGAATGCAGTGTCCCCACTGGTCTTTCTAATTGGTTTTTATTTATTTATTTTATTTATTTATTTTTATTTATTTTTTAATTTACATCCACGTTAGTTAGCATATAGTGTAACAATGATTTCAGGAGTAGATGCCAGTGATTCATCCCCTATGTATAATGCCCAGTGTTCATCCCAACAATGTCCTGTCTAATGCCCCTTAATCATTTAGCCCAGCCCCCCTCCCTCAGCTCCTCCAGCAACCCTCTGTTTGTTCTCTATATTTAAGAGTCTCTTATGTTTTGTCCCCCTCCCTGTTTCTATATTATTTTTGCTTCCCTTCCCTTATATTCATCTGTTTTGTATATTAAGTTCTTCATATGAGTGAAGTCATATGATATTTGTCTTTCTCTGACTTACTAATTTCGCTTAGTGTAATACCCTCTAGTTCCATCCACATAGTTGCAAATGGCAAGATTTTATTCCTTTTCGATTGACGAGTAGTATTCCATTGTATATACCACATCTTTATCCATTCATCTGTCGGTGAACATTTGGACTCTTTCCATACTTTGGCTATTGTCAACAGCTCTGCTATAAACATTGGGGTGCATGTGCCCCTTCAAAACAGCACACCTGTATCCCTTGGCTAAATACCTAGTAGTGCAATTGCTGGCTCGTAGGGTAGTTCTATTTTCAGTTTTTTGAGGAACCTCCATACTGTTTTCTAGAATGTCTGCACCAGTTTGCATTCCTACCAGCAGTGCAAAAGGGTTCCTCTTTCTCCACATCCTTGCCAACATCTATTTTTGCCTGAGTTGTTAATTTTAGCCATTCTGATCGGTGTGAGGTGGTATCTCATTGTGGTTTTAATTTGTATTTCCTGGATGACGAGTGATGTTGAGCATTTTCATGTGTCTGTTGGCCATCTGGATGTCTTCTTTGGAAAAGTGTCTATTCATGTCTTTTGCCCATTTCTTCACTGGATTATTTGTTTTTTGGGTTTTGAGTCTGATAAGTTATTTATAGATTTTGGATACTAGCCCTTTATCCAGTATGTCATTTGTAAATATCTTTGCCCATTCTGTCAGTTGCCTTTTAGTTTTGCTGATTGTTTCCTTCCCTGTGCAGAAGCTTTTTATTTTGATGAGGTCCCAATCGTTCATTTTTGCTTTCGTTTCCCTTGCCTCCAGAGACGTGTTGAGTAATAAGTTGCTGTGGCCAGGGTCAAAGAGGTTTTTGCCTGCTTTCTCCTCAAGGATTTTGATGACTTCCTGTCTTGCATTTAGGTCTTTCATCCATTTTGAGTTTATTTTTATGTATGCTGTAAGAAAGTGGTCCAGGTTCATTCTTCTGCATGTCGCTGTCCAGTTTTCCCAGCACCACTTGCTGAAGAGACTGTCTTTATTCCGTTGGATATTCTTTCCTGCTTTGATTAGTTGGCATACGTTTGTGGGTCCATTTCTGGGTTCTCTATTCTGTTCCATTGATCTGAGTGTCTGTTTTTGGGCCAGTACCGTACTGTCTTGATGATCACAGCTTTGTAATACATCCTAAAGTCTGAGACTGTGATGCCTCCAGCTTTGGTTTTCTATTTCAAGGTTGTTTTGGCTCTTTGGGGTCTTTTCTGGTTCCATACAAATTTTAGGATTGTTTTTTCTAGCTCTGTGAAGAATGCTGGTGTTATTTTGATTGGGATTGCATTGAATACATAGATTGCTTGGGTAGTATCGACATTTTAACCATATTTGTTCTTCCTATCCAGGAGCATGGAATATTTTTCCTTTTTTGGGTGTGTCTTCTTCAATTTCTTTGATAAGCTTTCTATACTTTTCAGTGTATAGATTTTTCACCTCTTTCGTTAGGTTTATTTCTAGGTATTTTATGGTTTTTGTTGCAATTGTAAATGGGATTGATTTCTTGATATCTCTTTCTGTTGTTTCATTATTGGTGTACAGGAATGCAACCGATTTCTGTGCATTGATTTTATGTCTTGTGACTTCGATGAATACATGGATCAGTTCTTAGGAGGTTTTTGGTGGAATCTTTTGGGTTTTCCATCTGTTCTTTTATATATTATGATTTTGTGAGCTTGGAGGGCATGGCAGCTCTGGACCCTGTCCCCACGCCTTGCCCTCCACATCCTTCCATCTGGCTGTTTCTGAGTTCCGTGAACCAGTTGAACCCAAGGACCTCCGATCTGGAGTTGGTGGGTCAGAAACACAGGTGACAAGCTAAGCTTGCCGCAGGCATCTGAAGTGGTGTGGGAGTCAGCTTCTAGGACTGAGCCGTTAACCTGTGGGATCTGACATTGTGTCCGAGTGGATAGTGTCAGAACTGAGTTGAATTCTAAGATACCCAGGAGGGTGTCCCAGAGCACCATTTGTTGGAGGTGTTTGTTAGGGAAGCCTTCCCACACCTGTATGAAAACTGGGTCCAAGAACCCAATTTATGTATTATTCACAGTTAGTTAATTAATTAACTAGAAGCCTTTTTTTCACCACACAATTCAGTGCTTCACTCCACCCCACAGGTAACTATCATCCTAAATTTAATATTTGTAATTCTTATGCTTTTATTTACCACATGTGTCCTCCCTAAATATTTACATCTCTTAACATCTCTTACCTATTTGCCACTTTGACTCCTTTTTGCTGGATACTTTCTTTGGACCTGCCTTCTGATTTTTCTAATTCTCTTTTCAGCTGTGTCTAATATTCTGTTTAAGTTGTTCAGAGTTTTTAATTTCCATTACTTGACTTTTTTGATTTCTAGAAGTTCTCTGTTTCCCTCAAGTTCATTTCTTTCTTCTATTTTAATAGACTCACTCTGTTCTCATATTTACATTTCTCTCCTTACTTTCTTTAAATATAATCATTTGTTTTCTTTTATGTCACCATGCTATACATTATATCCCAAGAACTTTTTAATATTGTAACTGGAAATTTGTATCTTTTGACCCCATACCTATTTCACCCTCTACCCCTGGAAAACACCTGTCTATTTTCTGTATTTATGACTTTATTTTGTTTTGTTTTCTTTCCTTTGGTTTGTGTTTTATTTAGAATTCACATATAAGCGAGATCCTACAGTGTTTGTCTTCCTCCAACTTATTTTGTTCAACATCATCATTTTAATGTTTCTGTCTGATAGCTCCAACATCTAGGTCATTTTTGAGTCTAGTTTTGTTGATTGACTAGATTTGTGGATTGATTTTTTCCCTTGCCTTTTTTTTTTGGTATATCTTCTTTTTATTGAATATCAGATATCCTGTATTAATTGAAATGGACATAAACAGTGTTTCTTCCTGGAAATGGGTGAGTCTCTTTTCTCAGGTCATCAGTGTGGTGGGGATAAGTTTTGATCAGCCTGCTCAGATATTGACCTTAGTTTGGGTGTCCTTGTTCTTGTGATGACCTTCAAGGTACCTAAGACTTCAGATTCCTTCATGGTGGGCTTCTGGTGCTGTGTGCTTGGGGCGAGGACTGGAGGCACAGTGTTCTCGCTCTGCCCTCCATCTCCAGCAGCCCCTGTGTGCCTGGCCCATGAGGGATGCCTGACACATGCCTGCCTCCCCCAGTGATGGCTGTGCTCCTGCAGCTGTGAGGGCCAGGCTGGGTGGGAGCAGGAGGGCTCTGTTGTCCTGGCCCTGGGTCAGTCTTGAGCTGGCCTGCGAGCCTGGGTCTTGGAGGGTGAGGCTTTCTCACTTCCTGCTGCTCCTCCCCGAGATTGCCAGACTCCACTTTGTCATTGGGGTGGGTTTGTGAGAGCTTTCCCTGCCCTCCCTGTTGTAGTGATCCTTGAAGGTAGCACGTCAGACTCGGGGCCCAGGCCCCACTTCAGTCGGTAGTTTGTTCCTTGATAAACAGTTTGAGTCTTGGGTGGTGGGTGTGTGGACGGCACCGCCCGCCTGAGCCCTCGAAGGATCCCCTACCTCCAGCTGAGCTGGTGCAAAGGGGGCTCTTTGGGGAGGGGCGGCTGTGCTTATGGCTTGCATATGCCTTCGAGGAAAGAACTTCAAAATGTGTGAAGATAAAACAGGACACGCTGCATCCGAAAGGCACGGTTTATTTGGCTCACACGGGCTTGGTTCCCTGCTGGAGACAGAGAAGGGCTTCCCAGAGGGGACACACAGGGTCACAGAGGGATCTGGATCGTCTTGCTATGTCATCGCCCCGGGGTTCAGATGACTCATCAGGAATGTTCTTCACCTGCCATGTGCAGAACTGGGGGCCCCCGCGGTCCCCTCTGCCCTGGAGCAGCCCGTGGGAGACACGTGGTCAGAGGCAGCATGGGGAGGGGGAGCTGGAGCAGATGGGCCTGCAGACCAGCGTGGGGCAGGAGGGCCGGCAGCACCCGGAGGACTGGCAGGAGGGCACGCACACGGGCCTGCAGCTTATGGGCAAGCACACGGAGGATTGGCAGGAGGGGACACACACGGGCTTGCAGCTCACGGGAACACACACAGTGGGTCTGCAGCTCACAGGCACGCACATGGCGGGTCTGCAGCTCACGGGCACACAGACAGGCTTGCAGCTCACGGGCACACAGCAGGATGCCTGGCAGGGGCTGGAGGAGCAGCAGGACGCCTGGCAGCCCGGGGAGCAGCTGGTGTGGCACATGTTGCCGTGGGGCTGGGCTGGTGTCAGGGAGAGAGGAGGTGGTGAGGTCTGGAGGCTCCTTCCCCGGGCGGCCTTTATACGGGGCCGTGGGCATCCGGGCAACACAGAAGCACAACTATGGATTTCCTCATAGCTGTTTCCACCGTGTTTCCTCAGCACCTTCTTGTCGTGAGACGCCCTCCCCTGTGTCACGCGCCACTGTAAATACGTTTAGCTTAGATGCCAATTTCTTCTTCTGTAAACAGGACGTCCTGGTTTGACTTTACATGGGGTCTGTGTTATTTCTCCAGGCCACTACTGTGCCCATAGCGCCACTGGTTTGACTCAACACCATATCCTTTATTCCTTTTTGCCATCAGTGGAGACTTTGGGGCAATAGTGTATTATTTTGCGCTTTTATTTTGCACAAGAAAACATTAAAGTAGGGATCTGTAAACTGGGAAGCAGAGAATCTGTGGGACAAATCTGGCCAGCTGCCTGTTTTGTAAACAAAGTTTTATTGGAAACAGCTGTGCTCATTTGCTTACGTGCTGTCTAGGGTTTGCACTATAGTGCGAAGCGGTTATGAGAGAGACCATGTCACTGCAAAGCCTGAAATATTTATGATCTTCCCTTTATAGAAGGTGACCGACTTCTGCCTTATGGTAATCTTTGTAGTAATTGATTCGTTTGTGCAACAAATATAAACTCTGTGCTGGCTATAGGGATGTCCTGGCCCCATGAGCCTTCCGGGGCAATGAATCAATGAGTGCATAAAAATCAATGTGTGACATAGTTACGGAGAGGACTGAGTCCCAGAAAGGAAAGTAGGTTCAGCAGGTAATGGGGTTGTGGTGGGTGGTTTGGGGGCCCCTGTGTGGAGGCAAAGCTGGGCTGGCGCCTGGGTGATGCGGAGGGGTCCGGAGGCAGCGTTCCAAGCGGAGGCAGCCGTGGGAGCGTTGAGGGCCCTGCTGCAGAGGTGGGCGTGCTCCGGGAGCAGCGGGAAGTCCGCGGCGTGGGCGCTTGGCTGCAGGCGCACAGCTTCAGACCGTGCAGCTGGAGGGCCAGGCCGATAGAAGAAGAAAGACAATGTCAACTTGAAGACATGTCAGTAGGAATCGTCCAATCCACAGAAGAGAGAACAGAATTAAGAAAAATGAAGAGGGTCCACAGGATGGAATCAGGAAGTCTGACAACAAGGAATTTCAACACAAGAAGGAGAAGAGAATGATATTGAAGCATAAGGATGTTTTGAATAAATAATGGACAAAACACCCAATTTGATTTTTTTTAAAAATTCTAACTAACAGATCCAAGGGTCTCAGAAAACCCCCAACGCCCCTGCATAGTTTGGCACAGTGGTGAGAACCGCAAACTCCAGAGTGGAACCAACCGGCTTCAGATCCCTGCTGCTGCGCCGCAGCGGTGAGAACGTGCCAACGGCACGCAGTCCTTCTGAACCTGACTGCACATCGTGTACGTGCGGCCCCACCTACCCCCGAACGGTGGCAGGGGTGGATGACTTATGGGGTGACAGGGGTGGATCAGTTATGAGACGATCCCCATGAGATGCTTAGCATGCGCCTGGCCTGAAGCTGGGACCCCCTCGTTATTATTATTGCAATAGTGTGGCCACGGCTCTTCCCGATGAGGAGCCCGGCCGCTTGGCTCCGGCCAGTTGGGAAGACCTTCTGGATCGCTGAGTTTCCAAGACAAAACAGGGGACCCTCCTCCCCACCCTGGTCTGGCGAGTAGGATGGTGCTTGTGCGGACAGAGGGCAGGGGATATGAACTTGGGGGGACCTTGAACATCCTGAGGTGGAGTCCCCTGTCCCTGCAGATGGTCCTTTGCCATGGAACCTGGGCTCTGAGTCTAGAAATCGCAGGGCCGCTGAGTCACGGGGAGCCTCGGGGCTGAGACGGAGTTTCCTGAACCGAGTCACTTCCAGCAGAGCCTCCAGGAAGGGACGCACACAGGAGGAAGAGGAGGAGGACAACCAGGCGTCCAGGAGGAAGGCCCCTGTGTGGCTTGTTGCCAGGACGCCACAGCCCGGGTATAAAGGCCGCGTGGGGACGGAGGCTCCAGACCAGCCCTGTCCTCACCACTGACTCCACTCCAGCCCCACATCACCATGTGCCACACCAGCTGCTCCACCGGCTACCAGCCAGCCTGCTGTGTGCCCAGCTCCTGCCAGGCGGCCTGCTGTGTGCCCAGCCCCTGCCAGACATCCTGCTGTGTGCCCAGCCCCTGCCAGGCATCCTGCTGTGTGCCCAGCCCCTGCCAGGCGGCCTGCTGTGTGCCCAGCCCCTGCCAGGCGGCCTGCTGTGTGCCCAGCCCCTGCCAGGCGGCCTGCTGTGTGCCCAGCCCCTGCCAGGTGGCCTGCTGCGTGCCCAGCCCCTGCCAGGCGGCCTGCTGTGTGCCCAGCCCCTGCCAGACGTCCTGCTGTGTGACCAGCCCCTGCCAGGCGTCCTGCTGTGTGCCCAGCTCCTGCCAGGCATCCTGCCGTGTGCCTGTGAGCTGCAAGCCTGTTGTGTGCGTGCCCGTGAGCTGCAAGCCTGTTGTCTGCTTGCCCGTGAGCTGCAAGCCCATTGTGTGTGTGGCCCCCTCCTGCCAGTCCTCCGGGTGCTGCCTGCCCTCCTGCCCCACCCTGGTCCTCAGGCCTGTTCCCTGCGGCACCCCTAACTGCTGCTAGCGCACGGCCTCCTGGGACCCCTCCTCCATGGGGTCGGAAGTAGCTGCCCTGTGAGCTCTGAACAGACAGACGTCGTCCACTGCAGACCTTCTGGACCGGCCCAGACCATCTTACAGCCAAGCCGCTTGATCCCCACTGGCCAAGCGGAGAGAGTCACCCCCCGGGTCCCCTGTCCCGAGCCTGGGTCGTCCACACAGCACCCAACCTGGCTGGCATGTGTGCCCCGGCTCTGCAGCCGCCAGCACTAAGGTCTAATAAATCCCGAGCGTGTGTGAAGCCCACCCGAGCGTGTGCGGTGTCTGTCCTTTAGTGCTTTCCCTATACTGCTTCCTCCAGGGGTTCTGGAAAACTCCTTCTGCAGAGAAGCCGCAGGTTACCAGGTGGCCGTGCCCGGGTGACTGACCATCAAAGGCGGCCCGTTGGGCACGTGGGCACTCCGGCTCATCCCGATGGCCCCACGGCTTCTCTGTGTCCCTTGAATGTGAGGTCAGTTCTTACTCAGCTCTGGGTGGGACCGAGGGTGACCCTCCAACTTTGCGATCTGACCCCTTTTAGGTTAAGAGTCCCCTGCTCAGCAATTAATATGCGAGCCCACCCTGGTCCAAATGTTAAAACCGTCCGCTCCATAGCAGAGTTTAGCTCTTCCTGCAAACGTCCGGGGGCACAGGGCTTTGTGGGTAACGTCCGTGGGCCCCGGGGGTGTCCGCGTCCTCATGCCCGGAACCGGGGACCACGGCCCTACAGGCGAGGCGGCTTCCCAGACGGGGCGAATGGAGGGTCTCGCAAGGGAGACGTCCTGGATTAGCCGGCTGGGCGCGTGTCACCCTGGGGACCTGGGAGAAGGGCAGAGGGGGAGCCGCCACGGAAGAGGAAGCCACGGGAGGTGGGACGCAGGCCGTGGGCTTGGAGCGTGGAGCAGGGAGCACAGAGCAGGAGGCGGCGCTCGAGCCTGGGGGGTACAGGGAACCGTTTCTTTGGGTGCCCGGGAAGGACCCAGCCTGCCAGGCCTTGGTGTTACCCCGTGAGACCGTGCCAGCCTCCAGCCTCCAGCCTCGCGATAGCTGCTCCAGCCACGTGTGTGCGGTCTGTCTCGGGGGCCACAGCACAGACCCGGCCTCTCGGTCACACAGCCTCGGTGCCCGCCCGCCTGTGTGCTCCTGCGCGGAGCCTGCCCTGTCCCGGGTGGGGAACCTGGCCCCGAAACCAGACAGCTGTCCCAGAAAGCGCTAGCTTCGCCCCCGCGGTGTGAGCGTGGGCCGCCCTGGGCACAGGCGGGAGACGCACACGGAGGGCACGGTCACCAGCACGAGGAACCCGAGGCTCACCAGGGTGCCAGGGGGAAGCTGTTTGGGAACCAAGAAGTAGTGTAAGGAACACCATCAAGGGGGGGTCCTTCCTGTAGCAGACGCACCTGGAATCTTCCGTGATCGTGAGGTCATGGGATGATAGAGGATGTGCAGTCAGGAGGGGCTGGCAGAGCACCTGCTGCTCGCGGTTCCTCCTCATCTCCCTCCCGTTCGGACCCGCCACCCGCCTGGCTCTCTGTCCAGGTGTCCCTCATTGTGTCGGGCATCGCGCTGCACACACCCCCCTGCCAGGGCCCCGGGGCCGCGGCGCCACCCACCGGGCAGCGGGAGGCCCTCCCGGTGTCCTCAGTGACGCCGTGGAGGGGTGACCATCCTGGCCTCCTGCACGATGGGCGATGGGGGTCTGGGGTCGGGAGTTGCCCACAGACGGGCTCCCCTGGGATCTGGAGGTCCCAGAGCAACTGGGGGTGTCGCTGCGCTGTGGGCGGGGCTAAAGAGCCTTCCAAGTGTGAAGTGACCGTCACCGCCGACTCACCCTCTCCTCGGGCAGCGGTGGCCAGCTGTGTGGACGCTCCAGCCGGGAGTGGTCTGCTGACCGTATGGACGCTCCAGCCGGAGTGGTCCCGCCGACTGTATGGACGCTCCAGCCGGGCGTGGTCCCGCCGACCGTGTGGACGCTCCAGCCGGGCGTGGTCCCGCTGACCGTGTAGATGCTCTGTCTGTGAGCAGTCCAGCTGACCGTGTAGACACCCCAGCCAGGAGCAGCTTGGCCTCAGGGTGGCTGGCTGCGCCTTCTGCAGCTGTGAGCAACTTTCCTGGGGGGCCATCAGAGAGTCCTGGATGTTCTCGTGCCACGGTCGGGGTAGGGGCGAGTCCTGCAGGGGCCCTGCCCCTCCCTCCCATGCACCATGCCGGCACCGTTGTGGGTTGTGGGTTGCTGGTTTCCACGTGAGTCAACACCCCTGCACTGCACTCCTTTTGGTTCCGGATGGGTTGGAACCTTCCTCCCACCTGTAACTCTGTGCTGTGAGGAATCCAGTCTCTGCTGTTTGTCTATGCGGACGGTGGACTTTTTCTTAACATTTGAATGAATGAGTAATGGGCTTGAATAAATTTGAATAAATTTAAATTTGAATAAATAACAAGTTTTGAATAAATTTGGGCAAACTGAGGGATTTAGGAGTCAAGGCAGGTTATAGGCCAGCCTCTTTCTCTTTACAGGCGCCCTTAGGGATTTTTCTCTGCCTCTGCTTCCCTTGGGGAGCGTAAACTTGGGGTAGGAGAGCCAGCCTCTGCGAGAAGCTACCTTCCCTTCCTCCTCCCGTCTCCCCTCTGCCTCTTCCATCCGTCCCTGCCACAGACCTGGTGGGTCTGACCGGCGCCTGCTTGACTCTCTAGTGCTAGTGGTCCACCGAGACTGCAGGCTCTTCCTCTTCCACTGTCCCGAGCATTTGTTAACAAGGAAGCGTTTTGCTCCCTGTCTCCTCAGTCAGGACTTGAACTCTTGAGTAGAACGAGTGATGTCTGAACTGACCCCTGCACCCCACTTGGGCCCTGCAGGAGTTTGCTGGTGCTTCAGAGCATTGGTCCTCCTGCCCAGACCAGCACGCAGGCATTCCTGTGTGGGGACGCCTCTCTCCGAGGGAGTCAGCACGGTGTTACTGGACCCTCAGGTTCAGTTAGGGTCGTGCTGCCCCCAGCTCACCTTTAACCTGCACGGCAGGGGGCCGGGGGGCGGGGGGCCAGGTGGGGGCCAGGGCACAAGGCCCACTCAGGGCGCAAGCCTTCTGTACCCACGCTCACCTGCCGGGCTCTTTCCTGCGAGGAGGGGGCCGCGGGGTGGAGAAGGGAAGTGACACGTGCCGATGGCGTCCGCGTACAGATCTCTCATCTTTCGGGGCTTTGAACTTGGAATTTGGGACTATGTCTTTTTTGTTTGCTGCCACCAGACAGCGCAAGCTCGGCCCCACTCAGCGGTCTCTGGGCTCAGAGGAGAGGAAACAACAAAATCATCTCTATTTTGTGATGCAGACACTTTATTGGTTATCACGCTGGCCTTTGTCACGCAGAATACAAGGAACCAACCCTACAGAAGGAGGCTGCAGGGTGCCGCGGCACCCCGTTGAGATGCCTGGGGCCCGTCTCTTTGCAGAAAGGGAAGCCCGGCATGTCTGGGGGGGGGGGTGTCTAGGTGCCCCTAGAGGGGCTCTGGGGCTCCTGAGAGAGGACATCTGTGCCCCGGAGCAAAGACAGCAGCTCTAGAGGCAGAACTTTGAGCTGCTCAGCAGCAGGACTGGCCCGAGGCAGGGGCGCAGCAGGCGGGGCGGGAGCACACGGGGCGGCAGAGCAGGGACACGCAGGAGGCTGGGCGGCAGCAGCTGGGCCGGCAGCAGGAGGCGGGGGCGCAGCAGGAGGAAGCAGGGGCGCAGCAGGAGAGCCTGCACACGGGGCGGCAGAGCAGGGACACGCACGAGGAGGGTCTGCAGCAGGGGCTGGGCTGGCAGCAGGGGGTGGACCCGGAGCACACAGGGGTGCAGCAGATGGGCTTGCAGCACACAGGGTTGCAGCAGACAGAAGTGCAGCAGATGGGCTTGCAGCAGACAGGGGTGCAACAGTCTCCCTGGCAGGGGGAGGAGGTGCAGCTAGACTGCTGGCAGCAGGAAGAGGTTGTGCAGGGGGAGTCTTCACAGCAGACAGGCTTGCAGCGTACAGGGGTGCAGCAGACAGGCTTGCAGCAGACAGAGGTGCAGCAGTCTCCTTGGCAGGGGGAGGAGGTGCAGCAGGAGGAGGCTGTGCAGGGAGAGTCCTCGCAGCAGACGGGCTTGCAGCACACAGGGGTGCAGCAGACAGAAGTGCAGCAGACGGGCTTGCAGCACACAGGGGTGCAACAGATGGGCTTGCAGCAGACAGGGGTGCAGCAGGCTCCCTGGCAGGGGGAGGATGTGCAGCTAGACTGCTGGCAGCAGGACGAGGTTGTGCAGGGGGAGTCTTCACAGCAGATGGACTTGCAGCACACAGGGGTGCAGCAGGCTCCCTGGCAGGGGGAGGAGGTGCAGCAGGAGGACTGGCAGCAGGAGGAGGTTGTGCAGGGGGAGTCCTTGCAGCAGACGGGCTTGCAGCAGACAGGGGTGCAGCAGACGGGCTTGCAGCACACAGGGGTGCAGCAGACAGGGGTGCAGCAGGCTCCCTGGCAGGGGGAGGAGGTGCAGCAGGAGGACTGGCAGCAGGAGGAGGTTGTGCAGGGGGAGTCCTCGCAGCAGACGGGCTTGCAGCATACAAGGGTGCAGCAGACAGGCTTGCAGCACACAGGGGTGCAGCACACAGGGGCGCAGCAGCTGGGGGCACAGCAGGGGGGCTCGCAGCAGCTCTCTGGGCAGTCGTCCCCCTGCCAGGAGGCGTCGGGGCAGGAGTCAGAGGCCCCGGGCAGGCAGACGCGGCTGCCGTAGCTCAGGTCGCTGGAGCAGACGGACAGGGTGGACGCGGCCATGGTGGGGGCGGTGGGGCTGGAGGAGGGGGAGTGTGAGTGTGAGTGTGAGTGTGAGTGTGTGTGAGATGCTCGGGCTGTCTGTCGGCTTTTATACCTCCCGGGCAGTGTTGGCCCCACCGACGGCTCACACGCCTCCTTCCTTGTTGGTCCGAGAGCTGCTTGCAGGGAAGCCCTCATTAGCGCCGCTTTAGTTTCTACAATTAGATTTTCCTCATTAGTCTTGTGAGTCTGTTGTCCGACGCTGTTTTCCCACATGTTCATTGTTTGGCTCCAGAGAACTTGTGGAAAATGTTTGAGGCAGGTTTTGCTGAGTGAGGTTAGAGGGGGCCGTTCTCCAAGGCAGTGCATTCTGCTTACAGCTCCCCTAGGTTTGGAGCCACGTTAAATATTCTAAAATTCCTTTGACGCCTGATAAAGTGCAGCTCAGCTCATACGAAGCAGAGGACTGGCTCAGAGAAAGCCAAGTGCCCACCCTGTGCCTGTGTCAGGAGCAGCATTTCCGCGTCCCCAGACGGGCTCAGTCTCAGCTCCTCCTTTTCCTCCACGACTCACTCAGAGGCCTCTCTGTTAAATTTCAAGATACATTCTGGATTTTTTCCCCCTTTTCATTTGGCTATGGCAGAAGATCAAAGACGTTTTCATACATGATGGTGGGTTTTACACTTTAGGACTTCTTTCATGTCTGAATCACAGAAGCTTTATGATAGTTTGGCTGGGTATAGAATACAGGGTTGTGTGTTTTTTTTTTTTTAACTACTTGTTTCCTGAAAGCCTCAATGACATGTTTCCATTCTCCTGTGAAGTCCAGTGTTCCCACTGCCATTGTTTATTCACCTTTTATCTCCCCTCCCCCCCCCCCCTTTTTTTTTTACACTCCAGGAGCACTTGGTTTTCTTTTTATTGTAGTTCTGAACTTTGTATGGTTGGAACTCATTGAGCATTTCAGTGCGAAGGCTCACCTCAGGAAATGTTTTTGTACAATTGAAAAAAATTATCTCATCTTTCCTGGTCTCTCTTTTTGTGCTCCAGTTAGACGTCAGACCTTTCTGGAACCAGCCTTTCTTTTTTTTTCTTTTTTTTTTTAATTTTTAATGTTTATTTATTTTTGAGAGAGAGACAGAGACAGAGACAGAATGAGTAGGGGAGGGGCAGAGAGACAGGGAGACACAGAATCCGAAGCAGTTCCAGGCTCTGGGCTGTCAGCACAGAGCCTGACTCGGGGCTCAAACTCGTGAACTGTGAGATCATGACCTGAGCCAAAGTCAGATGCTTAACCAACTGAGCTACCCAGGCACCCCTGGAACCAGCCTTTCTATCTCTCAACTTTTCTCTCATTTCCCTTATGTTTGTCATTTGCTCTCTTGACTCTCCTGGTTTTATCTTTTAGACCACATTTGAGTCTTTAGCCATTTCTAGCCTATTATTTGGCCTTATTTATAAGCTTACAATTTTTCAAACGTCATCACCTGATTATTTCTTATTCACAGCAGCTTGGTTTCATCTCGTGAAGTGCAGGAGACGTGCTCTGCACGGCTCTGATTATGGGACTGCTGTGTCCCCGTGCTTTCCACTGTGTCTTAGACAGGCTGTTCCACCGGATGTCAGGCGAGGCCTGCTCACTACTGTCAGTTCACTTGATTTTCTGAATAACAAAATTCTCATGCATTGGGGTCCTGTCCCAATCTATATCTGTTTCCATCTGCTTCTCTTTTCTATGAACAAAAAAATTCCTGAGCTTCCTTCTTTTTTTATGCTATTTTGATTTAGTTTTCCTTATAACGTTTGAAATATCCTTTCAGTGGGCCTCCTAGGGGTTGTGGGAAAACCATGCATTTGATCCACTTCCCCGACCCGAAGGATGCCGTGTTGCTGCAAGGAAATGCGAATTCCCACCTGGGGCTACAGGATGTTCGCGGTGTTTACTGGGTAGACACACATGGTCACCGCCGTGGGACTTCCCGGGTCAGCCACTGTGTGAGGCACCCCTCGGGGACCCACACTCACAGATGCAGACGTGCTGGAGAAGCGAACCACTCCGTGGTGGGTGGGAAGTTCAAGAGCCCACAATTCCAGATGCATCTCTCATGCCCCTCCCCACGTTGAGACCCCAGACCTGGCCTCAGAAGCCTTGGGTTTGTGAGTGGGAATGGGGAGGGAGTGTGGGCTTGAGGCCAGTGGGATCTGGGGAGGCTGACGCTGGCTTCGGGGACAAGCCCTGGTGCAGGTGTGATGACTTCCTCTACTCTTCCCACAGCCGCCTCTGGGGTCTGGCTCAGTCTATCAGGTGCCAGGGCTCGTCCTCGTCTTCTCCTGATTTGAGGCCCAGTCCCTGTGCGTGGCACCCTCCCCCTTGGCCCACACACTGCCTGAGTCTCCCTTCTCTGGACGGTCACAGCATCTTTCTGCTGCCCCTGCTTTAACCACATCTCCTCAGGGTTGCCAAACCCCTGACCCAAGTCCGGACCCCTCACTGCGACAGGCCGCTGTGGGTCAGGGGCCCAGGCTGGTGCCAGCAGGCCGGGGTCAGTGGAAGATCGAATGATCACACGATTTCTAAAACTGGGAAGAAAAGCTCTGGGCACCTGGGCAGGAGCCAAAGGGCAGGCACCCGTGGTCTTGAATGGGCAGGCGGGCAGGCGCCATCAGCGAGCAAGGGTCCGGAAGGCTGTGTTGTGGCAGCCACGTCAGCGGAAAGGGATGTATGTTTTGTGTCTTCCTTTCCAAGCACGTGCCTTCTGGTCGTTTGCTGTCACATCGCCAGCCCGGATGCCTGGTACGGCACTGGGCACCGGGCCAGAGCCCCCAATGGCGGGCCCTCCTGCCGCGCTCCTGGAGGTGACGTGAGTGCCTGACGCAGTGTGGGGCCGGGCTGACACACACGGCTTCGTAGCAGAGTTTGATTGAACTTACCTGGTTTCTTTCCCTTCCCAGTTTGCCAAGAGTTTTGCTTTGGGCTTTTAAGTAAAGAATGAGTCGAATTGTGTATGTGTGTTCGTCTGTTGGGAGGAATTCAAATGGCGTTTCCACTTCCTCTCCAGCATCGTTAGTCGCATCATTTCTAACTTGCATCCGGACACAAATTCAACTTGTTATTCTTGTCGGGTAGCTCCGAACTGAATGAGCTAACGCTTCGGAATTCTTAGGTGAGCGTGGGTTACAGGCAGCTTCTCTGTCTCCCTGCCTCTAGAGAGAGGTTTGGGCATCGCAGTTTTACCAGCCTTGTTAAATAAACCCAGAAGACTTCTGGCTTTTTCCAAGCTCTGCAGTGGTTTGAATATAATAGGAAAGGCCTCTGTGTTGAAGGCTGATGGCACACAACCTTTAAAACCGAGTCTCTGCCTTTTGAAAATCAGACCTTTAAATATCTTTTCCATATCTTTTTGGATATCATTGTGTTACAGTTTCCATTTTGTTAGTCGATACAGGCAATTTATGGTTTCTAGAGCTTGGTATATTTCATTTACATTTTCTGTTTTTCATGTCTATTTATTTTTGAGAGAGAGAGAGAGAGAGAGAGAATGAATCCCAGGCAGGCTTGGCACTGTCGGCAACAGCCTGACACAGGGCTTGAACTTGTGAACCGAGAGATCGTGACCTGAGCCGAAGTCAGATGCTTAACTGACTGAGCCCCCAGGCACCCCTTCATTTACATTTTCTAATTTTAGGGTAAATATGCTCTTATACTACTTTCTTATGCTTAGAAACACACATCTCTGAATCTGTGAGTGTAACTCCTCTGTCCATTTTAATGTTGATCATTAGTAGACTTGCCAGAACTTTTAACATTTTACTGATACTTTTATTTTTAAAAAAATGTTCATGTTTATTTATTTTAGAGAGAGAGAGAGAGAAAGAGCATGAGCAGGGGAGGGGCAGAGAGAGAGGGAAAGAGAGAATCCCAAGCAGGCCCCGTGCTGTCTGTGCAGAGCCTGACACGGGGCTCCATCCCACGACCCTGGGATCGCGACCTGGGCCAAAGTCAAGAGTCGGACGCTCAACCGACTGAGCCCCCCAGGCACCCCTCCTACTCTTTTTAAATTTGTTTTTTGAAGTAATTTTTCCTAGAATGTTGAGGTGAACACCTACCCTCGGTCCCGGAAGCCACGCACCAGGGCAGGGGAGGAGTCTTAGCGATACTGCTCCACACGCTCTGTTCGGGCCACCGTGTTTTTGGGACCGTCCTGTCAGCACTGGAGGCAGGGCTTCCCTAGGAAAGCTCGACGGTCCGCAGGTGGGTGAGTGTCCGCTCAGGAGGTGAGGATGGGGTGTCACGGCAGGTGCCTCGGGATTCCCGCCTCGTCACAGGCGCGGATAGCGTCCGTGAACGTTCTGTGCGCGCGAGAAGAGACGGGCCGTTTCCGTCTTGGCTGGAGATCGCTGAGCAGAAGTTTGGGGAGGTTCATGGGAACTTTCGTTCTCCTGTCGTTTAAAAGCCGTCCTCTGTGGTGAGTGGGGCAGGGTCAGAGGTTGCTCTATTTTCTAGCCTTTTCTCTCACTAGAACCTTGTAGAAACCTCCCCCTTCGGGCCCCTGCCACCCCCAGATCACCGGAATGCTCTCGTTGCCTGATTTCATCTCCTGCTCACAGTGTCTTCTGGCTTCGGGCACATTTATGCATCTTTTATTCCATGACTTTCTTCCGTGACGGGTTCGCTGCTTCTGCTCTGCTCAGGCCCCGGATGCTGGCCTGCCGCGTTTGCCCCCCTCGTGTCCTAAGCTCTTCAGATCTTCCTCGCTCTGTCCTTCTGTATCACGTTCTGTGTAGATCCTTCTGGAATTGGCTTCCCCCCACACGCTCTACTGCGCACACTCTTATGTTTCCTTTTATTTGGAGTGTCGTGCTTTTAGTGAACAAGAACTCTGGGTATTTCCGTCCTTCTTCCCTCCTCCCTCTCTGCCTCTCTGTGTGTCAGTCTGTCTGTCTTTCAAATAGCGTCCTGTTCTTACGTTAGGAAGTGGTAGCCTCTCCTTGTCTCAGAGACTTGCTTCTCTTTCCCGCTCATGCTTTCCCAACGTGTGTGCCGACCCTGCTACTCCTGTGCTTACACCAGGCTCTGGAGTGCTGAGTAGTCGTTGGTGGTACGTGCTTCTTCGTGCAGAGCCGACGGCTGGGGCTCTGAGGAGTGGAGGGAGCATCCTGATCTTCCAGAAGCTTCTAAGAGTGTCACGTGTTTCTCTCTATCCCTCGACGGGGATGGGAGCTCCAGGCCACCCTGTCCCGTGGGGTTCCTCTCCCGCCACCGCTCTGCGGCAGCAGGACACACTGGGGCAGCGCGATGCAGGAGTCCCTGGCCCGGGGGTCATGCACAGCCTGTCCTCAGGTCAGCCCCTGACGCCACCACCTTGGGCCACTCCAGGTCCTCGGAGGAGCCACTGCGACAGCCCTGCTGACACGGGCCCTTCTTTCTGTCGAGTTTCAGAATCAACTTGCACTTTCCGTTCAGACTTTCCCAGAAAACCTTTTAAGGGTTTGGTCCCCGGTGGCTCTCTCCACTCTCTCCCTGCTCAGGACGCACTGATTCTTGGTTGGATACAGGGGAAGTAGCAGCATTCATCAGCGAACCGGTCCAAACTGGAAATGGAATGAGGTTATGTGTGTGTGTGTGTGTGCGCGCGCGCGCGTGTGTGTTTCAAGTTTATTTATTTATTTTGAGAGAGAGTGAGTGAGTGTGAACAGGGGAGGGGGAGAGAGAGAGGGAGAGAGAGCATCCCAAGCAGGCTTTGCGATGACAGTGCAGATCCTTGAACTCAGGAACTGCAAGATCGTGGCCTGAGCCGAAATCAAGAGTCGGATGCTTAACTGACTGAGCCCCAGGCTCCCTGAGGTTTTGTGTTTTTAAGATTTCCTTCGATCTCCCTGCTCAGCGTCCGTCTACTCCAGGTGCACGGTTCCCGGTTTTATTGCGTTCACGGAGTTATGCCGACACCACCATGCCTTAATTTTGGAGCATTTTCACCACCGCTTCCCCTAAAATGTAGTGACTGTAAAGGTTACCAGTCGCTCCCCCCTGCCTTCCCCAGCCCCCGGCAAGCTCCAGTCACTTTCTGTCTCTGGATTGCCCTGTTTTGGACATTTCTGATGAATGGGCTCACACAACCTGTGGCCTTTCGCGGCCGGCTCTCGCACTCAGGCCCAGCCACACTGCGCATCAGGCAGTGTGTGTGTGTGTGTGTGTGTGTGTGCATCCGGACACCGTGTCCGGATTTTGCTTGCATGCCTGTTCTCAGTCTTCGGGAAGGGCGCCAGGACGTGGGCCTGCCGGGTCACGTCGTGACTCTTGGGAACACGTTTGGAACCTTCTCCAAAACGGCTGTGCCAGGGACCGAGGTTCTGATGGGGCAGAAGGAAACTGCGATGCGGTGTCCCTGAGGGCAGCTGACACCTCCTCACTGGCGCGCTCCCGGGGAAGCAGGGAGGCTGGGCCGCACTGGCTGTGACAACAGTGCAGGACCCAGTGGAAGAGGTGGGGAGGGAGTCCCGGGCCCTCTGCTCCCATCCGCCCCCCCTGTGGCAGCCAGAGGACACTCGGGCCATGTGGGAACAGGAAAGCCAGCATCTCTGCTGCCTGGGGCCTCATTGTGTCCCTCCCCAGGGAACTGGCCGTGCTACCAGGATGCGAGGTGAGCCCGTGTCACCTTGGCTTCTAGCTCTGGGGGTGCCTGTCCTGGGGGAGGCCTCAGGGAGGAGCGGGGGGACAGGCTGGAGACGAGGCCATTGTGTGGGCTGCCAGGCGCTGAGGTCCTGGGGCCTGTCTCCCTGGGGGTGACCGGGTGGGAGAGGCTGCTGGCTGTGGGGACAGGCACGGACATGCAGCCGGCGAGCTGGAAGGGGGAGCATGGCTCAGGCGCCCGAGGTTGTGGACATTGTGGGGGTGGGTGTTCACCGTGTCCCACTAACCTTGGTCTTGGTTACAGAGACAGCTTTCCTGAGATGGACCCAGGGCCACACGCTGGGGCCGGGGTCCCCCAGGGCCCATGGGGGCCTGGCCTGTGGGGTTCACGGAAGGCAACACCAAGTGTCCACTATCACCCTGCCCCTGGTGTGTCCACAGGAACACAGGAGGTCGGCGTGAGTCAGAGGTGGCTTTATTAGGGCTCTGAGGTGCCATCACTCCCGGGGCGGGAGCAGGCCTGCTGGGGGGTGAGGAACACCCCGGGGGCTCACGGGCGTGGCTGGTGCTGCCGGGCGCCCTGTGCAGCTCGGGTCAGGGTGGCTGTGGCGAGCACCCTAGGTCCCTGAATAAGGGGCCGGGCAGGAGGAGGGGCTGTCCTTCCCCTGGTGCGTGTGCCAGCCACGGGGGCATAGCTGGCTTGAGGTCAGCCTCCTGCCTGGAGGGGACCTGAGGTGAGGTGCAGGCAGGCTCAGCAGCAGGACTGGCCCGAGGCGGGGCCGCAGCAGGCGGGGCGGGAGCACACGGGACGGCAGAGCAGGGACACGCACGAGGTTGGGCGGCAGCAGCTGGTCCGGCAGCGGGAGGCAGGGGCGCAGCAGGCGGTCCTGCACACGGGGCGGCAGAGCAGGGACACACACGAAGAGGGTCTGCAGCAGGGGCTGGGCTGGCAGCAGGGGGTGGACCCGGAGCACACAGGGGTGCAGCAGACGGGCTTGCAGCACACAGGGGTGCAGCACACAGGGGTACAACAGACGGGCTTGCAGCAGACAGGGGTGCAGCAGGCTCCCTGGCAGGGGGAGGAGGTGCAGCAGGAGGGCTGGCAGCAGGGAGAAGCTGTGCAAGGGGTGTCCTCACAGCAGACTGGCTTGCAGCACACAGGGGTACAGCAGACAGGGGTGCAGCAGTCTCCCTGGCAGGGAGAGGAGGTGCAGCAGGAGGGCTGGCAGCAGGAGGAGGCTGTGCAGGGGGAGTCCTCACAGCAGACGGGCTTGCAGCACACAGGGGTGCAGCAGGCAGGGGTGCAGCAGACAGACGTGCAGCACACAGGGGTGCAGCAGATGGGCTTGCAGCACACAGGGGTGCAGCAGACAGGGGCGCAGCAGACAGGGGTGCAACAGACGGGCTTGCAGCACACAGGGGTGCAGCAGGCTCCCTGGCAGGGGGAGGAGGTGCAGCATGAGGGCTGGCAGCAGGAGGAGGCTGTGCAGGGGGGGTCCTCACAGCAGACGGGCTTGCAGCACACAGCGGTACAGCAGACAGGGGCGCAGCAGCTGGGGGCGCAGCAGGGGGGCTCGCAGCAGCTCTCTGGGCAGTCGGCCCCCTGCCAGGAGGCGTCGGGGCAGGAGTCAGAGGCCCCGGGCAGGCAGACGCGGCTGCCGTAGCTCAGGTCGCTGGAGCAGACGGACAGGGTGGACGCGGCCATGGTGGGGGCGGTGGGGCTGGAGGAGGGGGAGT